>KV424516.1:0-181328 GCA_001632445.1 Peniophora sp. CONT | reverse complement strand
TAGCCATCCAGCCACAGAGTCTCTCGCCGCGCTCACAGAGTAGCGGGGGATGGGTATGTGTTGAGGTGCGCGGGGTGACATGACGGTAGGAGGCAGGCGACGACTGCTCGGTGCGCGCCCCACAAGAGGAGGCGGTGCCATGACGTCATGGTGCTCTCGCGTCTCGCACGCAAGTCGCGCTTGCAATTGCCTGCTGCTCTCTGCTACGACGAGCACCATTTCAACGGCACTATGTATAGCGAGGATGGAAAAGGTGCAACTGCACATTGCAGACACATTGGAGGCTGGTGGGCCCTTCTCAGTTTGTGAGCCCGAAATTCGCTACGAAGGTAGCGAATTTCAGGTCCTTGTTTTCGCTGCAGTTATGTTACGCTCATCCGAGGCGAACATCACCGCGGTGGTGAATTCTTGATTCACCTCGAAGTGGAGTGAAAAGTGGATTTCACGTCGATGGGGTGTGAATTTCACCCCGTTCCGGGCTCTCAGTGATCAACACGGGAAGTAACATAGAGGGTCCGACTCAAGATACACGGTGTACGCCTCACAAGAAAAGAATTGAAGAAACGAGATCGATGGGGTAACAGTGCTAGGAGCCACGAACTTAAGACGTTCGACATGTTGAAATGCCGAGGGGAATGCTCGGACTTGAGGTGACGAAGCCTTTGAGCAGGACCTCGTACGACTACACAACGGTGAAGTCGGAATATTCAGTGGCCCTGCGCGATGCAGACGCGATTCAGTGCACGTTCAGTAAGACGGAAAACATTCACTCACCGTGGAACATCGCTAACAACAGCACTTGCATGGTCTGATTGAAGCTTGCGCAAAGCGCTTCCACCAACACTCTCGGCGTCCTGACCATCCATCGTTACGTGTGTCCCAACGCCTACTGTGCTGGATATGTCGACGACATCGGATGGCCCTTCAACACCCGGCGCACACTGCTTGATAGAGTCCCTGATGACGAACTGAGTCAATCAATGCACTCGCTCATGCGTAGTATACGCACTGCGAAACCGCATCATCTGCTTCATGACCGCGAGGTGTTTCCTCGTCAGCTTTCGGGTCCGTCTCTGTCTCCTCCTCGAGGGCGGTATGCGCGCCAGATACATTCCCAGAGCCCTGGAAGTTCGCAGCGTGCATATCTGTGTTAATGAAGCTGGGTGTGCGAGACCTGCTTGAACAAGTTAGAAGAGAGTCAGCGAGTAAAGTGTGTCGCACATACCCCATCTCAAGGTCGATCCCCGACGTATCCTGCGCCGGACGCGCGCCAAACTCGATATCGCCCAGCGAGATTTGCCCATTCCGTGCGCGTGGAGTGGGTTTCCATCCAAACCATCCCCCGATGGTGCAGATGATGCGCCAGTAGGATGCGCGAGCTTCCGGCGTCACGCCGAAGAGGCCGAAGATGACGAATGCGAGTACGGGAGATGACCATTGGGCGAAGTAGAACTGTGCGAGTTTGGCACTCCCGCCGGCCCGTAGTTCAGCGTAGGAAAATCCTACTGGATCCCTGTGGAGGTGGGTCCAGCCGTGATAGAAAGGGAAAATGTTCAGATCCAGAGCTTGTACTACGTTCAGAGTGATGTTGACGATTCCACTAGGTAATGTGAGCAAGATGTCGATGCTGGCGAGGACAAGTATGCGAAGATAGTTTGTGCGCGAGACTGAGGAATTGCTGCGCAGGAAGCTGTCGATGTCTCTTCTCTGTCGATAGTATGTCCGCGCCACCTTTGCTAATGCGATACTCGGTATCGGTAAATAGTGCAGCTAGTGATGGGAACAAGATAACTCACGATAGTAGAATACGACCGATACCAGAGGAGGGACAATCACCCAGGAATCCTCAATGATAACATCGAGTATCGATAACTCGCCTGCAGTTCTACACCCAAAAGCCTCGATAACTTGGAATCGGGCGCCTTGATTCACATAGTCTCAATGGTTTGAGATGAGTCTTTAAACTCACAAGACACTAGGAAGTGAGGTCTCACAGATAGGGCCTGCCACTAGGATTGGAATGATCAACCCCAGGGTCCATTCTAGGGCGAGGTCCCAGCGCCTCTGGAGTAGAGCTCAGTCGTGAGTGTGAGTGGTGATGCAACTATGATACATACTGCTGCTTTATGAGGAAGTTCCACGGACTGGAGACTTGCAATGAGGTAGAGCCGCCGTGTGATGATAAGGGTCGCCATGGGCTTGACGACAAACGTAATCTCTTGTAGATGTGAGACTGAAACACGGAGCATATAATGAACTATGTCGTTGAGAGCAGATGAACTGCATACCGATGTCGCAGTAGACATACAGCTTTATGTTGGCATTGTCGGACCAGACGATAGTGTTGACTGTAGTGGTGACAAGCTCAAAGAAGAGCCAGAAGCATAAGAAAGTGACGCCCAAGTTCCAACTCTGGCGGACGAAGCTAGTTGTGAGTACTAAAAGCAGCATTGCGGAAGCAAGGATGCAGGCGATGGGATACAGTGGGTAAGTCGGATCGGCGGCACCCATGTTAAATCGAGAAATTTGGTTGCCTTTGCAAAGCCGTCTTGGCTCTTATGCTTTTAAACCAGGGTGCTATTCACGGCCTGGCGTGGATCTGTAGGCGGGAGAAGCAGGTTGTACGAACAAAACCTCCACCAGACGGAGACGTACTCGTGCAAGAACCGTATATGCGACTTCATCTAGCAACAGGAAGGTTGGGCACCCCGCATCTTCGATGAAAGAAAAGAAGTTATGACTGTATCTGTGGTCGCAACACCGTGTAGGTACGTAGAGCGACAGAGAAGAGGCCCCAGATGCTGTTGAACGTCGAACGTTGCTTCCATTCTGTGTTCGGTGCAAGCCTCTCGCGTTCGTGCTTGAACGATTGAGCGAGTCTGGTCAGCCTGCACTCGTACTGTTGCGAAACAAAGCCCGTCGCGAGGTTGATTCCAGATGGGTATCACGGCCAGGAAGGTCGCCGCCAGTCACGATCGCTGAAACTCATACTATAGATGTGGTCAACTTCACGTAGTGCAATGTATTGTTTTTAGCTTCTGCCGGTGCAGTGCTCGCATTCAAGAACTATGCGTTGTGCACAAACCATGCAAGTACGAATGACTGGTACGCCGAACGTACCGGGTGATCGTGGTCGGGGACAAGCAATGCGCGGTCCGGGAAAGCTCAGTGAGCGGCAAATTCCGGGCGGCACGGCCCAACGCTGTGCGCGCGAGAGATCGTCATCAACACCGACCGGCACGTTCTCATCGCCGCTTCCCTCCGTACCACGACCAACTGACCCATCCGATGCCGTCGACATCGGCCCTCACCTCGACCGAATGCGACAAGGTCAAATCATCCGCCGGTCCGAACGGCGCCAAGATCCCCGTCGCTGGCCTCGCACGAATCTACTTTGCGTACCCTGACCCAACTCCTGGTCGTATGGGGGATTAGAGGGTGCACTGGTGCTCGTACTCAATGAAGCGAAAGAGACATTCTATCTGAGAGTGGTTGATCTTGTGGGGACTAGAGGAGCGTTGTGGGAGTTTGAGGTTTACTGGGGAGTACCGGGATAGGATAGCTTTGCGGATGTCGTGAGTAGTCTGGAACTCGCATATCCCTCCCTTTCCGGGAGCTGATTGAGTATGACTAGTGCAGAAGCTAAATACCAGTCTCATCCTTGCGAAGGAGATTTCATGGAGATCGAGGTGTACGTTCTTACTCTAACAATATCCTCTGCACAAACTAATATATCGTACAGCAAATAGATACAGGGCAGCGGCAGCACAATCCCTCGCGACGTGCATCTTGCGCTTGGAGACAGAGTCACAGAGAGAGGCGAAAGGTCACCGAATTGCCACATCCAAGGCTCGTTCATTCACGCCGTGCACATGGGGCTACGATGCCAAACGAGGCTTCGTCCCAACGGGCTTTGACCCATCATGAAAAGCACTTCTGGGTCATCTGAATGCGCACGGCGATTAAAGAGAACATGTAACTCATCAACGGAGTTTGTGCGAGATGTTCAGAAGGTGCCGCCGCCTGAGCAGCCCACGACGAAGAGGGCACCCGAACCGCCTTCACCGAGACACGCGGAGCCGCCTGCGTCTTTACCGCCGCGCAAGGCGCCGCCCGCATGGCCAGAGTCGAGTGCCCCTCCTCCGCTTGCAGCCGCACCGCCATCTCTGGCCCCAATTTTCTCGGCACCGCGGCTACTCAGTGCGTCTCCCTCGCCGCCCAGCGCGCTGATCTTGCGTGCACCTGCTCCGCCCCGCTGTGGGATGTGTCCTTCTGCAGTAGCCGAAGATGACTGGGCCGCCTAGTTTCGCCCCCGCCCTTGCTGCAGCACCCACCGCCGCCCTGTGCTCATCCACTGTCTCTATCACATGCACGCCCTCGCCATCGGGTGGCATGCCACCGCTATCACCGCTGTCATCTCCTCGCACCCGACTTCAGCGGAATGTAGCAGCGTCATAACCCGGGTGCAACCGGTGCAAGTCGCCCGGTCGATAAAGCTTCATCTCGCGCGAGCCTTACGTCCGCGCATTCATGCCTCGCACCTCGTTCATCGCCTTCACCGCGCCCTACGGCCCGGCGCTGACACATCTATCAGGGCGAGCTTAGCTCTGGCTCTGGGTACCTACCCACTACTTCAACACGGGACGGGCTGGTAAAACTCGGGCTCTCGACCCACTTGCGTCGAGTTACGCGACATACCACGCAACTCTCAACTCATATCACGATATGCACCTGTTGCGATGGCAACGCAATAGGCAATCCCCATCTTGCCCTGACTTCGCATCCTCCCTCACGCTCAACATCGCTATCGATCTGGCGCAGAAAGCCTGCGACGATGGTTTCTACATTCGGTCGTCAGGCTCGGGTACGGTTCAGGCTGGGATGTATCTTTTGTGTGGGCTTCAAGTAGGCTCGGGATGTGAGACGACCAGTCAAAGGAAGGGTGGAGGAGAAGCGAAAGGGAGAGGGAGAGGAAGACGGCGCTCACTCTTTCTCATATGGTTGCTGTTGCCGTGCTGAAGCTTGAGGATGCGTAGATTGAGAGTAGACAGCTCATGTGAAACATGCGGACTTAAGTTGCTCGATTGAAGTTCATTGGGGAAGTGTCGACAAAGCGTACATCATTTCGTTTCTGGACTGGCATCGCTGTCGTCCACGCGCGGCAGTTGCACATTCTGCTCGCAATATCGCGCGTATGCGAGTGATGATCGATGATCGCTCGGTACTGGCGGAAGCTCGTTCGCTACGCCCATTCAAGTAGGCGAACGCGAAGGGAGAAATGTGATTATAGGGTTGTAGATGTGAGACTGCAACACGGAGCATAAGTTGACTCGCCATGTTATTAAGGACTGATGAACTGCATACCCATGTCACAGTAGACGTAAAACTTTATGTCGGCATTGTCGGACCAGACGATGGCGCTCACAGCAGCGGTTGAGAGCTCAAGAAAGAGCCAGAAGCATAAGAAAGTGACGCCTAAGTTCCAACTCTGGCGGACGAAGCTAGTTGTGAGTACTAGAAGCAGCATTGCTGAAGCGATGATGCAGGCAATGGGATACAGCGGGTATGTCGGATCGGCGGCGCCCATGTCGAATCGAGCAGCTTGGTTGCCTTTGCAGAGCCGTCCTGGCTTTTATGCTTTTAAACCCCGGATGATGCTCAGAGTGTGGTGTAGACGGGAGAAGCAGATAGCACGAATCAGATTTCCATCTGGTCAGAGACGTACCCGCAGAAGAACCGTCGATGCAACTGCACTGAGCAACAGTCGGGACTCTGGACAGACTTTCGGCATCTATAACGGCGATGACCGTTTCTACGGCCGGACCAGTGACGGTGCACCGTAGAGCTGCAGAAAAGAGGCCCCAGATGTTGAACATGGCTTGCGTTCTGATTTCTCACGGCGTGTGGTCAAAGGAGCGCGTTCGTATGTGGTGTTCAAAACTAGTCGGGTCTATTCGTGCTGTTCTGTTCTACGCAGTGTTCGTTGCCAGGATGCGATTGGAACTGCACGATCTTGTTCTTATACCTATACATAGCCACGCTGATGGAAAGAGGGGCGCGCCGTGGAGGATACGGATAGATGAACTAATGTTGGATGTATAGGTGATCATGGTCGAAAACAACCGATGCTCACGCTGCGAAAGTGGCGCCGTCATGGCCATGGCCGGCAAAATCCGGGCTGCGCGGCGTCCGAACGCTGTGCGCGACACCAACGAGGTCAACGGTCAACACGTCGCGCGTCATCGCCACTTCCTTCCCTTCCACCACGACCAACTGACACATCCGATGCCGTCGACATCGACCCTCACATCGATCGAACGCGACAGAGTCAAATGATCCGCCGGTTCGAACGGCGCGAAGATCCTCGCCGAGGGCCCAGCGCGCATCTACTTCGCCTGCCACGACCCTAATTCCTGGTCGTACGGCGGACTGCAGGGCGCGTTGGTATTCGTACGCGATAAAGCACGTGGGATACTCTTTTTGAGGCTTGTGGATGTTGTAGGGACGCGAGAGATGTTGTGGGAGCTTGAGGTATAGTGAGGAGTTTGAGTATCATGATATAGCGATGCCGTGAGTGGCCTGCATATTTCTTACTTGAAGGGTCCTGACTGAGTATGGCTGATGCAGAAACAAACTCTTGTCTCTGCGAAGGAGAGTTCAAGGGGGTCACTTTTCGCAAGGAGTCGAGGCGTACGTTCTTCCCCTATAAGTAATCTTCATACCCAAACTCACATGCCGTACAGCCAGCAAATATCAAGCAGAGCCATAACCCGCGCCATGGCCTCTCACCCTCAGAGGCAAAGAAAGGCGGGAAGCTCATCAAATCGCTCATCTCCGGTTCCGCCCAAGGCTCCTTCATCCACGTCGCACACGTGGGCCACGACGTCGAATGCAGCTCCGTCTCCATCACGTACTCGGTCATCTCGAAGTGGGCGGTGTAGGCGAGCAAACGATCCAGGAGAATATAGACTTCCTCACGGACTTTGTACGCGATGCGCAGAAGGCGCCGCCACAGCAGCCGAAGGCGAAGCAGGCGCCCAAACCGCCTGCACCGAGACGTGCGGAACCGCCTGCGCTTCCACCGCCGCGCAATGCGCCGCCTGCGAGACCAGAATCGAGTGCCCTGCCACCGCCCCTTGTTGCACTTCCTCCTCCGCCTGCAGCTGCGCCACCATCGCGTGCACCTCCGACTTTCTCGGCTACCCCTCCTCTGACCAGCGCCCCGCCTTTGCGTACATACACCTGCCCCGGCCCACTGCGCGATGCGTCTTCCGCAACAGCCTACAACGAAGGTGTCTTGCCCCGCCACCTGCTGCAGCACCCCCGCGCTCATTCGCCGTCTACATTGCATGCGCCTCTTCCGCGTGCAATGTACACTTCACCGCGCACGCCCTGGCTCTCGCCTTTGGGTGGCGCGCCACTGTCACCCCGCCTGGCTCCCGTCTGTAGTAGGAATGTCAGCCTCTCAACTCGGTTGCAACGCCCTTCTCGCGTCTGGCCAGGTGAATGCATCCACATTCACTCCCGCCGCAAGACCAACGAGGCTTCACGCCGCGCACGTCTCACGCCCGCATCTCTCCTTCTCGTACCTCCTTCACTACGAACATGCGGCCCGGCACCGACACATTTTATCACGGAGAGCGTAAACCTCTGCTCTCCACCTACCGACTACTTGAATACGAGAAGAATCGGGCGACCTCGAGGATTGGGCACGACATACGACGCAACCCTGACCCCCCTCCGCGATGTGCACCTTCCGCGTCGGCGACGCAATCATCCACTTTCCAACTTCCCTTGATCCCTCACCCTCAACATCGACATCGATCTGACGCGCAAAGGCTGCAACGAGGGTTATAACGATCAGTCGTTAGATTCGGGTACGGTCCGGTCCGGGATGTTCTGTGTGTGGGCTGCGATGTACACATGTACCCTCGAGATGTCAATCGGATAATTGAAGGAAGACTGAAGCGAAGGAGGGGGAGAGGATGATATATAATGGAGAGGGAGTGCTTGAAGGTCCTTCGCAGACAGCGCATATGGAGCTGCTGTTGTGCTGAGGGTGTGTAAATTGCCTACATGGCGTACACGGATACAACCCTGAGTCTGAGGATAGCGAAGCGCGAATGTGAGCCTAGGGTTAGGGTCAACGCGCACGTCGCGCACGCGCCCCAGCCGATTAGCCTCCCTTGCAGGCTTTTCAGTGATCTCTCTGGTGGGAGGGAGGACGATCACCAGCCGATAGGTCTTCGACTATTCGTGCACTGCCATTACCACGCTCCCTCAAGCTCAATGTGCCTCGGTGTATGCGAACAAAGGGCTGAAGTATGTTGCTATACGCGATGCACTCCGTGAACTAGCCCATATAATAAGTACGTTGAAGGCTCATACATTTTAGATCACGGGAAGTATCACAGAGAAGCCGAGAGGCTTATACATAACGAAACACGATAGACGCCACATAATAAATAGTCAAGAAGACGAGATCTATGGGGAAGCAGCGGTAAGAGCCACGAACTTGAAATGCTCGACCTGTTGAGATGTCGAGGGGAGCGCTCGTACTGGAGGTCACGGAGCCTTCGAGCGAGACGTTGTGCGACTATATAGCGGTAAACTTGTAACATCCAGTAGCCCTACGCGATGCAGACGTGATTCAGTGCGTGCTCAGCAACACCGAAAACATGAACTCACAGTGGAACATCGCTAACAACGTCACTTGTACGGTCGAATTGAGGCTCTCGCATGACGCTTCCACCACCCCTCTCAGCGGCGTCCTGACCATGCATCGTTCCGTGTGTTTCAACGCTTACTGTGCTGGATATGTCGACGACATCGGATGGCTCTTCAACACCCGGCGCACGGTGCTTGATAGAGTCCCTGATCATGGATGGGGTCAACCAATGCACTTGTACGTCTCATGCGTAGTATGCGCACTGTGAAACCACATCTCCGGCCTTATAGTCGCAAGGTGTTTCCTCGTCAACTTTGGGACCCGTCTCTGTCTCCTTCTCGAGTGCGGCGTGCGCGCCAGATGCATTCCTAGATCCCTGGTTCGCGGCGCGCACGTCCGTATTGATGAAGCTGGGTGTGCGAGACCTGCTCGAACAAGTCAGAAGAGTGTCAGAAAAGAAGGGACGCGGAATGCACCCCATCTCAAGATCATATCCCGACGTATCTTGCGCCGGCCGCGCCCCAAACTCGATGTCGCCGAGCGATGCTTGCCCGTTCCGGGCGCGTGCGGTGGGATTCCATCCAAACCAGCCGCCAACGGCGCAGATGATACGCCAGTAGGATGCGCGGGCTTCGGATGTTACACCGAAGAGTCCGAAGATGATGAATGCGAGTACGGGGGAGGTCCATTGGGTGAAGTAGCTTAGTGCAAGATTGGCAGTCCCGCTGGCCTGTAGCTCAGTGTAGGAAAAGTTCTGGGGCTCCCAATCTGTGTGTAGGAAGGTCCAGCCTGGATAAAAGGGAAAATAATCCGGAGGGGAAAGTGTGTATACTATACCCAGCGTGATATTCACGATGCCAATAGGTAATGTGAGTAAGATGTCGATGCTGGCAAGGACAAGTATGCGAACATAGTTCGTGCGCGAAATTGAGGAATTGCTGCGCAGAAAGCTGTCGATGTCCTTCCTCTCTCGGTAGTATGTCCGCGCCACCTTTGCTGATATGATACTCCTTATAGGTAAATAGTGTAGATGGCGGTGAGAGAAGGATAGCTCACGATAGTAGAAGATGATGGATATCAGAGAAGGGACGATGATCCAAGATTGCTCAATTATAGTGTCGAGTATCGATGGCTCTTCCGCAGCTCTACACCCGAAACCCTCATACACTGCAAATCGGAAGGCCTGATTCACATAGTCTCAATGTTTTGAGATGAGTCTTTAGACTCACAAGACGGGAAATGGGGACTCACATATAGGGCCTGCCACCAGGATTGGAATGATCAAACCCAGTGTCCATTCTAGGGCGAGATCCCAGTGCCTCTATTGAAGAGTTCAGTCGTGTATGTAGATGTGACCGTAGTACATACCGCTGCTTTATTCGGAAGTTCTACGGACTGGAGACTGGCGATGAGGTGGAGTCGACGTGTGATGATGAGGGTCGCCATGGGCTTGACGACAAATGTAATCATTTGTAGATGTGAAACTGCAGCACGGAGCATAAGATGAACCATGCCGTTGGGAGAAGATGAACTACATACCGATGTCGCAGTATACGTATAACTTTACGTCGGCATTGTCGGACCAGACGACGGCGCTCACAGCGAGACTGATGAGCTCAAGAAGTAGCCAGAAGCATAAGGAAGTGACGCCCAAGTTCCAGCTTTGGCGAACGAAGCTCGTCGTGAGCACTAGAAGCAGCATTGTCGAAGCGATGATGCACGCGATGGGATACAGTGGGTAAGTTGGATCAGCGGTGCCCATGTTGAATCGAGCAGCTTGGTTGTCTTTGCAGAGCTGCATTGGCTCTTATAATCTGACCCGGAATGGTATCCAAACCTAGGCGGTGCCGGTGAGCCGTCAACGGGAGAAGCAGATGACATGAACGAACTTCCGCCGGGCAGAGACGTATCTTGTGTAACGACAACTACAACAACTTCGATGAGTGACGGACAGGATAGTATCCCCGGCTCACGACGAGTGCTGAAGAGCGACGGCCATGTCTATGATCAAAGCAGTGGCGTGCAGGTACGTAGAGAGACAGAGAAGAGGCTTCAGATGTTGAGCGCTGCCTGCGTTCTGCACTATCATGGCGGAGACCTGTCATGATGGAGGGCTGTTATGGTGGGGAGCTGTTATGGTGGGGGGCTGTTATGGTAAGGGATTGTTATGGCGAATGGTCAAAGGTGCGCGTTATTCGTACTGTTCTTTGACACGCAGGGGTCGTCGCTAGCATGCTCAAGGCTGTTCGCACACTCTATACACAGTCGTATCGGTAAGAAGAACTGTGCATCAGAAGGGTGGGGTTACGAATAGGACACCTGTTACTATTAGATGTAGGGATGATCGGGGTCGAAGACATGCTCACACCCCGAAGCGGCGTGGCGCCGATATGGGCGGCAAAATCCGGAGGGGGGGCTGTGCGCGACATCGTCAAGGCCAACGGACCACGGTCAACACGTCGCGCGTCATCGCCACTTCCCTCCGTATCACTACCAGCATCACCTCCTACGATGCCGTCGACATCGACGCACACCTTGACCGAACGCGATAAAGTAAAATCCTCCGCCGGCTCAGGTGGCGCCAAGATCCTCGCAGCGGGCCTCGCAAGAATCTACATTGCGTACCTGACCCAAACTCCTGGTCGTACGGTGGCTTACAGGGCGCGTTGGTGTTCGTGCACGATAAGGCGAGGGGACATTTCATTTGAGGCTGGTTGATCTTGTGGGGGCGCGGGGGTGTTGTGGAAGTACGAGGTTTATGCGGACTTTGAGTATTGGCAGGACAGGCTATACATTCATAGTTTGGCGGGCGATGTGAGTACTACTGATTGTGTTTATTGAAGAAGAGCTGGTTTGCTGACTCGTGCTGCCCAGGAATGCAACATTGGGATTGTGTTCGCCGAGGAGAACGAGGCGAAGAACGTATCCAAGAAGATTATCTCGCGCAAGGAATCAAAGCGTACGTTCCCATCGTACTGTCTAGGTGCGCTATCTAACAACATTGTACAGCGAAAAGAATCAAAGCAGTCGCTGTCGCTGCAGCACCATCCACCGCGCCCTCTGTCTCTCGCTCCAAGACGAAGAAAGGCGGAAAGATCAACAAGTCGCTCATGTCCGGCCCCGCCCAGGTCTCCTTCCTTCACGTTACGCACATGGGTTACGCTGCTGAACGCGGATCCGGTCCAACGGGCGTCGACTGCTCGTGGAAAGCGCTGCTGGGCGACCACGAAGCGCACGGTGTGGACGAGCAGAGGATACAGGAGAATATGGACTATATTAAGGACTTCGTGCGAGATGCACAGAAGGCGCCGAAACCGCCTGCACCGCGACGCTCGGAACTGCCTGCGCCACCACCGCCGCGTAATGCGCCGCCTGCACGTTCAGAATCGAGCGCGCCGCCACCGTCTGTCATCATCTCCCGCCCCCAAAACATCTGCGGTCCTACCATCGTCGCCTAGTGACCCTCCCCCGCCACCCCAGCTCACCACCTTTGCGTGCGCATGTTCCGCCTCGGAAGCTCAAGAGGAAGAAGACGCCTAAACCGCACCACCCCACCTTTACTACCGCGTCCCTTCTCGCATCTCTGCACCGCCCCGCACTCTACAACTTCCCTCCGCGTACCTCAGCTCGACTGCGACGACCAAGGCCTCCCTTGGCTTTGCAG
The DNA here is from genome assembly GCA_001632445.1 of Peniophora sp. CONT. Classification (NCBI taxonomy): domain Eukaryota; kingdom Fungi; phylum Basidiomycota; class Agaricomycetes; order Russulales; family Peniophoraceae; genus Peniophora; species Peniophora sp. CONT. The sequence goes on along the minus strand of KV424516.1, from coordinate 168,996 downwards.
CACCAAGAGCTGTACCATCTTTTTGCGCTACGCCTCTACCACAGGGAAATGAAGGCGTTGATGGGGACCCAACGGCTTGAGTTGCGGATGCGTGGATGGCGAGGGATAAGATACTCGCGGGTGGTGACAAGGAGAATGAGCATGGGGAGGATTGGGTTGTTGAAGTATGCCGTGGACAGCACAGGAGCAAAGCCGCCTACGCCACCACCATTTCGCAACGCACCAACAACACTACCGTCGTCTAGTACCCCTCCCCCTTCTGCGGCTCAGCTGCGCCGACTTGACTCCCGCCCTATGCTCCCTTCCCCCTCGCTCGCGTGCACCAGCTCCGCCTCGGCCTTTCAGCCGCGCTCCACTACTTGTCCCACTATATTCACTGTCGCGTTCACCTTTCGCTCACGGCAAAAGATAATACTGCGCCTCGATGCGCCATTTTCGAGCGTTGCGAAGCAATACGCCTGTCATAATCTCCCGCGCTTGAAGGCGACAAGCCGAGGATAGTGTATGAGCAGGTTAACCTCAGGCATGTTTTGAACATCAAGGTACGCGTTTTCACCCTTGTCTGTATGTCGTGTTGTATTGACGAATCTGATAGGATCAAGCCTGCATTCACCGCTGAGATTACCGATGCGGCTGCTCAAGCACCTATCGTCTTGGAAGACGAGTCGCACGCACCTTCTTCACCTTCCTTGCTGCTCGCATAACGTCTTGGTTCACTCGCTCTGAACTGCGGCGCAGGATCTCCAAAGCTACAACTCGGCTCTCGTCTCGATCGCATCATACGTCCGCGACGTCTCCTTTCACAGTCATCACCACTACACCCGTCCCGACTCCTTTAGTAGGCGCATACTGCTACATGGGAAGCATACCCTCTCTCGTCAAGACGCTCTCAGGTCACAGGCATAGAACTCTTATTCGGCTCGATCCGTTTCGGACTCGCCCCGTCCTCAAGGCTCATTTACGGCCTTGGCCATAGTCTCGCCCGGTTCGGCGTAGGCGTGGCGTGAGCCGTCATGGACGTACACAGGCTGGAGGTTCTATAGGGACACTAGTGACGCGCAAATGAGGGGACGAGAAGTGGAAGGGTTGCAATGTAGACGGTGGATGTAGGATGTGCAGTCTAATTTCATCTATGTGTAGAGGAGAATGGACGGTCCATACATGTAATGGACGATAATAACAACCTCGCAAGCATGTGCGCTCTATGCGGAATTTGGCGGCAGAGCACAGGTCGTGACTTCACTTCCAGAGTCAGCCCAATCACACATTGTATGCTCAGAGTCCGGCTCCCTAGCGAGCGAATTTGAATCGATGTAGTTGGGCGAACCCAACCTGTTCGAGCAGATCAGGCGAGCTACTTATTGGAAGAGAGGAAGTCGATACGCGCCCCACCGCGACGTCAAATTGCCAAGTGTCCTGCGGGCCAAACTCGATCTCTCCCAGCGAGGTACGCCCATTGCAAGCACGGGAAGTGGGCCTCCATCCGAACCAGCCTCCAATGGTACAGACGATACGCCAGTACGATGTGCGCGCTTCGGACGTTACGCCGAAGAGGCCGAAGATGATAAATGCGAGTACGGGTGATGACCAGCGAAGAAAGTACTGCTGTGCGAGTGCAGCAGTTCCTTCAGCCTGCATCTCGGCATAGGAGAATCTCACCGGTTCCCAGTCAGTGCAAGAAAGTCCAACCGGGATAGAAAGGAAAGTGGCTCAGAGATAGAGGTCCGGCAATTTCCAGAGCAAGACTCACAATGCCAATAGGCAACGTAATCAAGATGTCTATGCTGGCAAGAACCAGTATGCGGACGTAGTTTGTGCACATCGTCGAAGGATTACTGCGAAGGAAGCTGTGGATGTCCTTGCGCTGCCGGTGATATGTGCGTGCCACCTTCGCTGAAATCAAACTGGTGTCAGTACGGAGTACAGCTTGAGCTGGTGGGTCCTCAACGCACGATAATAAAATATGATCGACACCAGAGGTGGGAGAACGGCCCAGGATCCCATGATCAAAAGGTCGAGTATTGATGCCTCTTCAGCCGCCGCGCATCCAAAACCTTCGAAAACGAAGAATCGAGCGCTCTGATTTATATAGACTTGTGTGCGAAGAGTTAATGTGAGCCAGCCATAAGAATAGGTTCAAGGATCTCACAGATGGGACCACCTATCAAGATGGGGATGATCACACTGAGAATCCATTCTACTGCAAGATCCCATCGTTTCTATTGTCGATTCAGTCAAATATACAGACGCAGTTGCCGTATTGATACCCTTACTTCGCTGGAAAGCTCCACCGACTCGAGACTCGCAATCAAGTAAAGTCGCCGAGAGATAACGAGCGTTGACATGGGCTTTACGACGTAAGTGATGATCTGTAGATGAGTGACTGCCATGCGGATTGCATAGTGAGTTAGATTATCAAAAGGGATCCATGGTGATATGCATACCTATGTCGCAGTATACATATAGTTTGACGTCGAGATTATCGGACCATATGACAGCATTCACACCCTCGGTAAGGGTTTCCAGGAAAAGCCAAAAGCACAGCGAAGTCACGCCCAAGTTCCAGCTGTGGCGAACAAAGCTAGTTGTGAGCACCAAGAGTAGCATGAACGAAGCGATGATACAGGCGATAGGATGCAACGGGTAGGTGGGATCGACCAAGCCCATCTTGGGACGGTTAGCTTGGGCATTTCTACGAAGGCACCTTAGATTCTTATACCTTCGACCTCTCCGGATCACAGTCGCTTCTCAACTCAAGCAACAGATAGAAGAGAAGTATGTCATACAAAGGAAGTTCGTGGTGTTATACTTCGTTTTTGCCAAAGATCTTGGTACGTGGATGGGGGGCTTCCACGACGACGAGATCCAATGTACTTCTTCACATGATAGATCGCATCGCAGGGACAACGTGAATATGTACAGCCTCGCACGTACTCTCTCATGGAGAAGTAGATGGCACGAATAATCCCGGAGCACAGATGATCGGGTCTCCGCGTAGGAACTGTAGGGGTGCCGGCATTGGCCGGCGTGCAGGACATTTTGGTCTATCAGACAGCAATACGTCGACAAAGAACGTTTTCTTTACATACACTTCTACGCACGACGAGTAGGATGAGAGAAGTAAGATGATCAAGGGCGGGAGGGTGGGAGGCGCGGCTTCCGGGTGTTGCGTGCACTGAGCCAGCACAAACGACACAGGAGTCCTGGGTATCAGTCTCGCGCCACCGTTGGCGCATGCACTCGACGAAGGGCCATATTAGTCGATAAGCGGGCTTGGATTTGGCCTATCTTTGCGCAGAATGCGAAGGAAAGAACGTCCCCAAGAAGGTGGCTGCCTCGCGCAAGATCCAAGCGTGGTGCGGGCATCTTATCCCAGTTAAGGGGCGAGACACCGTTCTCGCTCGTGAGGGAAGTTCTATGCGCAGACAGCGTCAGATATGACAAGTACGGGGATCAGGGACGCCTACGTACACCGTGCCAGATCAGTGGCTCTTCGAGCCTATAAAAGCTGTACTCGTTGGGCGGTCCACCGAAGTGGCCACTCTCGCTATGGTAGTCGCACTCAAGCCGCCCACACATCGTCGGTCGGTATCACGAAGGGCCGATCGTCAGACTATCTGCGATGTCATTGAACGGTTAGCTGTGCACAGCTTGGGTAATTAAGCGCGTACCAAGCAAGCCGGGCATGTGGAAGCATGCGGGCGTAGGGCAGCGCAAAGTCACAACATTCACTCAAGTGTCTTCTCCTTCCGTTCCCCTCGGGAGCAGATCGGCGGGCATCCCATGTTCCCAATATCGCGCCCAAAGGCGCTGATGCCCACAATCCTGACCTCGCCTTCCGAATCGGCGCTCCACACTCCACTCCTTCTCCTACAACATTAGCCTTTGATTCCCAGCATTGTGTCCCATTTCTTTGCCCCAGAGACGGAAGAAGAGGTTGTTTCGATACGATGTTGGGTGAGCGACGATTGATGGCTGGCGTCAAAACCGGTCAGGGTCGCGCGCGGTGTGGGTTCTTGCTGGCGCGCCTGCTCTTATCGTGGCCTGGTTTTGTGCATGAGGTATGAGACACACCGCACAAGTGGCATGTAGAGAGGACGGTGTGGGGTCAATGAGGCTGGTGGGAAGCTGGAGCAAGGCGCGCGAGTCACCGCTCAAGCGCTCAAAGCGCCCGCGTTTCTGTCCACTACCACCACCACCGCATTCAAACACCTCTCCAGAGCACGGTCAAAGTCCTTCAGACCAATACTACTCGTAGTCTCGATATACCTGCTCCCACTAGCTACGCGCCGGTCTGGACGGTCTGATTGTGGAGAGTTGAACTGCGAAAGCTTGGGCGGAAGGTGCACGACCGGTACGATTGTAGTTGCTTTCAATGGCATCATCCGACTGACCTTACGAGTATTTCAGGGATCCGAGTGAACGGCTCCCGCGTTCTGCTTGTGCCGTCATCCAGCAACCTTTCCTACACCGTCTCCAATGCTGGTCCTAGACGCCAACATATCAAGACCCCTTCGCGCGAGTGCCTCACTCAAGACCAGGCCCCTTTTTTCTCTCATGCCCCACTACTGGAACCCTTGCTAAAGTGCGTCAGCGTTAAGCTTGACAATACTCTCGCCTGACAACGCACGGACTTGGTTCTGGCCATCTGGCTGTGCATCTGGCAGGATCTCCCTCTACTCCACGCCGCCAACACTCGACGTTATAAGTGTCACTTCGCATCACCAGGTCCAGATACCGATATATCAGGACCTCCTACATGCATGCACTGTACTTGATGCCTACTCGGCCTGTCTACTCTCCAATACTGCCCGAATTCCCGCAGAAGCGCGTCCTAATCTGGCTCACCTGATGCCGGCTACCGTGCGGGCCCTGTCGTCATGGTTCTCGCTCGGCTGCACTGCCTATCTCTACGGACTCGTGCTCGGCTATCATGATAGCCTTCAAAGTGAACCGACGACTATGGGCGCAGCTCCACACGAATCTCAGAGAGAGCCGCCGCTGATCGCAGCTTCATTGTCCGTGTTGGAGGACAACATCAAAGTGCAACACTGGAAACACCCGACAATGGCCCAGTACTCGCGATTGGCTAGTGTATCCGTAGCGAGTCTGCGAAGGGCCTGGATACTGGATATGTCGGCGAGGCGCTATTTCTCGCATCTCGCATATCTGCACTTCAAGGATCTGCGCGCCGCACTCTCCAGCAGGATACTACAGTAAATTTGACGCTATATGCACACAAGGAGCCATCCTCTCGAGAGAAACCGCCTGCTTTGTAACCTCGATCGACATTTCTGCTTTACTGCGTACGTCTCGATGCGGTCGCACACGACGGCCCATCCGTGATCTGGGCCATCAGTACACTTTGAGGCGTGTCTTGGGGACGAATCACTCGGGGCGTCAGCTGTAATATTCAGCGTCGCTACTCTGGATACGCGATATCTTGGCCTCTCGCTCTTTGCGCCTTACTCTCAAACGTGGTCCTTTCTCCAACACTCCCAACTCCGTACCGACCATATTGCATCTCCGTATGCGCCAGATATCCGCATGGCACTCAGCTCCTTCATCACGATCAATCGATGTCTTCGCCACTATAGCTCACCTTGATACACCTCGCGCCCCTTCTGGGTCACTTCGGCAAAAATTATACATCGCGTATCCCACAGACACTAAATCAAAGTATCTAATGTAGTCTTAAGAACGCACACGTCTATCCCGTGAGAAGGGGAAGATTACGATGCAGCACATGCGGTCGACAAAAAGGGTATAAAGAACACAATATATCTACCGCAACAGGGAGTGAGCAGCTTCATCTCCGGAATCCGGGATCAAGATCAGCGGGCGCGGATCTGATATCGGGGGACCGCGCCCCGGATCCCGCCATCAGCGCCCCCCGCATCGCGGTTTCCCGCCCGCCACCCGACCCTCGTCGTCGTCGTCGCGCACAGCGCGCTCTTAGATACGCTCTCCGCACCCGCTCTTTCGGGGAGCAGGAGCGCAATAGCTATGAAAATCGATTTTCGCACTTCAGATGGCGTGGGAATGACGCGGAAATGAAATAGCGCGCCGCCACGTCACAGCCTCCTGAGCGCGAGTCGACTGCGTCTATAGTGAGCATACCCATAGAACCACACTTTGGCACACCTCGGCAAAGCTTCTCGGTACCACCAACTACCTGTACATGCTGGCTGCTCGGACTCCAAAAGGGTGATGGTAGGACGGGTGGGCGCGATACGATGTCGCGTCGGACCCGAGATCACCGCCGCCGCCCGGCGCCACTCGCCAGGTGCGATCCGCTCGAGCTTTTTCTTCATGACCAGAGCCAGTATATGCGACATCATCCTATCCTGCAGCTGCGCTTTGCTAGTGCTCTGGATGGTGACGATTTGTGCCAGGGTGTCCGATGAGAAGCCCTCGGTGATTCGTGCCTCCAGATTGCCACAGTACTTACCTCCATACCACCCGAGCGCGGAAACTGTACACATAGGACAAGGTAGTCGATGCAGGGCACGTAAAAACTGGGCCATAGGACAGTATCATTCTAAGAGAGGGACGAAGGTACTTAAACGGTTCACGTCATATCTGTAGAATTGCAGAGATACTAGTAGGTGCTCATAGTACCAAGGGGTTCGGACTCGAACTCGCACGATGACTTCATGACTAATTCTATGGTACGAGGTGCTTCAAAAGCTCGTGCATGCAATACTGTACGATGGGGTTATTGGATCACCTGAAAGATACATCCAAGGATTCTTCGAGCTGGCTCCCGCGGTGGCGACGCGACATCGTGCCATTCGGCTCGGGCCGCGGGCGAAGACTGGCCTAAGAGTTACCAATATCGCATGCACGCCATAAATCTAACCACACTTATGTGAGCTATGCCTACGATTGCTTGCTCAGAGCATCGTCTGGTCAATGATTAGCATACACAAACACCGGCGACGTTGACAATTGAGCAGACCATGTGTCATGAATGTAACTTTATGGCCGTCTTGCCGGCTCGAGTCCGAATCATCACGACACCAACTGGACACTGCCCGATACACCTGTCGTGACAGACAGTAAGCTCTGCATGAGTGACGAGAACCATAGTACGTACGATGGCCTTGCCCGATATCTATACAGGTTGAAGTTAATCAGCCAACCGACTAGCAGCTCATCAGTGACGAATGTGAGGGCCTCGGCAAAGCTGAGGATTTATTCCAGGGATGAGGGAAGATATGTAGCATCTGCAGCCAGCGGGTGCGTAGAGAAATCGAAATAGATAAACCACCGTGGTCGCAGATGGCTACAACCACCTACACGCGCGAAATGTTGTTAAAAAGCTCCGAACCGGCAAGTTGCCCATTTCGTCAGTGGTTCGTGCAGTTGTGTAGAAGCGGACTGAATACGGCACCCGAGCAGTTACTGTGCATCATCTGGGAGGAGGTATTGAAAGCTTGCAGCATGTACAATACTTACCTCCGAGTCATCGCTGAAACGGCCACAACCTGGCGGGTAACCTCCAGAAAGTTAGGGATTGTCCAGCTCAACTTAACTCCAGATGCACAGCACAGTATGTAAATGCGAGATCACGAAAGACTGGAAGTGGGCAACATCCTATAATCCTAACATGGAAGTGCGAAACAACACGCGCACGACTCGGAATGACGGTTGAGCAAGCCCGCCACGTGTTGCGGTCACTGCCCTGCTTACCAGCACTTGACATTTCAATCTATGCACTGTATACAGGCACAGACTGACGGTCGTGGGTGCTATACCCAGCCCGTGCTCACTATAGATGCAGTCGACTCGCGCTCAGGCTGTGACGTGGCGGCGCGCTATTTCATTTCCGCGCCATTCCCACGCCTTCTGAAGTGCGGAATTCGATTTTCATAGCTATTGCGCTCCTGCTCCCCGAAAGAGCGGGTGCGGAGAGCGTATCTAAGAGCGCGCTGTGCGCGACGACGACGACGAGGGTCGGGTGGCGGGCGGGAAACCGCGATGCGGGGGGCGCTGATGGCGGGATCCGGGGCGCGGTCCCCCGATATCAGATCCGCGCCCGCTGATCTTGATCCCGGATTCCGGAGATGAAGCTGCTCACTCCCTGTTGCGGTATATATCCCGAAAACAGACGAGGAAGCTGCTTGACATGTTTATACGCCAAGCGATGGGGTTGGCTGGAGTTGGATTTGAATCGCCAACTCTCGAAAAGAACGTAGTCGATCGCCTCTGCAGCGGTTGATTCGATATCCCTGTGCGGTGTAAGACGCCAGTCAGGACACGGCTATCACGTTCCGGAATACGATATACGCACCATGGGGTGTTTAATCGTTCGACGTTTTGCGCAAGTCCTCAGCGTTGTCTGAATCGAGCTCGCGCATTGCGCTCGCCATTTCTTCACTCATACGACCGTCTTCGCCAGTCGCACAAGCAGGTCCACTCGAATCGCGACGTGCTTCCTCGACTGATTTCAGATCCGTTTCCGACTCCTGTCCCACGCATCCGTGCGTTGGTGCAGCGCTCTGGCTCGTAGCGGGCATGTTGGTGTCGATGAAGCTCGGCGGACGCGACCTGCTCGAAAAAGTCAGAGAAACTTCAGCAAGTAAAAGATGTCGCACATACCCCATCTCAAGATCATATCCCGATGCATCCTGCGGCCGCCCGCCAAACTCGATCTCCCCCAGCGACGCTTGCCCGCTCCGTGCGCGCGGAGTAGGTTTCCATCCAAACCATCCGCCGACGGTCCAGATGATGCGCCAGTAGGATGCGCGGGCTTCGGGTGTTATGCCGAAGAGGCCAAAGATGGCGAATGCGAGTACGGGGGATGACCATTGAGCGAAGTAGGCTTGTGCAAGTGTGGCAGTCCCGTCAGCCTGTAGCGAAGCATCGGAATATCCTTCCGGCTCCCAGTCGGTGTGTAGGAAGGTCCAACCGAGATAAAAGGGCGAAGTGATTGCAGACAGAGGTCCTAGTATCTCCAGTACGATATTAACAACACCGATAGGCAATGTGAAAAAAATATCGATGCTAGCAAGCGCAAGTATGCGAAGATAGTTCGTGCGCGAAACTGAGGAATTGCTGCGCAGAAAGCTGTCGATATCCCGTCTCTGTCGATAGTATGTCCGTGCTACCTTTGCTGATGCAATACACGGTATCAGTAAATAATGCGGCTGGCGATGGGAACAGGATAACTCACGATAGTAGAAGATGATGGATATTAGAGAAGGGACGACGCTCCAAGATTGCTCAATTATAATCTCGAGTATCGATGGATCGCCTGCAGTCATACACCCGAAACCTTCATACACTAAAAATTGAGCGCCCTGATTCACATAGTCTCAATGGGGATGAGTTGAGCTTTCAAACTCAAAAGACGCCAGGAAGTGGGAGCTCACAGATAGGTCCTGCCACCAGGATCGGGATGATCAACCCCAGTGTCCATTCTAGGGCAAGATCACAGCGCCTCTATTATAGCGCTTAGCCGTGCATGTGTACGTGGCCGTTATACATACTGCTGCTTTATTTGGAAGTTCCACGGACTGGAGACTTGCAATGAGGTAGAGTCGACGAGTAATGATGAGGGTCGCCATAGGCTTGACGACCAATGCAATCACTTGCAGATGTGTGACTGCAACACGGAGCATCAGATGAGTCATGTCCTTGAGAGCAGATTAACTACATACCGATGTCGCAGTAGACATACCACTTTATGTCGGAATTGTCAAACCAGACGATGTGGTTCACAGCGCCGGTAACGTTCTCGAGGAAGAGCCAGAAGCATAAGAAGGTGACACCCAAGTTCCAGCTTTGGCGGACGAAGCTCGTCGTGAGCACTAAAAGCAGCATCGCTGAAGCGATGACGCAGGCGATAGGATACAGCGGGTAAGTCGGATCGGCGGCGCCCATGTTGAAATGAGTAGCTGGGTTGCCTCCGCAAATCCGTCTTGGCTTTTATCCTTTTAAACAAGCGTGCTATTCACGGCCTAGCGTAGATCCGTAGACGGGAGAAGCAAGTTGTACGAACAAAACCTCCACCAGACAGAGACGTATACGTGCAGGAACCGTATAAGCGACTTCATCTAGCAACGGGAAGGTTGGTCACTCCGCATCTTCGATGAAAGAAAAGAGGTTATGACTTTATCTACGGTCGAATCACCGTGCAGGTACGTGGAGCGACAAAGAAGAATTCCCGGATGTTGTTGAACGTCGAACGTTGCTTCCATTCTGTGTTCGGTGCGAGAATCTCGCGTTCGTGCTTGAACGGTTGAGTCAGTCTAGTCAGCCTGCACTCGTACTATTATAAAACATAGCCCGTCGCAATTTTGGCGCAGGATGGGCATCACAGCCAGGAAGGTCGCTGCCAGTCACGATCATCGAAACTCATAGATGTGGTCAACTAGTCGTAGTGCAATGAATCGGTGCTAGCTTCTGCCGGTGAAGTGCTCGCATCCAGGAGCTATACGTGGTGCACAAAGCATGCAAGTACGAATGATTGTTGCGCCGAACGTTCCGAGTGATCATGGTCGGGGACAAGCAATACGCGGTCCGGGAACGCCATCAGCGTGGGCGGCAAATTCCGGGCGGCACGGCGTCCGCGAGAGCTGTGCGCTGAGATCGTCATTAACGTCGTCGGCACGTTCCCGTCGCCACTTCCCTCCGTACCACCACCATCACCTTCCACGATGCCGTCGACATCGACCCTCACCTCGACCGAACGCGACAAAGTGAAATCATCCGCCGGCTCGAACAGCGCTAAGATTATTGCCGCGGGACTCGCGCGCATTTACTTTGCATACCCTGATCCCAACTCGTGGTCGTATGGCGGCCTACAGGGCGCTTGGTGTTCGTGCACGATAAAACGCGAGGGATCTTCTATTTGAGGCTTGTGGATCTTGTGGGGAGGCGAGAGATGTTGTCGGAGTTTGAGGTATGGTGAGGAGTCTGAGCATCGTAATAGGGCCCACTCCGATGGCTATGCAGATGCCGTGAGTGATCTGCATATATTTTACGTGAAGGGTACTGACTGAGTACGGCTTGTCAGGAATAAAACTCCAAATTTGTCTCTGCGAAGGAGGGTTCAAGGAGGTTGCTTCTCGCAAGGAGTCGAGGCGTACGTTCTCCCCCGATAATTTCCATACCCAAACTCACACATCGTACAGCCAGTAAATACCAAGCAGCATCGTAACCCGCGCCATGGCCTCTCGCTCTCAGAGGCGAACAAGGGCGGGAAGGTTAACGAGTCGCTCATCTCGAGCCCCGCCCACGTTCACCCATGTCGCACACATGGGTCACGATGCTGAACGCGGCTCCATCTCCCCCGGCGTGGACCCATCATGGAAGGCACTCCTGGGAGATCTAGAGGCGCACAGTGTAGACGAGTAGATGATTCAGGAGAACGTGGTCTTCATTGAGGACTGGGTACGCGATGCGCAGAAGGTGCCGCCATCTCAGCAGCCAAAGGCGAAGAAGGCGCCCAAACCACCTGCGCCTCCACCATCGCGGAATGCGACGCCTGCACACCCACAATCGAGTACACCGCCGCCACCTCCTGCACCTACAGCTCCGCTGCCGTCTCGCGCACCTCCAACGTCCTCGGCTCAGCCTCCTCCGACCAGCGCACCGCCTTCGCGAACATACACCTGCTGCGACTCACTGCGTGAGGCGTCCTTCCGCAGCAGCCTACAGCGAAGGCGTCTTGCCCCCGCCACCTGCTTCAGCACCCGCTACTGTCCGGTGCTCACTCACCGTCCTCATCGCATGCACAGCTCCCTCTCACATCACCCACCCCACTACGCACGCCCTCGCCCTAGCCGTGAGGTAGCGTGCCACAGCCACCGCCGCTACCTAGTATCCGTCTGCAGTGGGAATGACAGCCTCTCAACCCGGTCGCAGCGCTCTTCTCGCGTCTGACCGTGGCGAATGCATTCACTCCCTCCACATGACCAACAAGACCTCGCTCGCGCACGTCTCACGCCCACGCCTTTCTCCCTCGTACCTCGTTGTTTACTCTTCACAACGAAAGTACGGCCCGGCGCCGTTGCGTCTACCACGGCGAGCGTAGACCAATGGGAACCCAACCCACTTGCGTCGAACTGAACGATATACAAGACAACTCCGAGCTTTTTGCACGATATGCGCCTTCCGCGCCGACGACGCAATCTCCATCTTGTCGGCCGCTCCCAACTTCCCTTCCTCTTTTGCACTCAAAATTGACATCGATCTGGTCCGCAAAGACTACGACGTGGATCTCAACGTCACGCGGCGGGAGGCATTGTCTGTGCGGGCTGCAATGCGCATAGGTTGCCCCGGATGTGTGGCGGATCTTCGATGATGGAAGGGTGGAGGTGAAGCGAAGGAGAGAGAAGGAGTCGTTCGTGAGGAAGGGGGTGCATGTGGAGGCTGTTGCTGAGCTGAGGCTCGTGGATGCGTAGATCGAGAGTAAAAGGTTCATGATAAATGCGGGTCTCAACGTTATGCTCGATTGTGAAGTGCCGATAAAGCGTACAGGATGTTTATCTCAGTACGGCCATCGTCGTCGTCTACGCGCAATAGTTGCGCCTTTGCTCCTAGGCTCGTTCAGTTTAGCCGTGGTAGACTGAGCAAAGAATAATGGTAGTGCTTGGGGTTAGGGTTAGCGCTGGCGCGCCACGTCCGGCGCCGAATACTCTTCATGCGCTACCATCATCACTCCGTCGGAGCGTTTGCTCTGTATCCTCAAAGCTCACCACGTGTCATGGTACGAGAACAAAGGGCTAAAGTATAGTGCTGTGCGCGGTGCACGCTGTGAACAGCCCATGTGCTATTTGGTACAGTCGCGTTTGTTCTCAAAACATCGGATAACTCATATTTCCACGTCACGGAAAGTGGCACAGACTAGTCTATCCATACATACAAGCTGCGTATACATAAGGAAAGAATCAAGAAGATGAGATATCTGGGGTACTTGGTCACACTAAGAGCCACGAAACTACTTGACACATTGAAATGTCAAGGGGGTTGCGCGAACTTGAGGCGAAATAGTTTCTGACTGGGACGTCATGCGACTATACAACGGTAAACGCGGCATATTCAGTAGCCCTACATGACGCGACGTGATTCAGTGCATGTTCAGCGGCGCGGAAGACATGTACGCACCTTGGAACATCACCGGCAACAGCATTTGTATCCTCGGCTAGGTCCAACTGGATCTCGCGCATAGTGTTCTTGTGAACGTCGTCTGCAGCGTCAGGGTCTTGTACTGTTGCGTGTGTACCGACGCTCACGATGCTGGTTGTTCCAGCAGGATTGCAAGGCTCTTCGACAGCCGGCGCATGGTGCTTGATAGAATCCCTGATAAAAGGTGGAGTCAATAAATGCACTCGTACTTATCATGCTCAGTGTACGCACTGCGAAATCGCATCGCCAGCCTTATAGTCGCGAGGTGTCTCCTCATCAGCTTGCGGATCCGTCTCTATCTCCCCCTCGAGTACGGCGTGCGCGCCAGATGCAGTCCCAGATCCTTGGTTCGCAGCGTGCACGTCCGTGTCGATGAAGCTGGGCGTGCGAGACCTGTTCGAGCATGTCAGAGGAGATTCAGTAAGCAAAGTGTGTACCACGCACCCCATCTCGAGGTCAAAACCCGACGTATCTTGCGCCGGACGCGCGCCAAACTCGATCTCGCCCAACGACGTTTGCCCGTTCCGTGCGCGTGGAGTGGGTTTCCATCCAAACCATCCGCCAACGGTGCAGATGATGCGCCAGTAGGATGCACGAGCTTCGGGTGTTGCGCCAAAGAGGCCAAAGATGACGAATGCGAGTACGGGGGATGTCCAGTTGGCGAAGTAGAACTGTGCGAGAGAGGCAGTCCCTTCGGCCTGTAGCTCAGCGTAGAAAAAGCTCACTGGCTTCCAATCGGTGTGTAGGAACGTCCAACCGGGATAAAAGGGGAAATTGTTCGTAGACAGAGCTGATACTATTTCCAGTGCGATATTGACTATGCCGACAGGTAATGTGAGCAAGATATCAATGCTGGCAAGAACAAGTATGCGAAGATAGTTCGTGCGCGAAACTGAGGAATTGCTGCACAGAAAGCTGTCGATATCCCGTCTCTGTCGATAGTATGTCCGCACCACCTTTGCTGATACAATACACGGTATCGGTAAATAATGCGGCGGGCGATGGGAATAAGATAACTCACGATAGTAGAATACGATCGATACCAGAGGAGGTACGACGCTCCAAGATTGCTCAATTAGAGCATCGAGTATCGATGTCTCGTCTGCACTTGTACACCCAAAACCCTCGATAACTTCGAATCGAGCGCCCTGGTTCACATAATCTCAATGGTTTGAAATGAGCCTTCAAACTCACGAGGCGCCAGGAAGTGGGAACTCACAGATAGGGCCTGCCACCAGAATTGGAATGATCAATCCTAAGGTCCATTCTAAGGCAAGATCCCAGCGCCTCTATTATAGCGCTCAGCCGTGCATGTCTACGTGGCGATTATACATACCGCTGCTTTATTAGGGAGTTCTACGGACTGGAGACTTGCAATGAGGTAGAGCCGCCGTGTGATGATGAGGGTCGCCATGGGCTTCACGACGAACGTGACCAGTTGTAGGTGTGACACTGCAACACGGAGTATAAGATGAACCATGTCGTTGAGAGCAGATGAACTACATACCGATGTCGCAGTATACGTATAACTTTATGTCGGCATTATCGGACCATATGATGGCGTCCACAGCGCCGGCGAGAAGTTCAAAACATAGCCAGAGGCACAAGAAGGTGACACCCAAGTTCCAGCTTTGGCGGACGAAGCTCGTCGTAAGTACTAAAAACAGCATTACTGAAGCAAGGATGCATGCAATGGGATACAGCGGGTAAGTCGGATCGGCGGCGCCCATGTTAGATCGAGTAGCTCGGTTGCCTTTCCAGAGCCGTCTTGACTCATGGGCTTTTAACCCTTTGTTGGGCTATCGACGGGAGAAGCAGATGGAACGAACCCGACCCTATCGGTCAGAGACGTACCCGCTGAAGAATCGTATATGCGATTGCACCGAGCAACAGTTAGGACTCAGGACAGACTTCCGCATCTGCAACGAGGACGAGAGAGCGATGTCCGTCTTTATGGTTAGACCGGCGACGGCGCAACGTAGAGCATCAGAGAAGAGACCCTAGATTTTGCACGTTGCTGGCGTTCTGGACTCCGATGGTGGATGGTCAAAGATGCGCGTTCGTGTGTAATCTTTAGAACCAGTCGGATCTACACGAGGTGCCGTCTGCATGCTTTATAAATAGTCCTGTGTGAAGAGAGTTGCACGACGAAGGGGACGGTACGAATAGATGAACAAATGCTGATTGTATGGGTGATCGTGGTCGAAGTCAACCCATGGGCGGCAAAATCCGGGCTACGCGGCTTCCGAGCGCTGTGCGCTGAGAATGAGATCGTCATCAACACCGTCCGGCACGTTCTCCTCGCCACCTTTCTCCCACTTACCACCATCATCTACCACCCGCGATGCCGTCGACATCGACCCTCACCTCGACCGAACGCGACAAAGTTAAATCTTCCGCCGGTTCGAACGGCGCCAAGATCCTGGCCGCGGGCCTTGCACGCATTTACTTCGCATACCCTGATCCCAACTCCTGGTCCTATGGCGGCTTACAGGGCGCGTTGGTGTTCGTGCACGATAAAGCGCGAGGGATATTTTATTTGAGATTGGTTGATCTTGTGGGGACTAGGGGCGTGCTGTGGGAGTACGAGGTATATGAGGACTTCGAGTATTGGCAGGACAGGCCGTACTTTCACAGTTTTGCGGGCGATGTGAGTGCTATTTGTTATATGCGTACAAAGGGGACAGAGTGCTGATTATTCTGGTGTACAGGAATGCAATATTGGCCTGGTGTTCGCCGAGGAGAACGAGGCGAAGAACGTATTCAAGAAGGTTACCTCGCGCAAGGAATCTAAGCGTACGTGTCCATCTTATGGTATGTCTGCAATATCTAACACTACACACAGCGAAGAAGACCAAAGCAGCCGCTGTATCCGCCGCGCCTTCCCCCGCACCCTCGGTCTCGCGCTCCAAGACGAAGAAAGGCGGGAAGATCAATAAATCGCTCATTTCTGGCCCCGCCCAAGGCTCCTTCATTCACGTTGCGCACATGGGCTACGATGCCGAACGTGGCTTTGTTTCAACGGGTGTCGATCCATCATGGAAAGCGCTCCTGGGCGATCTTGAGGCGCACGGTGTAGACGAGCAGATGATCCAGGAGAATATGGACTTTATCAAAGACTTTGTGCGAGATGCGCAGAAGGCGCCGCCGCCTCAGCAGCCAAAGGCAAAGAAGGCGCCCAAACCTCCTGCTCCGCGACGTGCAGAACCGCCTGCGCCTCCTCCACCGCGTAATGCGCCGCCTGCGAGACCAGAGTCGAGTGCGCCGCCGCCACCTCCTGCTGCACCACCTCCTCCGCCGGCAGCCGCGCCACCATCTCGTGCGCCTCCAACTTTCTCGGCTCCGCCACCGCCACCCAGTGCCCCTCCTCCCCCGCCCAGCGCGCCGCCTTCGCGTGCACCTGCCCCGCCCGCGGCACCCCCTCCACCTCCCTCGCGTCCACCTCCGCCATCGAGTGGTGCACCACCGCCTCCTCCGCCGCCACCACCACCGCCAACTGGTGGTGCACCTCCCCCGCCACCACCGCCGCCGCCTCCTCCCCCTCCTACAGGCGGCGCGCCACCACCGCCACCCCCTCCGCCGCCGCCACCACCACCAGGTGGGGCGCCTCCCCCTCCACCGCCACCACCTCCTCCAGCCGCACCTCCACCTCCGCCTGGCGCGCCACCAGCCGGCCTCCCTGCCCCTCAAGCCGGTCGTAACGACCTTCTCGCCTCAATCCAAGGCAAAGGCATACATACCCTTCGCAAGACCGAGAACGCGTCACCGCCTTCGCGCGCTACGCCTCCACCGCAGGAGGAGAGTTCTGGAGGAGGTGGAGGTGGTGGTGGGGATTTGACGAGTAGTTTGGCTGCGGCGCTTTTGGCGAGGAATAAGAAGATTGCAGATAGTGATGAGGAGGATGAGGATGAGGAGGATTGGTAGATGGATGGAGTGGTGTATGTGCGTGTGTGGATCTATGGGGATGCGAGAGGGTTGTTTGTTGTATGGACGTTTGCGATACGTGGATGGATTTGAGATGATTATTTGATTTGTGCTTCAGATTTGTGGCATTGACTTGCCCGTCCGCGTTGGCCACTGGGACTGACGTGCACAGCTCGTCTATGAAGTTGTATCTAACTCGCAGTCGTCCACACTAACGCAATCTCAATCGGTGCAATGTCTCGAACTCTTCATCCGACAACCGCTCGAGTCTACTAGCTCGCCCCTCTTCCCCATTTACCCCACCTCAACATTTTCTCCTGCTCCATTATCAGTACTGCCACCGCCCACGCCCTGGGCGAGTCATCCTGCGAGCCGTAATAGAAGGACTACGGGTCACGAGCCTGGAGTATAGGGTGCAGTCCGTGTGCGCGCCCAGGCCGGTTAGTCTCAATTCCATCTTATTGAGCGACGCGAAAGACAGAAGAAGCACATAGCGTGACGACTACCTTTGCTACACCGACTCGGATCACGCCCCAACGCCCTTTCGACACGGGCGACCTCCAGTGCTGCAACCATGTTCAGTCGGCACGCATCCTCTCTCAATCTGGCGTGCTCTTCCTGACATCTCTGATAGGTCAGGAGCGTCGGCTTCGAGCAGTTCAAGGGCTCTGCTATCCGCCCCGCATATACGTTGGTGGCACTAGCTGGTGGCTGGGATACGACAGCGCGCCGCCGCAGCGCGCATCATCCACAGCTTGCGATGGCGTTGAGGCTCAATGCTGTACATCCGGCCTCAGGCATCCGGTTGCTTCTGACCATAACGCCTCCTGGGTTCCGGGTTACATTCTCTTGTATCCCCTGTCTTCATTGTGGGTAGTGCATGACCTTGTATATCTATAGCTGTTTGGTCGCTCCTCTCTGCGACATCAAGTGCGCCCTCCACTGCGTACGTAGTACTCTATACCTTTGGGAACATTGACCTGTGCGACAGCTGTCGTCTTCGATATGGTGTGATGCGCCCAAACCTCCTCGTACCCCCGTCAATTGTACGGATACGTACTCCCCTGACCTTCCTCGAGGTCTTTCTCCGTATAGTCGCGGATCAAATAGGTGATACGAACAGTCACAAGCAAACTCGAGTGCATCGCTTCGTAGGGGCTTTCGATTCGCCATACACGCACATGACTCACTCTGTACGTCCCAAGCTCCCCATACAGATACACCAAAGCTATGTGCATGGGTGCATCATTAGACTTCGTACCTACGTGGTATAGATGGCAGTCGGACAGCACCTTTTGGGTAAGTACATGTTTCACGCTCATCATTGCGCCGCTGAGGCTCTGCGGATGTCCTGTCACTCAACCTTCCGTGACGTCGAAGCATCTTATTCTATGGGAGTCAAATGACGCCTACTTCAAGATGACTGAAGATATATAAAAGTCAAAGGCGGCCTCGCGAAAGTGTTCAAGCTACTCGGCCAAACATGGCTGTTGATCCCACTTACCCGCTGTTTCCCATCGCTAGCATCTTATCCTCGGTGACACTGCTTTTGGTCCTCATGACCAGTTTCATCCGTCAGAGCTGGAACCTGGGCGTCATCTTTCTATGCTTTTGGTTGTTCTGGGAGAATATCACCAATGCCGCGAGCTCTATCATCTGGTCCGACAATGCTGACCTCAAACTATACGTATACTGTGACATAAGTATGTGTGTATTGCGCCTCGTCTGAGTGACAAAACTCAATTCAATTCCGCATAACAGCTTCTCATCTCCAAATATTCGGATATGTTCTTAGGCCTATGGCGACGCTCATCATCACGCGTCGACTCTACTTGATTGCTAGCCTCCAATCAGTGGCGCCTCCCAGCAAAATAGCGGTACGCGCTCCCCATTACCCGCATCCTGAAGCGTAACTCAAACCGGACCTTTCACAGAGGCGATGGGATATTGCAATCGAGTGGACATTGGGTCTAATTGTCCCTTTGTTGGTAGCGGGCCCTCTATGTAAGTGTCAGGTAATTCTACAGTTTGCCCGCTCATGTTCTTTATAAAACCAAGACTTCATAAACCAGACGGCCCGATTTACAATCAGGGAAGGTCTTGGGTGCTCAACGGCAACGGAAATATCCGTATTCGCCACCTTGAGCCTGAGTGTCTGGAATGTGACTCTCCCCTTGATATCAATCATCTTCTACTACCGTGCGTTGCCGAGTGCTTCCACCGCAAACTGTACTCAGACATGGGTTTGATATAGCAAGGATAATGTACACGTACTATCGGCAGAGCCAAGACATCAACAGTTTTTTGAGCAGTAATCGCTCAATCTCGCGCACGAATTATTTTCGGATACTTGCCCTTGCCAGTGTCGATGTCTTATTCACGTTACCCATCGGTATCGTGGATCTGACTCTGAGCATGGTAGCATCAGTGGCCCCTCCGAACTGGTTCCCGTTTTTTCCAGGCTGGTCCAGCATACACTATCGTTGGGACCCAGTGAGCGTACCCTATTGGGAGCGGCAGGTTGCTGGGACTGCTTCACTTGCAGACGACTACATTGCTATCTGGACACCAACTATACTGGCATTTGTCATTTTCGGTCTCTTCGGTCTGACATCCGAAGCCCGCGCATCATACTGGCGCGTCATCTTCAGAGTGGGAAGCTGGTTAGGATGGAAGCCTACGCTGAGGAACGGACGCGCCGAGTCGTTGGGCAATATTGAGTTTGGCGGCCGACCGCAGGACGCTTCGGAATTCGATCTCGAGATAGGGTGAGTGGGTCTTTTCTTATAAGAACTTGATTGACACGTTTGAACAGGTCACGCCCACCAAGCTTCGTCAACACAGATATGCAGACGAACCTGGGAACCGGGTATAATTTGGGCGGGCCCGCGGTGCGTCAGTCAAAGACGGATCTGCAATCAGACGACGAATCACGACCTGGTAATTCATACTCGAAGTGCGTAGGCTATGCTTCTCATGCAAGGGGTAAAGTTGCTTACCTACGATACTCGTGATGCAGAGCTGTAGAGCGCAGACCCTCAGTCGTTGAAGTCAATCAACTGGCCATGGATGCCTCCAAGTCACACGCTGTATCCTAGAACAGAGAAGCCGCGACGCTCAAACACGGGTCGATGTGTGGAGATACAGGAGACGCTGTTGACATTGTGCGATGCGCACAACCTCCGTAGATCCTCTTGTCCTTTCTACATGGATACGTAGTACAGATATGAAATCGGACTCAAAAATCAGCCTCTTTTGCATATACATCACAGTCTAGCCAGCGTTCAAAAGCCGCTCGCTCTATGTTTCACTGAATCCATCGGTCATTCTCACTTAACATCCCCTCGTCTCAAATATTCCTTGGTCCTAGTCTAGTCAGGCCCCGTACACGACCTTGCGCTCAGGTAGCAGCCAGACTCCGGTTCCAGACGTCAGAATTTTAGTCGACGACGTCGACACTTGGCTCGGTGCCAAACTTTTGGGACTTGAGCCGACAGTTGGCTCGATGACCTCCTGGCCTAGGTCAGTCCGGCACTGGATGGTGCACGGATAACACCCGCTCGAGGTCCGGTCTTCTTCACCTGCTGAGCGTACATCGTTTGCAGGCTGGCATACCAGTTCTCTTCGGTGAGAACGTATGTTCCCGATAGCACAGCGTGGACATCGGGGATCCTGGAGTTTCTCTACGCTCGCTCTGAGGACTCCACGCCAACGAGCGATCACTGCGCTCAAAGACTAAATAGACGAGCGGCCAGAGCGATGATCAGAGTGTTGTTTCCATTCGGTATCTCTAGCATGATGCGTGAATCGATTGGCAGTAATTGGAGCCCGGGTACGTGTGAACATGCTGTGTATGCTACGGTTTCATGGTCGTGGTGGCGGACTAAGAGGCGGGACCGATGTGCCAGCGCAATCATTCTCTGTCGGAGATTGCCGGCGATTCTTCGTTTTTCCCAGCGACATATTTGCTTCGACCATCATCCAGCTCGCTCATACTTCGCGCAAGAAGGAAAAGAAGATGTGGATCCGGATCCCGGTATGTCCATAGTACTCGACCCTGCCATTCAGAGGCGACTCTAACCAGATGACAGTGATGCCTCACTCTTTGTCCTCGCCGAATCTGAATACCGAGCTCTTGAACGACGACG
This sequence comes from Peniophora sp. CONT, assembly GCA_001632445.1. Classification (NCBI taxonomy): domain Eukaryota; kingdom Fungi; phylum Basidiomycota; class Agaricomycetes; order Russulales; family Peniophoraceae; genus Peniophora; species Peniophora sp. CONT. The sequence continues at coordinate 147,787 of KV424516.1, read as the reverse complement.
TACTACGCGAGATCTTCGACTACGTGGCTTATCTGGAACCCTATGAGCGACATCCCTTCAACCATCAGCTTTTACATGCACTGGGTTGGATCCGCCTCAGCCATGTCTGCCGAAAGTGGCGAAGTCTACTTCTGGATATGCCCACTCTTTGGGGGCGTATCGCGCTCGTGAGCGCCGGACCCCCACCACGCGCATCTGGTACCTTCCTGAGTCGATCACGGAATTCTCTTCTAGACGCCGAGTTCTCTCGTGGGGGTAGTCTGCGTTATAGTACTGCGGTGCATGACAGGCACCGTAAGCGTCTCATGGAAGCTGCGAAGATACTTGCACCTCGGCTGAGAACACTGGCGGCCATCAGCGTGGAGCTTCCTCTCGACGACCTTTTATATTACTTCCGACATAGTCCTCTTCCTGCCCTCAGAATATTGAGGGTGGTTTACTCAAAGGCGGATGAAGATGAGGTTGTGGAAGCTCTTCAGGACGATCTCATCATGGACGCGCCCAATCTTGTCGAAGCCTCCTTCATCCTCTTTGCGTACGGTCTTCCCATGGGCAACCGCCTGAAGAAAGGGCTGGTCCTGAACTTCCCGAGCCTCAGAAGCTTCACCGTGAAGTGGAGTGAGATGGACCGCACGGACGCGACCATAGAGGATCTGAGATGGGTCACTGCTGCAATTCGCAATGCTCCTCGCATAGAGCATCTTTATCTCAGTTTGGGCCTGTGGCACTTCGACGCCGATTGGAACTACTTATTTGATGGCATAAACGCACCATTGCATCACCTCAAGAAGTTGGTCATTACCCAACGCAGCATGTGCATGCACACCGGCGATCTGCTTGAGCGCATTTGCGTGTCCCCACCTCCCTCATTTACATTCACTGCACGTTACTTGTTCAGAGAGGATATCACGCCTATGATGCACGCATTGGAGCCGTATCTTCGCAGTTGTGCTTCGTACAGCACGCTGTACATCCGGTTTCGACATCCCTCTTGGGTGATGCTGCATATTCTGTCCAATCCAGACGACGCGCGTCTACTCTCCGAAGAGAAGACGTTCGCTAGACGTGCAGAGGATAAACTGGCCAAGATCGAGCGGCAAACAACCTTGTCGTTATCTACTCCTACAGACCACCTGTTATCCGAGGAGCTTCTGCCTGATCTTGTACCATGGTTGCCTGTCGCGAACCTCACATACCTTCATATCAATGGGAGCGTGAACCCCTTCGGCTGGTGGCACACATTTACGCATCTACTGGGGCCGCAATTGACGTCCGTGCACACTCTGGTCATCGACAATCTGTCTTGGCTAGCACCCAAGGCTGCTGCGATGAACGCACTGAACATCCTCGATCCCTACACCGTATCGACTCCAGATCCACCCTTACCGGCCTTGCGCACGCTGAGTCTGTCAGCATGGGTTACGGGAACGAAGGGCCGGAACCGTGTTTGGCTGAAGTACGTTTTGGATCTCGTCGAGCGTCGCAAGAACAAGGGACTACCTCTACACGTAGTGCGACTTCGCGGGGGTTGGATGACGTCGCAATTGAAGATGTTTTGGTGGAGCTCGGATGACGCGTTGATAGGGCTCATGAAGGCTGATGTTGTGGGCGATGTTATAGACGAGCGTGTGGTTTTTGAAACTTTATAACACGTATTGTAACTTTGTATATTTGCCAGTATACATTACTTGGGAAAGAAGGCAAATTGCAAAGACCGTGCTATCCGTGATGGGTCCTTCCTTTCCTGTAGGAATGAACACTTGCTAAGGGGGTCGTTGCGATGGCGTCAAATCGCGGGGATGCTGGCTTTGGGACAAGATAACGCCTTGTGGATAGAGATACGAGGACGAGGGGTCGGGGCAGTAGCGTGGGGGATAGCGCAGGGTGGAAGATGTGGTGAGGCAGCGGGTGGTGTTGGCAAGGGTGCGCAAGAGGCGGATGCATGTCAGATGGCAAACGTGTATGAGGCGGCGGTGGTGCGCTCGACTGCGTCGGCCGTTGGATCGCGAGTAGTGTTGTTGAGGAGGAACGTGCGCTGCGGTGCTTTGCGCGAGGACAGCTTCAGGAACATGTTCATCGCCTATCTCTCTTCACGTAGATGCAGGGCGTCTAGGTTTTGGCTCCGTGGGTACCAGTCGAGGCTGGAGGTGGGAGCTCTGAGCACTTGGTGAAGGTGAGGGTCGATGCCGACGGCATTAGGGAAAGGTGGTAGGTGTTAGGTAGGTGTGAGGAAGGAAGGAGCGCACCGCACTCGCGCGTCGTGCTGGCGGAATTTGCCGCTTTGCTTACTGGCGCGCTTTGGCAGCTTGAGCACGGGTTGGCTTCGACCACGATCACCAGCCCATCCAATGCACTTCGATGCGCTGTCTCGTTTATGCTCATAGGTTTGGCTCGCTTTGTGTACCAGTGACCTAGAATCTCAGATACGAGCACCGCCGTAACGGCCAAGCCAACAGGAGTCATCTGCGTCTACGAGTTGCAAAGATCTCGACTGACGGTGCAGATCATGAACGTTGGGCTCGTGATAGCCGCTTGGAACCCACCTCAGGATTGGCATTGTTCTATAGCAGGCGAAGACGAGTAATTCGTTTGGCTTATCTGTGCAATGCGTACTCGGAAGAGCCATTCCTTCGACGCCTTCGATCATCTGACACGAACGCCCAGGATGACATTACAAGTGCCGCACAATGCGCACACACTTACAACTCTTTTGCACGAACACGTCTTTATTCAGTCGTGATTCTCGCCCTAGCCTTACATGCCATCCGCTTCTCCCGCTGACACAGTTCTCGCAAGGCTCTGCAGCCTTGCAGGACGAGGACGAGGAATGGTGTAAACGCATCACTACGCCATGATCTTACTTGAGAAAAGCAACAGTACGCGCTTCATTCAATTCAGTGTACTCCACTGTCATACGTCTCATGAAGTGGGAGATCAACTTACACTTCAGAGTGGCTGACGATATAAGAGTTCAAGGCCTCAGCTGCAGAGAGAATCGAGCTACTCGTTCCAATATGGGCGCCGTCGACCCCACTTACCCTCTGTATCCCATTGCCTGCATTCTTGCTTCGACAATGCTGCTTTTAGTACTCGTGACGAGTCTTGTCCGCCACAGCTGGAACATGGGCGTCACGTTCTTGTGCTTCTGGCTCTTCTTCGAGAATATCGCCGGCGCTATAAACGCCATTGTCTGGTCTGACAACGCCGACATAAAGTTGCATATCTACTGCGATATCGGCATGTACATTATTTTCTGAGTCGCTGGACCGCTAACCATGGAGCTTGACATGACAGTGTCTCATTTAGGACTGATTGCGTTCGTCGTCAAGCCCATGGCAACACTGATTATTACTCGCCGACTTTACCTGATTGCAAGCCTCCAGTCCCTGGAACTGCCGAGTAAAGCAGCGGTACGTATGATGATGGCACCATCCTACATGACTGAGCTCTACAACAGAGGCGCTGGGAACTTATGGTAGAATGGACTCTAGGACTGGTCATTCCTATCCTAGTTATGGGTCCCATTTGTGAGTTTGCACTTTCTCAAGACGTGATTTAGAGAGTAAAAGGACTTACACTAAAGTGTGGAGACTACGTGAACCAGGGGTCACGATTTGTAGTCTTCGAGGGGTTCGGGTGCCAAAATGCCGAGGAGACATCAATACTTCAGATTCTAACCGAGCAATCCTGGACTATTGTCCCTCCTCTGATATCGATTATATGCTACTATCGTGAGTCTCCCAGTGCACCTCACCAGCCACACTGCACGCTCATGCTCAGTCTCACTTTAGCAAAGGTGGTACGGATATACTACCGACAAAGAAGGGACATCAACAGTTTCCTGCACAGCAACCCCTCAGAATCGCGTACAAATTACTTTCGCATACTTCTCCTCGCCAGTATTGACATCTTGCTTACATTGCCGATTGGCATTGTGACTGTCACTTTGAATATAGTCCAAGCGCTGGCCCCTCCCAGGTTTTTCCCCTTTTATCCAGGCTGGACTTTCCTACACACCGATTGGGAGCCAATTAGATCTTCCTACTCTGAGCTGCAGGCCGGCGGGTCTGCCTATTTCGCACAGTACTACTTCGCAAACTGGACATCTCCCGTGCTCGCGTTTGCCATTTTTGGCCTCTTCGGCGTAACAACCGAAGCTCGCGCATCCTACTGGCGCATCATCTGCACCGTTGGGGGATGGTTCGGTTGGAAGCCTTCTCCGCGCACAGAAAACGGGCAAGCCTCGCTAGGAGACATCGAGTTTGTCGCACGTCCGGTGCAAGATACGTCCGAGATCGACGTCGAGATGGGGTAAGTGCGATATTCAATTCTTGCTGAAGCTTTCCTGATTCGCTCAAGCAGGTCTCGCACCCCAAGCTTTATCAACGCAAATGCGCCCGCTACGAGCCAGAGCCCTGCGAATACGCTGGGTGGACCCACAGAGCGCAAGTCAGAGACGGATTTGAAGTCTATTGAGGACGGCTTGGAAGGACCCAGTCGCGATGCAGACTCGCGGTGCGCGTATACTCACAACACGCGGTACAGTATTTGCAAACTCATATCACACATCGACCTCACAGAGATTCTGTCGAACGTCGTGAGATGATCGTTGAAGCAACCTCCAAGCCCGATCTCGTTGGGTCAGCCAGCAACGACCGCTCTGGCTCATTCGAGGCATCAACCCAGGGCCCGCGCGATGCGACAAGTGTGATTGAATGGTATGAGCAACAAGGCAATGCTGTCGACGACGTTCAATGGTGTGTGCATATCCCACAGGCTCTACCTGCGCGCGCGCTGAATCCTGTAATGCTTCGGCACGTAAGAACATCAAAGACGGCGAGTCGATGGCGACACAGCTCGGACGTTCCACTCGATGGACTGGTCGGTAACGTGAAGAGCATGCTTTTCTCCTTCGTCTTATTTCTGTTGGCACGAGATTTGCTGCTCTTAATATGCTCCGTGAGCGTATGCGATGTGCCACTATGTACAGTCCGGTCTCAATCGTGTCCTAGTAGTTATGTATGCTTCAGTGATAGGTTCGCAAGATATCGTGATTTCTCAGTATAACGGGCCTCTGAGCCACGTGAGACAATGAAATCTCAATGCAGCGAGTGCGACAAACTGTTGCTACATGCGCAAGCCGGGCGAAACTTGTATCTTGACTACAGGAGATCCCGACGCGCTCTAGCAGGAGACTCGGTAGATTATATGTAGTAGGAATAAAAGTGACACTAGAGTTCCAGTGGCTGCTGACGCGACGCGGCGCTGATGGTGAGAGCACGGAAGGGCGCCTCCTGCGCGCGACATGATCCCGACACTCATCATCGCCATCGCACGGTCGCCAATCAATGCTATCGCTGAATTATCCCCACTCATACAGCGGCGTAACAGCGCCTTGATGTTGCGCCCATGGCCCGCTCTTGACGTTCCCTGTCTGCGTTTGAGCTCCCGCACTCGCAGTCAGCGCTTGTGAAGGCTTAAAAGACATGCATCGCTGTACCGTTGTCTCTCTTAGTCTACTCTGAACCTTCTTGCCACGTCCGTGCGACCGTGTTGTTCTTGCCTCGCCTGCAGATACATCTCCAGCTTCCTTGGTCAATTTCCTTTTCGCTCGAAGTCAACGTCGCCTCCTGCACAACTAGCCAAAGTGCGCTGAGAGCCAGAACACTCGAGACAGTGGAAGATGGGCAATTGCCGTTCGCGCGTGTGGCAGGATCGTGAGGAGAAGGGGCGGTTGCACGAAAGAGAAATGCAGATAGAGAAGGGTGTTAAGAAATCGTACAAGCGCGGGTGTAAGGTCTTGGTGCTAGGTACGTATACTGCCCTTGTCATCTCGATATGAGCTAAATCATTCGTAACAGGCTCGAGCAACTCCGGCAAGTCGACGATCATGAAGCAGATGAAGATACTGCACCAAAACGGCTACTCAGACGAAGAGTTGATGACCTTTCGCCCACTCATTTGGAAGAACCTCGTGGAATGCGTACATGCCGTCGTTGAAGGCCTTGAGAAGTTCGACTTGGTGCCGATACAACCGCATAATAAGGTGCGCTCCTTCATATGTATTCATGAACGGTATCCAGACATTTCATGCAGGCGAGTCGACGACGACTGATGGAGTATACTGCATCAGACGACGGCGACTTTTACTTTGACCATGCCATCGCACGAGAAGCGCACGATCTCTGGACAGACGACATCATACCGGTTTTAATGGAGCATTCGTTCGAGTTTGACCTCATGGACTCGGCATTCTAGTGCGTCCATCCGCTTTCCGTACTCATCATACGCTGACGAACATGATCAGTTTCTTCGAAAATTCTCAGCGCATCGGCCAAAAGGACTACCTCCCGTCTGAGGAAGACGTTCTCCGCGCACGAGAAAGGAGCACTGGTATAACGCAGGCACAGTTCATTGAGGGCCAACTCTTGTACGTCCGTCCTGTTTGACCATTTTTCATGTCAGTACTGAAAGGTGTACGCACAGAATGCACCTGTATGATATCAGTGGACCATGGTTGGAGCCCAAACAGTGGGTACACTCGTTTGAAAGCGTGACGAGTATAATATTCTGCGCCGCGCTATCCGATTATGATCAAGTGCGCATATGTGTTTAAGCTCGTGATTCTGAACGAAGTAAACTAACATGGAGTTACAGAACGGGATGGCAGAGTCGCTCGCGCTCTTCGACTCTATCGTGAACTCTTACTGGTTCCTAGGAACCTCGATCATTCTGTTCCTCACCAAGATCGACATTTTCCAGAGAAAACTTCTCAAGATACCGCTGGAGAAGTCCTTCCCCGAGTACACCCGCGGCTCGGACGTCAGGATGGGCGCGAAGTATATACTGTGGAGCTTTATGAAGCTGAATAGGGCTCGTTTGTCCGTCTACCCACAGTACGGTTTCACATACGCGTTGCGTTGCTCGCTTACTGATATGTCCGGTTCGCACAGTGTACTGGATGCAACGCGTACGTCTGACATCCGACTTGTCTTTGTCACCGTGAAAGAGACGGTCTTGCAGAACCAATCCAGTGTCTCCGACCTTCTCTAAGCTCCGTTGTTCACCCTTGTAAATAGTTATTACACTTGCTATCTGTGCCCATGATCTTTCTTTGGACACGCTCACTCGAGGAGCAGAGGAAATGCACCATCTGCCCACTCATCAGTACCTCCACAACGCCGATAGCAGCACGCGTCGTCTCAGTCAACATTCGGAAACCTGCCAGACTTCCACCTTCGCCGCTCAACGAGGTCAGCCTGCCTCCCAAGCGCAGACGTCGCTCATCACGAGCCTAGTTGCCGGAGAACAGTAACTGTATGTGCTCAACATTGAAGGAATTGTCCCTCGAGAAGCATTAAAGAGACGCAGCGAGCTTATGACTGTCTTGTTAATTCATCAGGAGTTGTCCGAGAACATTGATTTCCGATGGTCTGTGCATTGTTAGGCTGCTATCGTACAGCGCCGAACCTCTGCCGGCCAGATTCCTTCCCCAATCCATACTCAGGCAACCAAAATTAGGCCTCAGGACTTGAGCCGACGACACTTGGCTCGATGACCTCCCTCCTTCCAATCTCTACGTCAAACACTGATCAGCCCATACAGTCACGTACTAGCGAAAACATTTGACTTTACCTGCGCTGGCATTCTCGAGAGCAGTAGCGCACCTCACCACAGCCCTTGCAGATCGGGAGTGCCTCCTCCGTACGCTCGTAGTGATGCACACACGTAGCCCACGAACACAGACGTGCGAGCACCGCATCGTTCTTTATCCGCTCTTCGTCTTCGTTGATGCGGAATGCCTCCCCTGGGTTTACCCAGCACTGGACGACGCGCCGATACCGCTCGCTCGATGTCCGTTCTTCCTCTGTGTGCGTAGCGGGCATCGCTAGTAGGCTGGTATACCAACCTTCCTCGGCGCAGACGTACATCTCCGTCAATATACGGTAGACATCAGGCCTATCATCGTATATCCCATCTACGTCACTCGCTCTGATGACTTCGCACCAACGAGTGGTCACGGTGCTCAGAGACGATATGAGCTCATCTGAGGTTGAGACTGAGACTGCTGCAGGGCGCGCATTTAGTACAAGGGTATGGTGCCAGGGGATGCTCGGCATAAACAAGTACCTTGTGGAGTGCTGTTCAGCGCTGAGGGGGTATCACCATTATAATTGAGGCCGGCGAGACAAAACTGTGCAAACATCGAAAGAACAAATATGCCGTTGTTTGCGGGGCAGCGGTTTCGTAGTACGTCTTCTCCTACAACACTGGATAAACCATGGACTCTGAGTCCGTCAGTTCAACGACGCATCGCGCTGAACTTACTTACCCCAGCAGGTCGCAGCAAAGCTTGCACCAAGTCTGATGGACCCGCCAGTTGGCCTCATGCGCAAGATGCGCCATATGGTCCTGCTCGCGCTTACACGCCGCCCACAGAGCATCTGTCATAGGCCGCGCCCAGAACGCTTCCCGGAGTGGAGAACAATGGGATAGTGTGGGTGAGAGCAGGACTGAAAGTTCCTGAAGATGCTCCACCAGATACTCGTCTACCATCCAGTCTTTCGTATCGAGCACGAGACGAAAAGCCTCGACGACTTGTGGTGAACCGATGTGAAAGATAGCTTTGTCGAATTTATCGCTCACAGAGACCTTGGTGACGTCGCTGCCGTCAGTAAGAGCGAGAGAATCGTTGAACTCATCAACGGAGTTCCTGTATTTCTGCATGAGTGCAGGGACTCTGCGAAGCTTGAAATTCCCGCTTCCGCCACGGAGGGTGGCGTGTGTCCACGCGAAGAGGATCACAGGGATGTAGTCAACGTCTAAAAGCACTCGCATCTTTGCCTCAGTGGATGCAACCATATGCCTGTGAAAGGTTGTCAGAGCCGCTACCGGAAAGACACATCATGAATAAGCGCACATGTACACCGTTCCACACAAATACTGCATATCACCCGATATGCTAACCAGCAATCCGAGAACTAGACCTGGCGAGCCTACTACATCGCATCTCGGGTCAAGGAAGTCGTCAATATGGGCCCATAGATTCTGCCAGGTGGGATGGAACAGTGCAAACATGCCTTCCAGTTGCTGCTGGTCTGGCAATGGATGGCCGGGCTCGGCATTGGTCTGCCTTTGTAGTTCTGCGCACAGGTACAAGGCCGACAAAAGACCGCCAAGGCAGGTCAGAACATGCACGATCCAAGCCTATCGAGGGTCATGGGTGAGCAGTGGTGTTGTATGATGGTAGATGTGACTTACCTGGGGTTGAGCAGAGAAGAGCGAGTCGTTCGTCATCTCGAGAAGAAGTATCAATAGTTCGCAAGAGATACACGCCCGCCAAACCTCCCCACGAAGGAGGGTCATTGCGTCCGCGATCGAGGCGCGATCTCCGTCAAGTCCTAGCTCACGGACGCAGAAGTGAGGCGACAACTGTGATATCACCAGTACCAGCTCATCCTGGGGGTCGAGTATAGAGGAACCTCGACTAATGTACAGGGAGCGGAGGTGCTCGATGGCCGACGACGGTCCCTCGAGGAGGAGCTCTGAGAAGGCTGGCGTCATGGAGATGCGCCTTCGCGAGGATGCCATGAATCAATCCCACTCTGATGATGAACGCTGACCAAGTACGATACCAACTATACCAGCTATAAGCGAACGGTCGCAGTGGCGCTAACAGTGGCGATTCCAAGATCTACGCGTACGTCGTGCGCATAGGCTGTGAAGATGATTGCAAAGACACGCGTACAATGCTGTTTGAGCGGCTGCAAGAGTTCTGAAGCAATCGCTGTCGATGCTGCAATGATGATTGGCGGTGATCGTGGTCCGAGGGAAACACGCAACAATGCAGGCGCGCACACCTTGGTTTTATACCGCCATCATCCGCTGAACTTCCCATGCGTCAACGGTTTCCTGCCTTCCCTCTTGGTCTATGCATTGGTGCTTGAGGAGTTCGGCAGTCCAAAGTACTCTATGAACTCGGTGGACTAGGCAGTCATTCTCACCACCTAATCATGTGTAAACGGCCCATCCACGCGTGAGGGCATAGGTACGCGACATATTTCCCCTCTCTTCTTGCTACCTCTGACGCTAGACTCAGTCGGGAAGTTTCTGCCGTACACACATAGCCAGAGTCGAGCGCGCTCTGCCACCTGCCGTCTCCGCTGGCTGCACATTCCTCCGCCCTCCGAGTCTCGCACGCTCCCCAGCCGGCAGTGGGCACCTCCCTCCCTCAACTGGTCATGCAGACTTGCATGCAGTAATCACATGCAATCATTGCTCTTAGAGCCCGGAGAACACGTCCCTACACACGCGCGTTACGCGTCCGCTATAGGAGGATGCCGATGGGAGAAGGACGAGGCATGCGGCTGCGCTGTTGGAAGGTATATTATGATGCGAAGTACAAAGGGGTTAGGGACAGATTAGCATGCCCAACACTCCGTGTCTTATGCTCCCTCAACGCGCATAAAATAGCTGTAGTGGGTGGCCAAGCTCCAAGTCGTGTCTTCCGCGCTGACGCTGAATTGTGAAATAGAGGAATAAAACTATACATGCCCCACCATTTCCTATTGACGCATCTATATTCGTTGTAATCTTCGCCCTCTAGTCACTACGCATCTTGGTGACTAGACGCAATTGACGGAGACAAGGCCGTTGAAATGATACATTTGCGCAAACTATAATCCGCCTCCCCACAATACTTGCACAGCCTCAGCATATCCTTGGACATATGATTCTTTTGGCAAAACCTGTAGTTGGTGTGCTGCAGTGACAAGCCTGTATCTGTATAGGTTGCCTTGGACATACCGGTCACACGGTGCGATGAGCTGCTGTAAACATTGAGCCTACAGTGGTACTCCAGGTGCTGCGCCACTCGGTCACGCTAGTCTTCACCCTCCAAGATGCAAGCCCCGAACAGTCAAGCTCACTGCCTTTTCCAGTCAGTGTATGCCAGGCATCTGCATCTCCCGCCGATGTCTGCATCTCCGCCGTTGTCTGCTTCTCCCGCTGATATCTGCTTCTCCCGCCTATATAAACATGCATGTGCCCTGCCCGTGACTCTCACAATCTCATTCAGTGGCACGTGCCAGTACCCACTCGTTCAGCAGAGTGGGGCAAAGATCGATGCGGTTTCATACAACATGCTTCATGGTTTCCGTCGACCTAAAAGTGGCAATGACAATCGCACAGGAAGTTGCAGAGCGTTTCATGTGTCGTATTAGGGTGTATCTGCCGCTTCCTTTTGCAGTAAACACCGCCACCCCGCGACAACGAGTGAGTGTCGTCTGAATGGAATGGCCCCACTTAAGCGGACAATGTTCGTTTGTAAATACACCCTCGAGTTCGCGAGGTGCATGGGGTACTATGTGCTGTGGACCATGAGAGATGGTATCTTCGTCGTGACGGGGAAGCTTATAAAGTATCGTCTCGTTTAATCTGGCCAAGGTGACCTGACTGCTCGTACAATCATGGGCGCGGTGGATCCCACTTACCCCCTCTTTCCCATTGCCAATATCGTGGCATCGGCGATGCTGCTCATGGTATTCGTGTCAAGCTTTGTCCGCCATAATTGGAACCTAGGCGTGACTTTCTTATGCTTCTGGCTTTTGCTCGAAAACGTCACCAATACCGTGGATGCCATCGTGTGGTCCGACAATTATGACATCAAACTGTACGTCTACTGTGATATTGGTAAGCCCGTCATCTGTTTGCTCTCCCCAAATGAGACTCATTGTACACTCTGCATGGTAGATTCCCGTCTCAGACTCCTCGTGTACTTCGTTAAGCCCATGGCGACCCTGATCATTACTCGTCGCCTATACTTGATCGTCAGTCTCCAGTCGGTGGAACCTCCCAGCAAAGCAGCGGTGCGTACTTTATGCGTGTTCACAAGGTCTTTCTGACCAATATGCGCACAGAGGCGATGGGATCTTGCCGTAGAATGGACCCTAGGTTTCATCCTTCCCCTACTGATCGCCGGTCCTATCTGCGAGTACACTCATGCTGGACGTTTGCTGTCCCATACTGACTCGGTATTCAGATTACATCAACCAGTCTACCCGGTTCGAGGTAATCGAAGGCTTTGGGTGCACGGACTCCTCGGACGTATCGATACTTGAAGTTCTCATTGAGGAGTCCTGGGCCGTTATCCCTCCTCTAGTTTCAATCATTTTCTACTACCGTGCGTAACCGAACAAGTGTATCCAACATGACAGTTGATTGAGGGGCTTGTTTCAGCAAAGCTTGTACGAACGTACATTCGGCAGCGAAAGGACACCGACAGTTTCCTCAGCAGCAATTCATCAGTATCGCGCACGACCTTTCTTCGCATACTTATTCTTGCCAGCATCGACATCTTGTTCACATTGCCAATCGGCATCGTGAACATCACGTTGATCATCTTGTACGCACTGGCTCCTCCGGCGGATTTCCCATTCTATTCTGGCTGGACTTTCCTGCACCACGCAGATTGGGAACCACAAGGCGTCTCCTATGCTGACATGACGGAGGACGGCGGGACTGCCAATCTCGCACAGATCTACTTCACTCAATGGACGAACCCCGTACTCGCATTCGTCATCTTCGGTCTTTTCGGCCTCACCTCTGAAGCCCGTGCGGCTTACTGGCGCATCATCTGCACTGTGGGCGGCTGGTTTGGATGGAAACCTACCCGGCGTGCTCGAAATGAACGCACTTCGTTAGGAGAGATCGAGTTTGGCGCGCATCCGCAGGACACCTCGAGATTTGACCTCGAGACTGGGTGCGTGCTATCTCCTTACTCGCTGAAGCTTCTCTGACTTGTCCGATTAGATCGCATATACCAAGCTCCATTAATTCAGACACAGCTCCCGCAGAGAACCGGAGCACTGGTTACTTCTTGAGCGGACGCGCAGCACGCGAGTCGGAGACAGAGTTGAAGTCGGTTGAGGAAGCACGTTGCAAGGAATCCTCTAGGAATTCCAACTCGTCGTGCGTATACTTTCTACGCGCGGCAACGACATTGCTTACTCACGACATCTACTCCGTAGAGCCGACGGGCGTAGTGCGCTGGCCGCTGATCATGGAGAGTCCTCTGAGAATCGTGAGAGATACGAGATACGGTCCCGTTGACGCCGGCAAGGCAATTCAATTCAGGATTTGGGCTCCACCGAGGACCGAGGTTACCCAGAAGGCAATACTCCCTAGCCCGAACTTGAAAGTGGGTCAGAACACTGAGTAGTTATTCCTGTAACATCGATCATGTACCTTAATTTTGCGGAGTACGCGGGCAGGATGCACCTGAGGCTGGAGCGTTGAAGCGTGACAAGTTCGCGTCGTTGAGGAGCAAACGAAAGTACTGATTAGCGGAAGATGTCATTTTGGTGAATGGTGGCAAGAAGCTTATATTTGCTTCGTAGCTGTCTTGTTTCTTTATGAACATACGTACGACGACGGCACTCTGTACTGGTAGCGGATGCCTGCAGAGTGAACGGGGGACTCGCGACTGGGGGCGCACGGCGATCAGGGCAACTTGTTGGTATCCTTCCCTTCAGCGCCGTTATCCTCCGCGTGGAACCATGGTACGCAACTTGACGAAGTATGATCTGAGCTAGGGCGACAATGCGACGCTGTGCGTTGATAAGTGTATGGTAGTGGACATGATGGCGTCGGGAGAGTTACATAGCCGGTACCGACGGCCCGTGGGAGCGTGATCTTATCGGTGATTGCCATTATTTGCCCGGCCGCGCGTCTGCGTGTTCCCTCCAACCTCTATCATGCACGCTGCCCAGATTTATGAGCACGCGGAGTCAAGTACGTACTGGGATTTTCTGTGCCACGTAGTACAAGCATCTCTGACCATGCAGCAGCGTCCGAACCTCACCCTTCGCTTACTTTAAACTCACTGAACGACGATCTATTGCGCGAAATCTTCGACTGGGTTGCTGTCTTGGAACCTTATCAGCGACTTGGCTACTGGGAGCCATTCTGGAACGGACTGGGGTGGATTCGCCTTGGTCATGTCTGCCACGGTTGGCGAGTGCTGCTGCGCAGAATGCCTGTACTATGGGGACGCATCGCCCTCTGCAACGATGGCGCTCCTCCGATGGCGACTCGGACCCTGCTGAGACGGTCCCGTGGAGCTCCGCTTGATGTAACTTTGAATCAGCCTGAGCGGCATAATCGGAATGATTTGGAAGCCCGGGAAAGGCACTTTGTCGCCGTGATGAAAACGGCGGTGGGGTTCGCGACTCGCCTGCGCACGTTGACTGCTTCAGGTGTCTACCCGCAGGACCTGGCACACTTCTTCTATCGGAAGTCTCTTCCAATGCTCCAACGATTACATATTGCCCACTCGGGATATGTGCCCGGGGACTTTAATGGCAACTTCACCATGGACGCTTGCAATCTTGTCAGTGCTTCATTCGACCTTTGGGGATACGGCCTACCCATGGCTTCGCGTGCGCAGAAGGGATTCAGCTTGGACTTCCCGAACCTTAGACGCCTTGCTGTGGAGTGGAGCTACATGAGTGGTCGTAACACGACGATGGAAGACCTGAGGTGGATTGCCTCCGCTATCCGCAATGCCCCGTTAATCGAAGACCTTGACATCGACCTTGGGTTCTGGCATTTCGACGGGGACTGGCGCAACCTGTTTGAAGATCAGACGGCTCACCTTGAACACCTCAAAAGACTGTCGCTCACTCAACGCAGCATGAAGATGCGAACCGGCGAATTCCTGGCTCACATCTGCCCATCGCCCCCTCCCTCGGTTACGTTCACTGCGCGCTACATCTCACGGGCGGACGTCGCGCCTCTCGTACGCGTATACGAGCCGTATCTTCGCAGTGCCGCCTCGTACAGCACGATGTACATTCGCTTCCGCCATCCTATGTGGGTTCTGATCCATCTGCTGCCCAGTCCCGGAGACGTGGGTGTACTATCAGAGGAGAAGCTTTACGGACCCATGTCAAACAGACTTCGTAGGGCCTCAGAGGATAACCTCCCCCAATTGGACCGCCAAATGACCTTATCTCTGTCCACTTTCTCGAATCTGACTCTTGCCAACGAAGTTCTCGTTGACCTAGCCCCACGGCTACATCTGGCAAATCTCACGCATCTGCATATCGACGGGAAAGTGAACCCCAAAGGCTGGTGGAGTGCGTTCCGGAGACTCGTTGCGCCGCGCATGTCGTCTGTGCACACCCTGATCATCGACAATCTGTCGTGGCTCTACGCCAAGTATGGAGATATGAACGCACTCGGAATCCTAGACCCCGATCCCTCGTTCTCCACCTTCGATCCGCCGTTGCCGATACTGCAGACACTGATCATCACGGCGTGGGTTACTGGGACGAAAGCTCGCAAGCGGCCGTGGCTTTTCTATCTCCTCTTATTTCTCATGCATCGCAAGGAGATTGGACTGCCCATACACACCGTGCACCTGCGAGGAGGCTGGATGACGGACGAGCTGAGGGCTGTATGGACGGACATGGATCGCAATATCATCGAACATATAGCGGCGGTTGTGGGCGAGGTGCTCGATGAGCGTACCGTTTTTCGGGGTGAAGGGTGATTGTATACATAGTACTCAGAAAATGATGATGCAGGTCGATGAAGTACCCGAAGGATGGCTTAGCGTCGTTTCAAGCTATCAATTGGCATGGTAGGACTTGTGTAAGATAGTGGTGTGCCTATCTGCGATGGTGCACGTAGCAAGGTCGTTGAATGTTGCTTAGCATGTTCGCCTAGGATTTGACACGACGGCAGACAATGCGGTGTCCGCCTTGTTTCCAATCGCTTCAAACATCGAGGTGTCAGCATGAACCATCATCATTGCTTGAGCTGTATGCAACTTACCTGCGTTGGCATTCACGCGAGCAATAGCGTGCCTCCTGGCACCCCTTGCACGTAGAGAGTGCATTTGGCGCAGGTGTGCAATAGTAGCGACACGTCGTCCACGAACACAAGCGTGACCCTTGTTGACTATAACGCGCGCGTTCCACGTCCTCTTGCAATCCCAATGCGTTACCAAACAAACTCCAGCAGCCTACAATGTTATTGTAGTCTGTGCGCTTGCCCAGTATCTCCGAGAGGGCACGAAGCCTCAAGATGGTAGGGTACCATACGTCCCGTGCCGCCGTACGCATCTGTGTTTGCACGCGCCGGAAGTCGTCACCTCGCCCGTGAACGGAGGAATGTTCGCCAATAAAGAACGTCCACTTTCCAACCACAGAGAGCAATGTCGTGGCATTTTTCTCAAGAAGACTACCTGTCCTGAGGTGTAAGCATGGCCATCGGATCCGCACCAGACGCTTCGGATACCGAGCAGGATGGACTTACTTAATTCGCGGTCCTCATTCCCGACGAACCGCAGGCCATGGACGGCCATGATGGAGAGTCGCATGATCACGTCGAGACAGTCGCGACCCTGTGTCGCCGAGCATTTGCCACAGTCTACGCACATGCCCACCCAGCTGATGAATATATCTTGTCAGCCGTCACCTCCATCTGAAGACCCTTATGGCCAACATGACTTACTCAATCAGATCTCCTGCCAACTTGCATATGCGGACAAAAGTGTGACCGTCCCCACCAAATATGCCTCTGTTCTGCACTTGCCGCTGCAGGGCTTCTGATAATCTGCGGCTGATCGGACTCTCCCAGAAGGCTTCGCGGAGGGCCGCATTCTGTGCCAGGACCGACGACGTGATAACCCCTCCGATGAGGAGAATATCGCAGAGAAATCCGTCCAATACCATCGGAGACGCCATCTGCGCGCAAAATGCTTCAACTACTGGAGATGTCCCCACGAGGGCGACGGCTATGTCGAGTTTCGGAGCCTTCATTTCACTGGCAGAAAGTGTCCCACCACCCAGAACGTGGTCTCGCCAGTAGTCTTTCAGCAGAACCGGTGTCTGTCGTAGCTTGATGTTACTGTCAACGCCGCCCGACGTAGCGCGCGTCCATGCACAGAAGGAAATAGGAATGAACTCATTTCGCGAGAGTGCTGTCTTATCCTCAGTGTGACTGTCGAGGTCGAATCTGAGTCAGTAGTAACTCAGAGGTGCATCGCAAAATCACGCACAGAAAGCTTTGCAGCATTCCACCATCAATGCATATAGAAGCAAGCATTTCCAGAATCCGGTAGGGGGCGTTAGGAACGCCACGTTTCTCGTTGAGGAAGACGGCCATACGGGACCAGACGGGCTTCGAGGCGGAGTCAAGCTCGGTTATGACGCGTTGAGCAAGGCCGACCGGCAATGCGGGTACCCTGTTTTCCGTTTGTAGTACGTGGGCAAGCCACACGGACAAAAAACCGGCGACGCAAGTCAGAACATCCGATATCCATGCCTGTGGTGAACCGACCGTGAGGAGCTTATAGCGTGGGAGCATGTAAACTACATGCCTGAGGTTGTATGACAAAGCTGTCGTCCTTGACTATCTCAAGCAGCAGGAACAACAGCTCGCTCGAGATGATAGCCTGCCAAAGGTCTCCTCCTATCTTCAAAGTCCCTGTGTATAGACGACCCTCGCTTAACCCTAACTCGGGGACACACAACGACGTTGACAGCGATGCTATCGCTTTCACGAGTTCATCTCCTGGTCGCAGCACAGAGCCACGTGTGGCGAGAAACAACGACTTGAGATGAGCAACGGCTGCAGGTGATCCTCTGATGAGAGCTCGAGGAAGATTCGTGACGTGTACATGGTCAGTAGCAGTAGACATGTGTGCGGAGCGAGCTCTTGGGTGCTCTGTACAAGGTGCGCCCAGCTAATGACCTTGAGACCCGTGCGCAAAGTAAACTCGGAATCCGTCCAAAAGCAATGAAGGAGACGGATAAGGCAATGGACGTTTGAACAACGACAGAGGATCTCGCACTTACGGCGGAGACCAGGAAGTGAGGGTTGGGGTCAAGGTGCATTATGTACAAATACGATCTTCAAAGACACGAGTCGGTGATTGCCGCCGAGGCTTGGCCGCCGCCAAAGGGACACGCATATGACTAGTCATCTTTGAGGATCACGGAACTACTAGATGCGCTCGGCCGTACAGCGTCGCAGGCTTAACCACAGGGAACACGACATCCCCCACAAACCATTCGGGTGCCCAGTGTTTGTTGACTTGGTGCTCCTGACTGCCATTCATGAATGATAGTGTTCTGCACCGAGAAATCGTTTCTAGTGTCACGTACCGGGACCTGATGCGTGTTTCCGGGCGATCAGTACTTGTCTTCTGTTCGTGTACGATGCGCTGGTGACGACTACTGGTGATGACAAGATCCTCTGACGATGTGCGGTCTTAAAGAAACAGGTCGCGTACAACTGCTGGCATCGGGAGTCCCTTTCCTGGGGCGGTAAGGTGGGCGCTGCACCCTGTAGACTCTGTAGCTCATCAGGAACTTGCATTGCATTTTGAGAGCTTCGAAGCGCCGGACACAGTTGGACGGTGGTTAGGGTTTGCGACCGTCGTTCCGTCGAAGTTCTCCAGATGTAGAAGCCCAAATTACTGTACTGAACGCAAAGCGTCTGCTTGATTCTTCGTGATCTATGAAGAAGTCCGTGACCACTTGCCTCCCATGATAAGGTAGGGCGCACTCAAAATCGACCTCATCATATGACAGACACGTGAAACTGTCGCACGATATGATTGGGTGCACCGCAGGCCCTCTCGAGCGTACGGAGGTCTTCTTGAGCGTACAGGCGTCCTTTTTGACCAGCCCTTCGCATGCGACCTCGTGCGGGTGCTGTGAATGCAACTGAGTGCTTTTGAGAACGTCCCCGTACGCGAGTGTGCCCGTTATAGGTCGTGCGAATATAACACGTGCCGGTCATATGATGAGGTCGGTTTTGAGTGCGCCCTACCTTAAGAGGGAATACGCACGCTTATACGCATTCGACGACCCCCTCCAGTCCATCGCTCGCCAATCTCTCACTTCCCTCTCGATGGCCTCTGTTGACTTGCCCACACTGCCTTCCCAGTTCGACGACAAGGCGCGCCAAGCGGAGTCTCCAATTGAGAAGGAGAAGGTTGACTCAGACGTAGAGGCAAGCAAGGACGATATCTCAGTCGCGCTCGGCCGGGAGCCCGTCATAGTAGATGGGAAAGACGTTTCGAGGTATATCGTCGACCTACAAGACGATGGCGATGCACCAATAACGCTCCGCTCGATGCTCCTCGGTACCATCCTGTCTGGCCTCACCGCAGCATTGTATCAGGTGCGTCATGTCAATGCACAAGTACGACATAGATCTGAGGCAGGCATGTAGCTGTACACATTCAAGCCCGTCGAAACCAGTATCTCCGGAGTGTTCTCGCTGCTCGTGGTGTACTCTTTTGGAAGAGCATGGGCCAAGTTCTTCCCGAAACGGTCATGGGTCGAAGGGACGCGCTTCGAGTACATGGCACCGTTTCTCCATCTGTTGAATCCCGGGCCGTTTGGTATCAAGGAGGTGAGCGCGAGCGTTCAGACTTGAGCCCATGCAGAAGGGCGAATACTGGTATGGTAACATGGATGGTGGGCCAAGCCAAGTGAAGGCGCGCGTCCTCGGCGTTCGGCCCGAGTCGAGGCGCTCGCCCGTCGCGGCAGGTTCGTCTCCTCCTGCCATGACCGTGTGCGCCTATGCATGCTCCTACACATGTGGCATCACTTTGCTCACGGGCTCCTCGCGATTTCCCTATCATTCCGGATTCGAAGATGCTCATGCTTTCACTTAGCATGTTTGCGCCACAATCATGGCTAACACAGCAGGTAAGATCCCCACGCACTTCTTCAGTCCATCGCGATCTCACCAACTCTCGCAGGCTGGGGATTCAGTGCACCGCAGAACTTTGCCGTTCAACGTCTCTATTATGATACAAACGTAAAGGCTACCACGGCTATCCTGGCGACCTTCTCGACCGCTGTATTCGGCTACGGTGTCATCGGTCTCTTACGCCCAATTATCATCTACCCGGGGGAGATGGTTTTTTGGACCAACCTGCCTACAGTTGCCGTCTTTCAGACACTGCATAGAGACCAATCCGCAAGCTTAAAGCGGTTGAAGGTACGTCTTCTGTACCAGCATGGAACGACCACCGCTAACACGGACCGCAGTTCTTCTGGATGGCCTTTATGATCATGGCGAGTACTTGTTAGCTGTCGTTGCTGAGTATGATAGCTGATTCACATATAGTTCTGCTACGAGGTTATACCGGCCTACATGTTTCCGCTCTTGAACGGCTTCAGCGTCATCTGCCTTGCTTCGCAACGCGCCAACCATGGCGCGCTCGATGTCATCACGAATCTATTTGGCGGCGCGGAGGGTAATGAGGGACTTGGCATATTCAACTTCTCGTTTGACTGGCAGGTACGTGTCACGAACGCAACCTGCGAACATGATAGCTGAACCCATTGTCAGTACATCGGTTCGAAGTACATGACTTTGCCACTCATCCAGCAGGCCAACCGCTGGGTGGGCTACCTGATTAGCTACGTGGCGATCGCTGCAATCTTCTACACGAATACCTGGAATGTACGTCCGTCTCGTGATTACTCTCGAAAACTACTCACATTGTACGCAGTCAGAAGCCCTTCCCATGCTCTCAACCTCGCTCTTCTTCCCCAACGGCACCAAATACAAGCAGAGTTCCGTATTCACTGGTCCTGGCGTATCCCTTAACGTAACAGCGCTGGAAGAAGTCGGTCTCCCTCTCATGACTGGATCAAACGCCTGGTACAACTTCTGCATGAATCTAGGCGTCGGCGGGCTCATAACACATTCCGTCTGCTTCTTGGTCCCGATGATGCGCCAGTCATGGGCCCATTGGCGCGCTAGAAGCTACCCGGACCCTCATTATCAAGCGATGCTCAAGTACAAGGAGGCGCCACAGTGGTGGTATCTGGCGCTCTTGGTGCTCGGCTTCGTCGCGGGTCTCATCGCGTGCACAAAGGGCCAGACGACCTTGCCGGCGTGGAGCTACATCGTCGCGCTCCTGCTGGGCGTATTCATCACTCCCTTCAACTCTCTGCTCTACGGTCTGCTGGGTTCCGCTGTAACGACGAACCAGATCTCGAAGATGGTCGCTGGTGCCATCAACCCAGGGAAACCCATTGCCAATCTCTACGTGCGTAACAGATTTACCCAGAGACTCGCCACCCCTCTCATACCCATATCGCAGTTTTCGATGTGGAGTCACGATGTTATCTCCGAAGCCATACTGATGGCCGAGGATCTGAAGATGGGTCAGTATCTCAAGGTGAGTTCAGATCCTGTCTGTCTATAAGCACACACTCATTCTCGACGGTAGATACCGCCTCGCGCGATGTTCCTAATTCAGATCTGGGGTACTATCATTGGTATGGTCAATCTTCTTCTGCACTGCATATCTTCACTCATCCGCGGTCTAGGTTGCATTGTCAATTACGTCGTCATGGTGTCGGTGGTCACTTCTCAGCGGGAGGTGCTCCTTGATCCATCTGGCACGAACATCTGGTCCGGCCAGAAGGTTCAGGGTGCGAATACGGACGCGGTGACTTGGGCATTGGCGAAGTACTTGTACTCGCCATCTGGCCCTTATTTCATCATCCCGATGGGTTTCTTCATCGGCATGGTGCCTACTCTCATCCAACGCGCGATCGCATGGCGTTGGCCTGATCTTCACCTCGGACCCGTGCATATCAATGATATCATCTTGCCAATTATTTGGACTGTACGTCGTTCCGCTCCTGAAGAAGCTACGTCCGCCAATACTGATGTATGTACAGTCCTCCGCATACACGTATGCCGGTGTCACCTCCATCTATACGACCATCACCGTGGTCGGTATCGTGACGCAGATGTACTGGCGCGTCTACTATCCCGCGTCATATGTAAAGTACAACTACGTTTTGGGTGGTGCACTGGATGGCGGCGCTCAAGGTACGTTGCTTAGTTTTGACGTTCCAGTACATTGGCTTACGGTCGCATCATAGTCATGATATTCATTCTGTCATTTGCTGTATTCGGTGCAGCAGGCATTGAACGGCCGTTCACGTCTGTGAGTCTATGTGCTCTGGCTACCCTTCCTCGGCTCTGATATCAACCATAGTGGGCAGGGAATCCAGCGAAGGGCAACGCAGACTATTGCAATGGCAACGGGGCTTTGCATTAAATTTTATTTCTTCGCGTATGTACGACTTTATTCTGTGCATACTCCTATGATCAGTGATGAGAATGACTCTTCTACTCCTGGTCCTCATAACGGGCCACTGGACCGACTGATGAGTACTACTTAAGTTCTGTACGAGAGTATTGTCAATCTGTAAACTTGAAAACATTTAAATAAATTGAAAGCTGTTCTTGTGCATGGAAGAAATTGCCGTTGTGAGATGGGCCTGCCCTCGGCTGTAGGTTTCTACCTCGAGTGATAGTTAGATAACCCGCCGTACGCTGAAAACGGCTTATAGAGCATGTAAGGGCAGGCAACCACGTATACATAAATCTTCGGCCCGGATAGTTCCGAGTTGCGTGGAAGAATGAGTCGGACGAGCTGTGGCGAATGTGGTTGCCACGAGGCGAGATACATGAGGCGCGGCTTCGACTCGAACTACCACCACCACTCAACCACATCACCTTATCGCCCGCCTCGAGACGCCCATCTTCTATTGTACTTACACGAGGCTGTGTGGTTTCCTAGCCGTGGATATAAGAGTCGCGAAATATGTGGGCCTCTCCTCCGCACGCTCAGTATGTCTGAAGCCACTGGCCTTGTCGGAACGCCTTTCAAAGCTAATCGCCCTGCTCGCACCTCTAGTCGTATCGCCACCGATGTTGCGACCGCTGAAGCCATCGTTCGCCAGGAGATGCGCTCCCATGCGTATGTTCTAGAGGACGACCCGGCGACATTCTTCGATCATTTCCTCTCTGGCAAAGCATCGCGAAGCAAGCGCACTGTCGCTGACATAACCGCCTCGGTCAAGGCGGCGCTTCTGAAGAATGGCACTCTCAAGCCCGCGGGAACGGGTGATGCTACGCAGTGGACCAAATTCCCTGTCAAACAGCCTCAGAACGAGGCGTCTCTGTACAAGCCTATGATTGAGATACTCCAGGCCATCACGAAGGAGTGCTCAAGTATCGCTGAGGACGACATTACGATCAAGACTACGTGGATCGACCAGCACGAGCGTTGCATAAAGAGCCATCGTAACGAGGTCGACTGGAAACCTGACGTATTTTCTGTGCGCCAGGGGTCCCCGCGAAAGCGCGGCGACAATGGCGTTACACCTAAGGAGATCTGGTGGCGTATGGTTCAGACTATACTGGAGATTAAGAAGCGTGGGGATACATCTCTTGCACTCGTGCAATTGCTGCGCTATATTCGGCAGGCGTTGTGTGAACAGCCTGATCGGCGATTCATGTACGGTTTAGTTCTCGCGGGCAAATTCCTTCAGGTACGCCATTCCAGCTTCTTGCAGGCAGTTCTTAGTAAACCGAGCTCAATACAGGTCTGGCATGTGGACCGTTCCGGCGCGATCGCCCCCAAACAGTTTGATATACACAAGGTGCCGTGCATTGGCCGCCCTATACATTTCCACAATGACTAACTCAACAAACAGCGACCAGATCTTCTCATTCAGACCGTCGTCGCTCTTCTAGTCAAGCCCCCGAAGGATATGGGTTGGGACCCTACGATGCTGATGTATCCTCCCGTCGGCCCCGGTACCGCCACCCACGTTAAGCCATGTCCTTCGTACGAAATACCCGTGCCTCAGGGACATAGTAATGAGGCAGCGGTCGAGGCGTTTTATCATCAACGCTGGCTCGTTTCAGTGTCGTCCGAAGATTCACCTCGCGCCAAACCCACGGAGTTTGTCTTGTTCCGTGTGATCAGCTGGACGGACTCGGAGGTCATACGTGGGCGCGCGACGAGGGTTTGGCATGCCTGGCTGAAGGCCGACTATGACAATATCAAAGATATGTATGACCGACCGGTACGTACATGGTCCAAATATGGATGACCCGAGTACGATTCTGATTTTAGACGTAGACTTATGTCTTCAAGGATTGTTGGAGGGATGAACGTAGAGGTTTGGAAGGTCATTTCTATAAGAAGGCGCAGGCTGGCACCGAAGATGGTCGTATTCCCGGCGTGGCCTCGATGCTTCTATACGGCGCCGTGAAGATCGGCAAAGAAGTCGACTCGACGAACTTTGTACGCGGTGAATTTGAACTTCCCGACGAGCTCCTTCCGATCTACCTCCGCGAACGTACAACGAACTATCACGAGAACACTCAACCCGACACTCGCGTCATTCCCACCACCATACGAGAGGAACAAGCGGCAAGGCAATGGGCAGCTCAGTGGCTGGATGGCGAGACTTTGTCCAAGTCACCACCTATCCCACAGTACAATCGTGTTCATTCCCGACTCGTGATGCGAGACTATGGGATCCCAATCTACAGGTTTACCTCGTTAACGGAGCTCCTTGGCGCCTTCCGTGATGCTATTGCGGGTACGTTTATCGCCTTTGTTCATACATACTATGCGTTGGACTCATCACTTTTTGCCAGGACACCGCGCCCTCCACGACAAGGGAGTCTTGTACGTGTCCATCTGCTTTCAACTATATTCTGCGGGACTCACGCCTTGTTTCAGGCATCGCGATATAAGCATCGGCAATATTTTGATAACACCTCACCGTAAAGTCGGATGCCGCGGGATGCTCATAGATTTGGACTATGCCAGGGAGACGCCAGTCAGCGATGACAAGACCCTCCACGACGATGAGCGCAGCGGTACCAAGATCTTTATGGGTATCGGTGAGTGTCCATCTTTCGCATTGCCGTGTACTATACCGCGACTAAATTTCTTTCAGAGACCGTTCTCCGCAGGGGGGTTGCAAACGGCGAATTCCACTCGGGGTTTCGCAACGACCCAGACCCGCACGACCCAGCCCAAGCGCCGAAAAACATCGTCGCCATGCCTGCACCGCTTGACGACGCGTTGGACGATTACGAACAACCCACGTCGATGCCCAAGCCGAAGGTGGCGACCGACGCTCCCCAGCGCTCTATTTTCAAGCATAGTGTCCTACACGAGCTTGAAAGCTTCTGGCTCGTCTTACTCTGGGTTGCTCTGAAAAGAGATGGGCCCAGCTCTCACGGAGATTTTGTGGCTGGCCCTACAACAGGACGTCTCGTGGCCACCCTCTTTGACGAACAGGCCAGCTATGATGAGCTTGGACGGACTAGGCTCTCTCTCTTTAGCGGAGGAGTCGAACTTTTTGACAAGGAGATCACGCCAGCCATGAGCCCGTACTGCCATATCCTCAACCGTCTGCTCAGGAACCTCTTTGTGCGTCTCGGGAACGCATATACGGATAGGAGTCTCGTCAACGGCCTCTACGATGATTTCCTGAACGACGTCGACGCATTCCTTCGTCACGCGAAAATTCAGGCGGAGGCCCCCGAACGACTGGAGCCCTTCCGTGGCTTTCTCCGCAATGAGTGGTTGGAGCGGCGCAGCGAGTGTTTCCTCCCACACGGCCAGTTCCCTTCTGAGGCCCTTGAATACGTCGAACACTCTACGAACAAGACCCCTGTCGCAGATACGGGTCGCAAGGTCGCCTTGCGCAAGAGAACGGCGTCCGACGCCAACGGTTTGGAGGAGCCGGCCATGAATCCGCGCGTCAGGAAGAAGGGACGCACCACCAGCGCCGGTACCAGCATCGCGACTATACCTACCACGACCGAGCGCACTCCCTCACCACCTCGCATTATCAGGAACACGCGTTCAAAGACACGTATGATTGCGGCTACGGAGCCCCCTCAAGAGGCGTCTTCTTCTACGGAGGCCTCACGCGGACGTCAAGGAGCGAAACGTGTGGGGAAGGCCGCTTCGCTCCCGGGAGCGACGACACGCAGCCGAAGCAAAGCGGAGGCCGCTGCCACCACAGTTGCTACCCGCAGCTCTAGCCGAAAGCCTGGAAAGGGTCAGCCAAAGGCGCTTGGTGCGACGAAACGCAAGCGCTAGAGCGCCGTGTTGTTTTTGATGTTTTCTTTTCGTGCATCATGATAAGCTGCTTTACGACCGCGATGATTTTTCACGTTCTCTTCAAGGATGGGCTCTCTTACATACCGCTTGCGAATTCTGTATCTCATGCTCCGTAACCCTTTGCTCTACACTCTATCGAATGCATCTACGTACCTGATCTGCTTTCCATTCGCTGGTCGTCACATCCTACCCTATCGTCTCTCCGCTTGTATCGACTTAAAGTCGTGCCATTGTATTTGGACTTGTTTTATCGACGCTTTGTACCTCCTATCGCACACAATCCATGTTTGTTTGAACTCTATAGCTAAACGGATCCTGATTGTCACAGGAATTCTTATCTAATGGTGGGTGGACTCGAGAGCACGTTGGTACCGTTCCCGTGTAAACGACGCGCCACTTGTAACCTCGGGCTCGCCTCGGGGATCTCGTCGCGGGGCTCCGCTGAGACGCGACATGAACGTTTGAACTCGAACCACCACCTTGCCACCACCCCACCACTCGCTACATACAGCACTCTGAACAAATCTGACCTGATCGTTTTTGGATGTTAGATACTTCAATTGCTATCACCCTCGACGCTGTCGAGAGGAATATCTGGAGTCCAGGGCGCTCGTCTGTATATGCTCTTGGATCGGGCTGGCAAACCTCAACCTCGAATCCACGGATTCCTCATTATGACCGTTTTCACTCTCACCTTGTCATAGGCAACTACGGTATCCCTCTCTACCGCTTCGCAACGCTTCCAGAACTGCTAGGAGCCTATCGCGACGCCATGGACGGTACGTCCATATCGCTCGCTTTTCCTTAATCCCATTCACATTCTATGTTATTTAAGACATCGTAAGTAGTCTTCAGATGAATGGTATCTTTCATTGAGATGTAAATCTAGGCAATATTCTCATGGCGCCATACGCTGAACACGGGCAACGCGGTATACTCGTCGATCTGGATTATGCTGCAGGTGACGGTAGCAGGTATGAAGGAGGACGAGCTGGGTCCTTGCCATTCATGTCTCTTGGTACGTGTGAAGTCTGGCGCAATATGTCGTGTCACGCATAATTGACCGGCACGCGTACATATCTGTAGATGCTCTTGCTGGGCTGCGGGTTACGATCAAGAGGCCCATCCAGCGGACGTGGGACTACCGTGACTCCGGAAAGACGCTGGAGGAACGCATGGCAACGCTTAAACGACCTATTTTTCGCGGCTTGAAACATCCGCCTGTGGCTGCTACTGTTCCTGTGGCCTTTCATCATGGTATTCTTCATGATCTCGAGAGCTTCTGGCTTGTCCTACTCTGGATCTGCCTTAAGAGGCTTGGACCGTTCACGGCGAGGGATCAGAATATCGACAGTGATCACTGGGGAGAGAACAGAAGAACAGCATCCGACTTTATCAAGGAGTTTTTCGACGAGAGAATGTCTCCTTTGCGTCTTTGCGGGAACCGTATTGAGCTCTTTCGAAGGAGTGGAGACGTGTTTGACGAGGTTGTCGCTCCCGCCATGAGTCTTTACTTTAACGCCATTACCTTTCTCGTCGACGATCAGTTCTCGGTACTGCGCGAAGTTCACTACGAGCGTTCGGAAGGCAAGCGCGATCGTGCGGATGATACGGATCTGTACGATGAATTCCTGGAGGGACTTGACTTGTTCCTGAAGAAAGATTATGTCTTGAGCTGGGACTCTAACTTACCTGCAGACCACGCTCGCGAGGAGTACGAACGTCGCGTGAAATGTGGGTTCTATCCTACTACCGGCGACATTCCTCCCGCGGTACAGCGTATATTCGACCTTCAGCAAACCAAGACCATCGGACCAGCGTCTGAACAACCCAGATCTTGTAAACGAATGGTGGACGACGACTCGGACGGCGAAGAGTATGAGGAGTCTGCGGTTAAGAAGAAGGTCCGACTCTCGGGTTGGTAACAGTCCCTTTACCTTGCATGTATACTTACGTCCGTCTACGTTTTGTACATACTTAGCATCGCATTACGCGTGAATACAAGCTCCTTGGCCTTGCTCCAGTAATATACATGGCTTGATTGAATTGGAAGATCAAATACTGCGTCACTCGTCGCCTACGAGCGCTCGAGCCGACGCCGCTCCTTGTGTCGGTGCGCAATGTAGAGCAGCAAGACCTAGAAAGACCCCTCCTCTAGACAAGAGGAAAGGACCTTGAGCTCTAAACGGTAATCAAACCTCGCAACCTCGACGAAGAACGCAGAACCAAGGAAGTTGTATTGAATCAGCCTACAAGAGAAAACGAGTCAAGGTATGTATGTGCGCGTGGGGTCATCAAGAAGAGGGAGATCGTGTCGTGTCGAGGTATGTATGATACAAATGGTACTACAAACAAACAACAAAACCAGAAGGGAAAGGAATGGAAATGTATGGAACGAAGCCTTCGAGTCTTGTACAGGTATAAATATTGGAACGTCTTTGTCTTGTTCTTGTTCACGTCCGGTATCAGAAGCGGAAATTCAGTCCTACAGAAATTGGGAGTCAAACGACTCAAGCGCGTCCCCGACTACCCTCCTCAGCGCCCTGCGGCATAGCCAACACAGGCGAAACCGCCCTCGGCAACTCCCAAAGCCTATGCAAAGCACCAGACATATCGCCATTCGGACCCGTCTTGAACCTCCACGCCCCGTCCTGACCCTTTCTCTTCGCGACGAGATCGCCGGGACCGAAAGGAAGCGGGGAGAGTGGTCTGCTGAGGGATCGGCGGACGCCGGGTGGGACGAGTTTGGCGGGGAGGATGCGCAGGAGGCGGAGGACTATTGTGGGTGTTCCGGCGTCTTCTGAGAAGGGAGAGGGTTCGAAGGCACAGAGGGTGTTGCCTGTAACATTCCCGAGTTCAGC
Organism: Peniophora sp. CONT; assembly: GCA_001632445.1. Lineage (NCBI taxonomy): Eukaryota > Fungi > Basidiomycota > Agaricomycetes > Russulales > Peniophoraceae > Peniophora > Peniophora sp. CONT. The sequence continues at coordinate 118,933 of KV424516.1, read as the reverse complement.
TATTGCTTTTTAGACGACTGGACGAAGTGGATTGGACTGACCGTAGTACCAAGGCCGAACGGGTGCCCACATTCCCAACGCGTTCTGTTTCCAATCCGCAAGAGGATTCCGAAACTTGAAAGCGTGCAGTTCACCATCCGGTCGTCGGACGTACATCGACGTATTCGCGATTGCAAAGTTGAACAAAAAGGGCTCGCCGAATCCCGCTATCACATTCGCGCGCGCGGGGACGGGGTTCATACCGTCGTGAACTTGGGGTGCGTAACCTCTGGTGGTGGTAGAGGTAGCGGATATGGGAGAGGATAAGATAAGGTCGCGGATGGGTGACCATTTAGCGAAAGTGTTAATTCGACGAGCGTCGATGCGCCAGGGTACACCGTTCGGTAATTCGAGATCCCTTCCCTTTGCGAAATCGGTGGGCGAGGATGATTCGGCCAATCTGAAGCGTAACATGCCGTCTGCGGAGTAGTAGAAGAAACCGCGGGTGTCGGGCGGGAAGGGTGTGGGGGGCGTGGTCTGGTATTGCATTTGGACGCGTCGGGGAGGGGAGCCTGGGGCTGAGGATGGGTTGCGGACGAGGAGGGAGTAGCGGGTTTGGAGGGAGAGGTCGAGGTAGTCGGATGATTGGAGGCGTTTGGGGTGGAACGTTTGTACGACGGGGTGCGTGTCCAGGAGGGAGACCGTCTGTGAGGGAGGATGAGGATAAGAGTTAGGCGGGTTAATCGATGGAACGAGCTCGTACGCTCTGCTTTCGCAGCTGCACCATCGGCTGAACCAGCGAGAGGCGCCGTGGGTGGGCGCGGAGTGCAGGAAGGAGCATATCGGATGGGCGAGGGTGGGTGGAGGGTGGTGGACGGGGAGGATAGAGAGCTGCTTTCGGGCGAGCTGACTCTGCTGCTATAGTTGGCCGGCCCGAGCGCCGAACAACAGCGCGCTGATATGGAAACAAACGTGTCTCAAACGCGCATCATCCAACATGCAGGCGGAAGTGTACCTTAGGTAAAACTCCGATTCTTATCGCGCTCTATACCGTAGTGCATGCTGTCTTCGAGCTCGCGTACGTGTATAGACATGCTCTGACAGTGACCTCGGTCTTCGCCACTCGGATTTCATCGGCGCAGCCGCTGCCAGGAACAATGACAGGAACGAACGCACCGTTGACGACGCGCTCCTACATCATCAACTGACTGCCCTTACTCTAGGGTTCGGCGCCACAGCTTATGACGTCGGTGCATACATATAAGCCAGAGCTCGGTGTCTGGTAAAGAATTACACACTTCACTACTCAACCACCACCCACCAAACACTCAATTTCACCATGTCTTCGCAAGATCTCTCGAACACCACCTCGAACACCACTTCGAACACCACCTCCCAGCCTACCATGCCCAGTGCAGATGACGAATATCCGACTCAGTTGCACGCTGGAAAGGTTGGCTACGGTCCTGAATACGGAAAGGGTGTCGTACGTCTCTAACCCATCCAATCTTCCCAATTTTGTTTTTATTAATGAAACTTTTTTAGTCCGCCGGCGCGAAGATCTCCGGTTTGAAGGAAGAAGTTATGGGCAAAGTCAAGCACGACCCTTCGCTCGTCCAACACGGCCACGACATGCGTACCGGCACTCTAGCCCGCAAAGAGCGCGAGGAAGCAGATAAGGACTTGTTCCCCGACGCGCAGCCCGCGGCCGGAGGTGCACCTGCTGCTGCAGAAACCACCGACAAGCCCAAGCAGAACAATGTGTCGGATGCGGGCATCGATTCGCAGGATAAGTTTGATCAGGAGAGGAGCGGGGCTGTTGAGGCGGATAGGGAGGGTGTGCCGGAGAGGGATCAGCATGCGCGGGAGAATGTGAGGATTTGAGTGGACTGGCAGAGAAGGAAGGACATTGGATTAGGATTGGACTTGTATACTACTATCACGTTTGTACCACATCATAACACGCTTCTTAATCCTCTGCATCTACACTCGAACAGGATACTTCAGATTGAGAAGACGCCTCGTCATCCGCGAAAGCCGTCAGTCCCGTTTCGCTGGGACTTCCATCGCTGTAATCGGCTTCGTCCACGTCGTCGCATGTAGGTCCTACAGCCTGCGCCTGCGCTTGAATCCGTGCGATCGTTCGTTCGTTGGCTTCCCTGGTCTCCTTCTCGTATGTCGTTTCGTAGGTGAAGATGTCGGCGTGCGGGTACTCGCCCTGCGGCTGGTGGACGTCCTCGAGCGAGGTGAAAGCGATGGCACCGAGCGAGTCAGAAGTGTCATCGAGAGACTCTGCGACGTATTGAAGGGAAGAGACAACGGAGGAGTCGGCGAGATCGCAATCGAAAACGGTAGACACGTCCTCGATTTGGAGAGAGTATGAAGTCTCGGAGTAATCTTCCATCGATCGTAACGACGACGGCGAGCTGGACGCAGTAGTTTGGAAGGATTCGGACTCTACGCCGCCCGTCTGACCTTCATCTTGATCCTCAGACTCGGACTCGGCATCATCATCATCGCTCGAGAGCCAGCTCTCGTATGATTTTTCAGCGGGTGTTGGGATCGTGATCGGGTATACGCTGATAGGGTCCGAGGCCTCGGAGTACGCGTATAGTTGTTCATCGAAGTCGTAGTCGGGGCTGTAAGGGTAGAAGAGCGATGTCATTGTATATGGGTCGGTTGGACGTTCGTAAGGCGGGATATGCGAGTCGGGCTTCGTCTTCGCTGCGTATGGCGTTTGAGATGCGTAGTTCCAGCACGAGTACTTCTTCCATTCGGCCTTTGCACGCGCCCGCAGTTGAAACTCCTCAGCTCTCCACATCCAATACTCCCCCTCCGCATCGTTATCAAGAGCATGTAAATCATCCAAAGCTTCGAAGGTCTTGTTCCATCGGACGTCGTCGGCGAGAACGATATCGCGGACTGCGAGACGTGCGGTGGTCATGCTGCGTAGGCCGGTGAGAGGAAGAGGTGCAAAGGAGAGTTTAGGTGTTGGCCAGGGCGACGAGGGTGTCGAAGGAGAGGGAGATGGAGGGGGCGTAGATGGTGTGGGGGTAGATGGTGGAGGAGAAGGTGTTAACGCCTTGCCCGTTTGCGCCCATGGAACCGTTTCGGAACGAGTGTGACGTCCTGGCTTGGTTATCGCCGTGGACGGAGGTGGAGGTGGGACGACGCGAGAGCGGGCGGGAACGGTGTACTCGTTTCCTGGGCTGGTGCTGTATGCGGCGCTTGGGATGCGACGACGACGTTGAGGTGGATGGAGTGGTGGAAGGTTTTCTTTGCCACTCGCTGTAGATTTCTGAGGACTATGTAGTTTGTGAAGTAGTGGTGGGAGGACGTACGGCGCGGGGTAGTCCAAATGGTAGTCATCGAGATCTTTGGGATGGTCTTGAGCGTTATGCGTGGGGCGGGTTGGATTATAGGTGGGACGCCGATGTTGGAGGTGCGGGATGTGCCGAGGACGGGGCGGGAGGAGTACATGATGTGGGATTATGAGGAGGGTAGGGTAGGGCTGCGATAACCAGATCGAGCAGGGAGAAAGTCTTTGCGCTGCAAAGGACGAGAGGATGAGCGAGGACAAGAGAGGAGATTGGCGCAGGTGGCCGAAACGAGCGTACCGTTCTACCAAGTTGCAGGAGGGCTATATAAGCTACAGTCAAGAGGCGGAGTGCGCACAAAGATGAATGGGAGGGTGGCAGAGGAGCGAGTACGGGTGCCGCTGCCATTGTGGAAGACAAAGGCGCGTCGGATCTAGACTGCCCGGTGCCACAGCTGCAGGCTACAATTCAATTCAGAGCTTTGTATGCAGATGGTCTTTGAGTGATGTCGCATAGAAGTCTCGGGTGATATTGCACAACGTTCAGTTTATCAGTTCAAGAGATAACTTGCTGAGCGCCGGAGGAGCGGCAAGAACCTGCAGAAGGACCCTAAGGCTTACAGAAGGTTGGACTTCTTCCGGCGGCCTTTCAAAGCATGCAAAGATATGACCTTGTTTTTCTATATAGAGTATCCATCTTAAGGTGAGACAGCCGCTTGGATAGCATATCAACGTAGGAAGGTTGAGTACTGTGGATGATGATGGCTTCGGTTCAAGGAGCGCGTCGCGTCTGACGATGTGTACGTCTATGGATCCACAACTTCAACGCGTCTCGGAACGGCGAACGCGCTCTGCTCGCCACAACCATGACGACCGCCTCGCCGCCTCCCTTCACGCTCCCTTCCCTACCCAAGATATTCCACAACCTAATCTCGCCCTTTCCTCTCTTAACCTACCCGCCCGTCACCGTACCCAACAAGCGCACCGTAACAGCGCCTACACTCTGGATAGTACCGCCCTTATCGACTACGCCTGACACCAAACCCGACTTTCTGAGCGCGGACGTCGAGTGTTTGAAATGGCAGGCTCATCTTGCGTTGAGAGGTGTGCATGCGCAGGTCAGGTGGGACGTGGATGCGGCTGGAGCGTTGGGAGGACGGTTACCGTGTTTGCAAGTTCCGAGCGAGGTTGCGAAGGATAAAGACGGGGAATTGTTGGCGGCGCATAATATTCCGGGGTGGATAGTTGAGAATGCGGGGGAGCAGTTGGGGGAGTTGGAAGGGTACACGAACGAAGAGGCCAGGGACGAGAGTAGAGCTTGGATCGCGTTGCTCGAAGGGGACGTACATGCTGCGCTGGCGCTCTCTCAACCTGCTCCTTCGTTCGTGTTGCATACACTGCTCCAGGTGCCGTTCGCGCATGAGCCGCAGAGCGCGGAGAAGATCTTGAGTCCTCCGCCTGCGCCGCTTTCGGGCTTGTTGTCGCTCGTACAGCCGCTTGGGAAGAGGTTGGCCGTGGGCGGTGTACATGCGAGGTACCACGAAGCGGTAGCGGCGTTGAGTGAGAGGTTGGGCACGGACAGGTGGTTCTTGGGCTCTGCGTACGTCCTGTCATCCATTCTTGCCTACGCATTTCACTGACGCGGGTGTATAGAGAGCCGACGGCGCTGGACGCGCTGGCGTTTGCCTATCTGCATACGCTGTTGAACTCGACGGATGAGCTCAGGATCGAGGTTGCGAGGAGGGTCAATCTGGTTAGTTGGGAGAGGAGGGTGTACGAGCAGGTCCGGTCGTCGTTCGAGAGCTCGGGGAGCTCATAGTGTATGCTTTTTTTTTGCTTAATCAATGCACTCTTGCTCTGTCATAGCAGCGGGAGCCGCGGACCGTTGTTGCATTCAACTGTGTGTGTGCCGGTTGTACCGGTGTGACGCGTCTTGCGGGCGCTCATGCGCTACCGCCGGCGAGAGTCTTCCATTCATTCATCCGCTTCTTTCGGGCGTTGCCTTTGCTGAGCTTGACGCCGGCTTGCAGGATGTTCCGCTGCGTTCAAATGCATAAGCCGAGGGTACCGGGGTAGCCTGTGGTAGCGCTTCTGCGCCAACGGCGGCGGGTTCCTTCGGACCAATTGCCAACACCTTTCCGTGTGTTGCCTTGCCTGTGCCGAGCTCGAGATCACACCGTCATACCCGCATCGTCCGAGTCCTATTGCGTATAGGCCGAACTGGTCTGCATTTGAGGGCATATGCCCCGGTCACCAAGGGGTGCGCTCTTCAAGCCCTTGAACGCCTCCGGCGGCTTAAAATAGCGGCCGACTACCAGCTACTCCCGAGTGGTTCTTACACCAACCTCAACACCGCTTCGGGGTCGTCATTATCATCCCTTGTGGCTGTTTGTATTGTTTCATCCGGCCAAACTCCCGTCTTGCATCGAGGCTGACGTAGACGCGAAACGATGACTTCTTCGCTTGCTCAGCCATGCTAGGGTGCATTTAGGGTCAAGCTTGTATCTGCCGTGGCCAATAATACATGTTACGAGGCCCACGGAAAGCTCTATTCCGCACTCTGACTCGCGTAGGTGAAATCTGAGTGTCGGGGTTTTGCTGGTGTACGGTCATTCTGAGTTGCAGCTGACGACCGAGGCGAAGACGACATGCTGTCGTGCGAGCCTATGACTGGGCGACAAGCGCACCCCGCGCGCCTGCGTTGGATCTCGAGTGTGCACTGTAGCAAGCGTACGAGAGTTCGTCGGTTCTGCACTTCGACTTATCAAGCTGATCAGCGACCGTGTGTGTTCGTCGAAGCTACTGGCGGCTTCTATCACGCACTTCATTGCGAACGATCAGAACACATGTCAATGGAGTACGCCCTTCGAAGCCTGTTCAGCAAGTGCTGTATAGACTCATTACTCTCGAGCAGTTTTTTTTTGAAACTAATCGATGGACCTAAAAGGACTCATGGCGAAACTCAGGAGCTTATAGTCGAGCGCTGGCTCCTCGGCCGCCGCGATAGCTTTACATTGCTAGGTCAGATGGAAGAGGGTAGGAAGAGGGACTTACTGCGCGTGGAGGAGCCCTGTCAAACCTAGAAACATTTACTGGGGGAGTATCCGCGGCTGCGGTGCTCCGTAAGCATGAATCTTCCTCATTTCCTCTTGGAGCAAACCCGTACGCAATTAGCCTTGGTTACTCATTGGTTACCTCCCATCTATATAAAAGTCTGACTCGATAGAGGCTTTCGGTTCCGCTGCATCCACCGCGCGAGACCGGAACTACATACGAGGCGACTAATCAGAGTCTGGTCAGCGGGTCACTTTGTTTAGCTCTAAGCTTCTTCCGGCAGCCTCTATTGTAATATTTCAGCTTATGCATGCATATACGTGTATACCGCGCTGCTGCTACCAATTTGTCACTTTGAAATAAAACAAAGGAGTAGCTAGGAAAGAATCAGAAGCAGCGGAATCAGACGACCGCTTTCCCAGACTCGTCTTGGCGTCTAATCTCCTCAATCAAAACGGTCGGCAAAGTGAGTGCGTAAGAACCGGCATCACTTGACGGGATTGCTTCCACCTTGTGAACCTCCCTTGTTTCTGACCACCACCTGCTTTATCTCCTGAACACACACCCTATCCTTGCTCTCTTATGGACGACAACGCTGCTTCTGGTTCTGGAGATAAGAGCAGCAATGGCGGGAAAGTCGTCGAGTATAAGAAGGACGGCACGGTCTCGCGTATGCGCTCGCACAAAGGAAATGTACCACAATTGCCGCAGACGAAGCAGTGTCCGTTCTGCGTTGCCAAGTTTACGAGGACGACGCATCTGAATCGGCACTTGCGTAACCGTGCGTTGACTCTTCTCTCGTTGATCCTGATAGATGGACTCAATATGTGGTATCGTTGATCAGACACGAACGAGCGGTTGTACAAGTGCGAGGTGTGTACTATATAGCGTCGTGTTTGTTAGGAGATTGCTCATTGGACTGTCGAGTCGAATAGGCATGTGGATCGCAGTTCACGCGTAGCGATCTATTGGCGAGGCATAAAAAGAGCTGTGGTGATTCGTAAGTGGCCTTCTATTTCTTTGTCATCCGTTCCCTTCGATCCAGTGCGACAGGGGGAGGTCGCGATCCTTATCTTCTGCTCTCGGCAATAGCCTTGTGACCGTGATGCGACGACGTACAGCCCCACATCCGCGCTCTTTCTATGCTGTATAGTTGTTCTGACTTGTTACCCTCAGCTCGAATGGACACACCAGTCGCTCACGCAGGCGATCGTGCCAAGCCTGCGCCGCTCTGAAAGTCAAATGCGATCTCCGCCAACCGTGTTCCAAATGCAAAGCCCGCTCTCGCGAATGCGTCTACCCTGTCGAGAACCCCGACGACGCCCAACCGGGCCCCTCGCGCAGCATGGGCCCACCCGGTATCGGTCACCTCGACAGCAGCGCCGGCTTCGCTCCCAGCCAGCTCTCGCTCTCGGGTGACATGCAGAACTCGGCGTTCCCGGAGCTGTCGTTGATCGAAGAGTCCAGCAGCGCGTTCGCGCCGCAGCTTAGCGAGTCGAATCTTGCGTCGTTCCTCAGCATGCAGAGCGATCTTGGTCCGCGCGGTGGGGCGGCGATGTCTCTTCCTACCATCAATGATGCTGCGAGTACGGTCAACACGCTGCCGTCGTTCCATGCGTTCGATAGTCGCGCTTTCACCTCCTTTGTTCCTTCGGATATCGCGGCGCCTACGAACGCTGCCGGTCTCGGCTCGTTCTCCAGTAATATGTTTGAGCCGTTCTTCCGCGACGTCTTCAATCGTGATGGTTCTACGTCCCAGCTTCAACCACAGCCTGACGCCAATATCTCCGCCCCGTCCGGATCGGCGCCACCGTTCGTCGCTCCTCCGACGGATATGCAGATGCAGGAGGAGCCGTCGCTTCAAGGACTCTTTAACGGTCTGGACGGCTTGCAAGACTTCAACAGCGGCCAGCCATCCCAGGACTCTCAGGATGCATCGCAAGGCTTCGACCAGCAGCTCTTGAACGATATGATGAACACGACCTACCCCGAGCCCGATCCGCTGATGGATCCGCCTAGGGAGTGTCCACAGCGTTACGCCACTCTGCACTCTGAGATCGAGAACGTGCTACCGGGCACCATCCGTGCAACATACACCCAAGACGAGCTCAACTCCGTACTCCGCCCTCCGCCGCCCCTGCTCGGCGACGAAGCCATCCCGAACCCGACGCCAGAAGAACTGCAGCGTTACCTGCACATCTTCCTCACGGCGTTCTTGCCACAGATACCCGTCATCCATCTCCCAACGCTCCGTGTGGATCTTAAGCCTCCGATCTTGCTCAAGACTATGCAGGCTTGTGGAGCGCTGTTCGCGAAGACGAGGGTTGCGGACGCGTTTGTGCAGAGGACGTTGGAGAGTTCGAGGGAGACGCTTGTTATCGAATTCGTATGTGCTTTTTCGCTTGTTTTCGTGCGTTGATCGACGCTTACTGGTTAATTCCAGTCTCGCCCATCCGATAACCCGAAGCACCAGATGCATATCATTATGACGCTTATCCTGCTACAGACCATCGGGCTATTCCACCAGAACCCGCAGCTACGTGCGTCGTCGAACATCTATCATGGCATGCTCGTTCTTGTGGGTCACATTAGCTCTATTCGCTACTTCGCGTGCTGATACTTCCCCGTCAAGATGATTCGCCAGAATCGCATCCTGGAGCGCAGCTCGATGTGGAGAGCTCCGTCGTTCCCCATCCCGGATGTCGACGCGCTCGATCTTGCGTGGAGGGACTGGACCATCCACGAGGCTATCAAGCGGTGTGTATCCCCAAATGCGCAGTTGCCTACATGCCACTGAACTCCCTCACAGCTGTTGCTTCCTGGCCTACACGCACGATCAGTCTCACAGGATCTTCTTCGCGCTGCCCGCCTCCTTCGCACCGGACGAAGTGAACCTGCGGTTACCGTGCGAAGAGTCCCTCTGGGAAGCGCCCAACGCGTTCGCGTGGTCCCAAGCGCTCCTTGCCGAATCACCGTACGGCTCAATCTCCCAGCGTCTACTCGGCGTACCGATGCTACACGGTTTCGCAGCCATGGACCTCGAGGGCGGACAGTTCCCTGAGGGAGTGAGCGACGCGCTGACGAGCATCCCGGCCATCCCGCCCTTCGGACACTTCATCCTCCTTCACGGCTTACTCGGCGAGCTCTTCCGTCGCTGTACCGCCGCTGACTCGCCCGCGAATAAGCCAAAGACGGCGGAATCGCTCGGGTACGAGACGGAGGAGGAGGTCAGCCCGCAGTTGTTCGCGATGCAGCTTTCCCTGCATAAGTGGCTCAAGCTTTGGCTGCTCAATCCGGATGCGCCGCAAGCGGCCGCGGCAAACGGCGCAATGCCCGCCGAGAACAAGCACGCGACGTACTCGGCCGATCCCTTGCCTTTCTACTGGCTTGGTCAACTCCTGTTGTTGGCGTTCCAGGAGGGATTGCCGCCATTTGCTATCGAGCCGCCACCGGGGCTGGACAAGCCGTCTCCGTCTAGGCAGAGTTCGACGAGTTCACCGAATACGACGGGCAGCTCGCCGTACTCTTGCTTTGACAGCTTCACGAGTTCGGCGTCGAGTAATACTCCGCCTTCGATCTTCGATAGCCCGCAGCTTGCGCGTGCGGGGGAGAGCGTGTTAGGGAAGAATGACAATCTGTGGTTATACGCCGGACCGGCGTATAACGGCCCGTTGACTGGGAAACGCAAGCAGACGGACGCGAGCTCTGCCCAGTTTAGCTTGATTAAGAACTGGTTGCAACATATCCGCGCGTTCCTCCGCCGGAGCGAAGGGTCGCCTACGGTCGTTTGGGACGAGCTTATGAGGATTCGGTTGAGTGGGTGGTATGCGGATACTAGTATGAAGCAGACGAGGAGGGCGCAGTTGGGTCAGAGTCCTGAGTTGGACGAGAATGATGCGGAGGCGCATGGGCTGCTTGGGTTCTTTGAGGAGAAACTCAAGATCTAGTGTTTGTGTGTGTGTCAATGTTTTGAAATGTATTGTGCGTCTGGGAACGGTTTGTTTGCCGGTGTCGGTCCGCATCTGTGTATATCGCTTGCCGCGGCGTTGTGTGTGTATCCTGCTTACCGTGCTCGCGTTTGTTTGGCTTTTTCTTGGTGTATAAGCATGTTTACTCATTCGAACCAAATTCGTGCATCGTCTTACCCGTCCATTCTTTTGGTCATCGAGACGGCGGCGGTGGTGATATACCTGGTCAGTATTGTATTGTGCCGCGCTTCTGAGCGCGATGCTCAGCCCGCTCATCCTGCAACTGTTCTCGTTTGACCCGATCTTACACAAGTCTCTCTGATGTCGGTGACCATCGCAGTCGATGTGAGTGCTGAGCGCTTTGCTGGGCGTCTCTGCGGCGGCGTTTCTTGAACAGGAACAAGCAAGAGACAACTCGACAACTCTTCTATCGCGTTACGTTCGGCCTTGTATGGTCGTGTTCGTGATGGAAACAGTGGTCCACGAGTACTGCGGTACACACCTCGCGCTGCTTATCGCTAGGCGCTCGACGAAGAGTGTTCAGAATCATCGCTGGCCCTAGCTGTGGTCAAACAACGTAGACGCCAGTCCGTAGTCGGTCTGTGCAGAGGTTTGTTGAATGCGCAGTATTTCATTCGGCGGTGGCACTTGCGTCGTGTTCGTCAAGTCGCCGCTCGCCGGGACGGACAGTCGGAGTCAGTCAGAGAGCCTCATGCTAACAACCAACTAACAACTTCAAGCTCGGCTCGCTGAGAGACGCAGCCTGACGGAGCCCGTAGCCGCGTGTAGGTCCCAGCTATATCGTACACGTAACATCCCGAAAAGGTACAAGTCGACAATGGCAATGCCGAGGCGCCTACGCCCCTGCCCGGACCTCCACCTCACGTCACGCGCGGCCTACCCCACACTCCGAACCACTCAGCGCACGCCGCGAAGCACTAGGCAAGTTGATATATAAGAAGGGTAGGCCGAATTGGAGCACGGTCAACGAAGCCCTTACTCCCCGTTCTTGCTGCAGAGACCTTCTACTACTCGAAACTCGTTATCTCAACTGCTATCCACAGCGATTGTATTAGCCCTGCAAATCTTTCTGTCATGACAGGGTGAGGAACTTTTGATCGTCGTGCTCGAGTACTTGCTGATCCTCGTGCAGTCCGTTACCTCCATTGCTGCGCTATGTTACGGTAAAGTACTGACAGGTTGCCGTCGTTAGCCTCCGAATCGTGTGCAATCTCCAGACTCAACGACGATGTTCTCGCTGGCATATTTGAGGCTCTGGCTCTATGCGATCCTCCTCGAGTAGTCAGCAAAGACTGCAAGGGCACTCACATGGACCTTGGCTTCATACGCGCTTCGCATACCTGCCGTCAGTGGAGAAGACTTCTCCTCTCGTTGTCTTCCCTCTGGTCGCGTCACGTTTTCACCTTCCCTCAACCCGCTGCCGTACTCGCTATCTTAGAGCGTACGAGAGCGGCACCGCTACACATGGACAGGCTTTATTTACGCCCGCAATCGCTCGAGCTCTTGCACGAGATCTTGCCCCGCACGACGACCCTGGACCTCTCCACTCAGCGCTCGGCCGTCTCTCTCGACGGATTTACCGACGTCGTGCGCAGCCTGTGCACTCAAGCCGCACCGCAGCTCGAATATGCGAAGCTCGTTTACGAACCGCTGAACGGCGCTCTGCTGCTCAGCGGCAGTGGCGCGAGCAATCAGCCGCCGATGTCTGCCCCGCGCCTACAGCGCCTCACCTTGATCAACACCTTCTTCCCGTTCGAGCTGCCTTCGCTCACACACCTCAAGCTGAGCTGGCAGCCCAAACCTGACGCGCGTCTACCGGCAGCGTCCCTTCTTGCCGGCTTGCGCGCTTCGCCACAGCTGCGAAGCGTGGAAATGTCCCATTCATTGAGCGATGGGTTGTTGGACGAATCGGTCGCGACCACGCCGCGCATCTCGTTGCCGCATCTCACACACTTTGCTGTCAAAGACGAGGCGAGACTCGTCTTTGCGCTCGCAGGACTTATCGTCGGCTCGCCGGAGCTTCATCTCGAGGCAGAGCTCGTGGACGATTCACCAGGAGGGACCGCCGCCCTCGAGGGCCTCTCGCACCAGTTCCGCCGCATCCTCGCGTACGGCCAGAGCACTGCGTTATCCATCTCGCACGCCGACTACTTCTTGAAGCTCAAATTCTTACCCATCCCGCCCGAGACGCCACTACACGCCGCACACGCCACAAGCCCACCACTGGGTGGTATGCAATGGCAGACTCGGCCCGCGGGTCCCGGTCTCGTAGCGACGTTCTCGGGGCGGGCGTGGGACCAGTTCGCGGATGGCGAGCCGGGGACGACGTTCCGCCGCCTACTGCGCGGCGCGGTGCGCGACCTCCGCGCTCACGAGCGACAAGTCCGCGCGCTGGAACTGCTGCCTCGGGCGAGCGCGGAGCCTTGCGCGACCGAGTGGGTGGAATGTCTTGCCCCGTTCGACTCGCTGCGCACGCTGGCATGCGCGCCCGCCGAAGAACTGATGGGCGCACTGGCCGACGCCGAACCCGAGTTGTTCTTGCCAAGGCTGGCATATCTTGCGGTCGACGTCGGCGAGGTCATGCCCGGGCTACAAGCTACCCGACGTTCAAGGGCACAGGCCGAAGAGGTTCGGGTACTTTGTGCAGTCGAGGCGCGTGCAGAGGCAGGGTACCCGTTAAAGCGCGTTCGCGTCGAGGGCGATATGGATGCGCAGGTGCTTGAGTCATTGCTTGCGCGATTACGGATTAACGTACCCTACGTTGAGCATTTCAGCAATTCCACAGTTCAGGCATAGATGGGTTATCTTACTCTACACGTTTCCTCATTACGATTACATTCCGTTTCCTGCTGCTCATCACACTCGAAGATCTGATTTGTACAAATCCCATTGTAACAGTATGCACCACGACATCATGATACGAACAATTGAGACAAGACTGCCGATCGGACACTCGGGTATGATAAAGAGGGTATCAGAGTAAGCAGGTGGGCGTAATTGAAAAGTCAAAGCGACGCGCACGCGATACGTCGCCGAAGACCTTGTACTTGTGATCACATATCAATACCCTTGAACATGACAACTGATGAATGCGACGAATGTGCACTAGGAGTATTGAGGCTTGCGGACTCGGAGCTCTCCGCAGATCCAGAGTCTGATGTCAGTCCAGGTGATGCACGGTGCAAGAGCGATGCCCGAGCCAAGTCGCCTTCGTCAGAATCTCCCCGAGGCAGCACCAGGTCCTCGTTGTCAAGAAGGAGAAAAGCAGCCCGAAGTTCGCCCAACGATATACGCTCGCGCGGATTGCATTGTAAGGCCCGCCGAACTAGCATTTCCACCGGTAATGGCATCGGGTGGCGACTCAAACGAGCCACCGGACCAGTGGCAAAGACTTGAAAGTCAATATCGTCCATCGCAGCAGATTTCCATGGCGCGCATCCCGTAGAGAGAGTGATGAGAATAACGCCGAGTGACCATACGTCGGTGGAAGGTGCGTGTATCAGAGTCGTAGGATCGGTGCAGTGAGTCACCTCTTGGGTATCGATCAGCATGGTTTACAAATATGGCCGACAATTGGTCGTACGTACCAGGACTCATGTAAGCCGTACTTCCTAGTTCAACGTGGCGATAGAAAGGCTCCACAGTCGCCAGCCCGAAGTCGGCAAGATAAATGGTGGTAAGGTCTGCGGAGCATAGGAAGTTTTGAGGCTTCAGATCGCGGTGGTAGATGCCCTTTTCGTGACAGTAGACGACTGCGCCCAGCATCTGGCCGAAGAGGTGCCGTAGATACTGCGGTTTGTTGACCAGAAAGCCTGAATTGATGAGTTCGTGGAGATTGGGGCCGAGGATGAGATCCATGACGAGTATCAGATACTCTACGCCACCGTGATGGTGAAGAAAGTATTTGTGAATTTTGACCACATTCGGATGTCCGCTAGCCCGACTGTGCAAACAAGCTTCCGCCTTTTGCTGGGCATTGAGAGGTGTACCAGCGGGCGCAAAGGGAATAGTCTTGACGGCATACCCCTTTCCAGTACGAGCTTGTATTCCCCGGAAGACCACGCTAAATCCACCAGAGCCTAAATAAGACTCGAGGTAGAGTTGATCGCGAGGAAGAGTGACGCCTAACAGAGGATGCGCATGGGACATCGAAGGCTGAATGCAAGATGTAGACGGTGCAGGCTGCGTAGACGAGTAGAGAGTTTGCGATAGAGGTCACAAGTCAGTGGGGAGAGCAGAGAAACCGACCTACCGCCATCATGCTCTTTATGAGAGACTGGTCTTGGTCTCAAGTCGACAGGAGAAGACAATCCTCTGTGTTGTATCGGAAGGCGGGCACTTCCCACATCAGGATCTGGAACAGCTGCTAAAAGGGACAGAAATGACGGCAGCATCCGTATATTTGGCAATGAAAGTGATAGCGCGTAAAATTGGGTGAACACGGCGCTCTCCAGGCCTTATCATCGGACGTACGACGAAATGCAAGCTACCATTCACTAATCCCTAACACTGATATCGAGACTCGGACGTGTTAAGAACGACAGGAATTGGCTTCGTGGATGATGGTATAATCAGGAACCTGAAAACAGACAGCGGAAGATGACCATATACGTGCATAACGAGGACACCGGGCAGCGATGATGGTGGTGGGAGGGAAGTGAAGTCGCGCCTCCGAATTTCAAGCTTTGCCTCTTGCCGCCACTCGCCGCCACGCCGTATCGGCTTGGCCCAGCTATGACTATTGCTCAGATATAGTCCTGATTCTTCTTGAAAAAGTTCATGCTTCCGGCGCCTGTATCATTTCGCGCTGGCCGCGCGCGCGGTCTGCTCACCGTACCCGGCCCAACGAGCTCATCTGCGGTTCCTCTACGGGAGTTACTCAGAGCGCCAGCTCGCATTACCAACCTCGCTGCTCTCACTCTACTCTGCGTTGCAATTGTATCGATATATCTTAATCTACACCTGTGGGCTAGCAGCAGTGTGGGCACTGGTTCTGGCGCATGGCCGCGGACCAGTGGGAGTCTACCGCCAAGCATCGCCGCTACTCTTGAGCGACCAGTGCAGCGTCGCCTGCTCGACCATCTAGTCATCGTACCTGGGCACGGGATATGGACTGGCGCTGAGGAGGAAGACATACTGGACGAAAAATACTGGCTTTTGGCAGAATTCCAGCGCAACCGAGGCAGGCCAGCCGTTTTCCTAGAGCATATTCGACGCGCGTTCGTTTGTTCATCGTTGCACTCTACTCATACTGAACGTTGCACAGTGTAAACATAGCGAACAAGGATCCGAGAGCATTACTCGTCTTCAGTGGGTGCGTCATTTTCGCGGGTTCAAGCTGTGCACATCTGATAACTGCTGTCACAGGGGCCAGACATCACCCGCTTCGACAACGGAGGCTCAATCGTACGCTCGCCTCGCACAGATTGGAGGCCTTATAGCCAATCCGAACTCGATCTTCACGTTCATGGGGCTACCGGTCGAAAGCACGACTGAGCTATTCGCGCTCGACTCTTTCCAAAACTTGCTCTTTTCGATAGCACGTTTCCGAGAATACACTGGACATTACCCGACCAACATTACGGTCGTAGGTTACGCGTTCAAGGGCAAGCGTTTTGAAGAATTGCACGCTCGTGCCCTACGTTGGCCGGTGAACAGGCTAACCTACATCGGCGTGGAGCTAGACGATAAAGCGGACGAAGCACAAGCTGCTCAGGGAGAGGTACGGCAAACGTTTTACCCACCTTACAGGATTGCACTGATGCTGGGCGATAGCTCGAGAACTCGTTCCGACCTTTCACAACCGACTTGTACGGGTGTTGGGGACCGCTCACTGCGAAACGCCTTTCGCGTAATCCTCATCTGCGCGCGCATCCGTACCATGCATCTGCTCCTGAGATCGCTAAACTGATTGAATGGTGTCCGAGCGATGGCACGGCAGTGTACCCTGGCCCATTACCATGGGCTATGCTGTAGTTTTGTAGCCGGCAGTATACCATAATTCGGAGCGTTGCTTAATAGCATTGATGAAATGAGAAGTATGAGATATTGATATTGGTGATGATGTAGAAGTACAGACAATGGGGCGTGAGGTAACTAAGGGATAACCAGAGGAGGACAACAGTATGAGTGCAGAACCCAGAGAGAGAGAGAGTAAGGAAACTGTGAAATGGGTCTATGTGTATGATGAGCTAAATGAGGGAAACGATGAAAGGCTGTGCCGACATTCAAGGCTTCTTTGCACCGGTAGTAGCATCGAACGGAACGAAGTCCCAGAAACCAGCATGCACCTTCATCAGGGAAGGCAGCGCAGCCCAACCCTCAGGCGTTGTCGGGGGCCAGAACTTGGAGGTAGCGCGATCGTGGTGCGACAGGATGAAGGGAAGGAGAAACGCGGGGTCGCACTGTGAGGCGAAGTATATCACGACGTCTGACAAAGAGGTCAGAACGATTGGCAATGATTCACAGGCATAAGCGTTGGCTACTCACTTCGTGTTGCGTGGCGTACTTCGTTGTCCGTCTGCTTGGCGGAGAGGGCCTTCACGTTGACAGCGGCGATCTGTCCCTGCCAGAGAGCGCGCAGCTCATCTGCAAATGTGCCGAGTTTCCCGACTAACGCCTTGCCGTCAAACCCACCCTTGAGTGAATCGCGGACACGTGTGATCTTGTCACAAACACCTTTGGAGTCGGGTATGCAGGCAGGGCCGAATACGCTGGTGAGGACCAAGCCGTTTTCCATAGGTGTGGTGAAGAAGTGCTTGTCCACTGCGTTCTGATTCAGTGGTGATGTGAGTCAGCGAGAGAAGATCCCTTACCGCGAATGTGGATGAGGATGACGTCCAACATACGAGACACATACGACGCGAACACCGCAGCGCGAGGGTCCGCAGAGCCGAACTTGGGCGCGCGCGTAACGACGTTGTTGAGGCCACACAATAGGACGTTCTTCATGAAGGACATCTCAAGCGGCAAAGCCACTCTTGCACTGAGTACAGGCATCAGCAATATAGTTCAGGCAAATGAGCGTGAATAGCGTACTCAAGAGTCATCAGGTCTGCACTAGTCACGGGAAATGGAGCAAGCGGGAACGGCATTTGAGAGGTGCACCGGGGAAGAGTGTGGACGCGGATGCGGAGGATGGATGGTGGGGAGAGTTGAGTGACGCTGGGAGTTAGCGTCAGTATATATAACCGGCGTGACCCGGAGATAGCCTTCTGTCGCTGTGGTTGCCCGTTATCTTCCCATTGTCTTTCGGGTAAGCGGCAATGAACCGCAACGAGGCAGGCACACTCTTTATAGTGGTTGTGGTTTGTACAGAAAGTGATTGAAAGGGGATTCTGTAGTCGCATACATACACTGAAACCATCGATCATAGTCGGCACTAACGACCAAGTTCTTTCCTCATAGCCCATTGTACTGCGTCCAAGACGTGGTCAGCGATATGTGTTGGCTTATGAGCCGGCGGACCGTGGGTGTCTTCGTAAACACCGGTGCGTACGAGGACAGAGCTCCAGCCAGCGCCGTTCGCGCCTGCGATATCTACACCAATCAGGCGTCAGATATTATCTCAAGCCGAAAGAATATAACTTTGCTAACCGGACTCTGGATTATCTGCGCTCGGGAAAGGCAGAGACAGAAAATCATCAGTGATGTATTGTAGCAGTCTCTTTCAAGTCTCACCTCCAATCATGTAACTGTGCGGATAGAGCCATCAGTATGCAAAGTCATCGCCGTTGTGTACTTTTGACGACTCACGCAGCAAAGCCTTCTTCCGCGGTCCGGTGGGCGCCGAGCGCGCGCAGACGGTCTTCGAGCATCTTCCGCGCAAAGTCGTAAGCCGGCTTTGTCGGCTTTCCGTACTGTGTATATCTATATTCTTGGCCAGTGACAGCCTAAACATACATGTAGTGAGCTCCATAGCCCATTTGACCGATCAATTGAAAAGTATAATCACCTTGAAGACCGCTTGGAAAGCTTCTCTGAAACCACCTTGTCCCAGACGAGGCACGGGGAAGTCGGATTTCCAAATCAGATCGGGGTTGCAGAAAACGAGGTCGACTGGCGAGTTGTGCGGATTTGAACTATATGTCCAAGGTTGTCCAACAACTCCTCCGCTTAGAATGACGTCCAGAAGTATCTGGATATCAAGCGCCCAGTTCCGAGGGTCATGGAAAACAAATGCTGCGCTGATCGGCGTTGAAGCAAAATCGAAGGTCTATCCCGTAGTCAACTAGGTGAGCTAGTTGCATCACCTGAGAGTATGTCAGTTCACCTTCGAAGATGCGGCTTCCTCGGGCGTCAGGTCGTAGAAATCCCAGACACTGATCATGGATGAGCTCGAAATCACAACGCGATATCAGAAAGCGACTGACTGAGGGTTGGAGGCCTTTATGTCGAGTGGTGTCCATACATTCTTGAACCCGTAGCTAATGACAAGTGCTTATGAGTGACACAATAACACCGCATGTGTATGTTGCATACCTTTCAGCCACTTCTCTGAGCTGGTTTTGCTTCCCGCCAAGTATCAAAACGTTTTGGTCGGCGTACGCCGCAGCCTTTTCCCGCAATATCGTATGTGCCTGTATCAGCATGGATGGTTTGATCTGAAAGGCTCAATGCAAGAATCGCGCGGGCGTTTCCAAATGCTTTACCTCCACACCCAGCGTCTTGGTGAGCCTACGACAGCGGTCTGCTTCACCCACACCACCGCCGTTTGTCATCTGTTTGTTGTATTGAGTTTGTGATCAGAGTCAATATGATGACACAGTGCTCACCAGAACATAGGGAATCTTCCTTCACGTTCTGAGTGATGATGAAGCAAAGAGGATATGAAGTACGTCATACGTACTTGTTGAACTCATTATCTCCCTCGAGTATGGCGAAAGCGCGTTTGGCTTCGGGTATTACCGACGAGCCACGTATGAGCACGCCATCCTAAACATAACTAATCACTCTTTGAACCTGGTTACGGCGATGAAGGTAGGCATACGATGTCGAACGCGAAAGCAAGCGGAGGGTGAACATGCTCTGCACAAAGGAACAGCAGTCAGCAACGGCGCAGTCACAATCTCCAGAAACTTAACGAACTGCTAATGAATCGCACTCCCGAGTGTTTCGCAACCTTGGAGGACGCGGACAAGGTACGAAGCGTAGACCGTGTGGCGGCGAACATCGACGCAGGTCGCAAGTCCAGCGGCGTCGGCGCGTCGGTGACGAGCCGTCGGCGACGGAACGCAGATTGATCCGTGTCATGCCGGCGATATAGCCTCGAGGATCTCATCGCGCGAGTTGATTCTGGACTGCCATCAGCAACGCTGTTTCGCTGCAGCTGGCTTAAAGACACTCCTGTTGCACGGGCTGTAATAATTCGAGGACAATGTCTGCCCCTACCATTGCCATCATCGCCGCTGGCGCCATGGGCTCGGGTGTGGCCCGACGCCTGACGTCCGCCGGTGTGAGTGTGCTCACGAACCTCGACGGGCGCTCTTCATCCACTCGCAAACGGGCTCAGGATGCTGGAATGCGTGATACTCCGTTTGCCGAGCTACCGCGTGCAGAGATTATGCTCTCTATCTTGCCGCCCAGCGATGCGGAGGCGCTGGCAAAGCGTTATCTAGAAGCCTGGCATTCTTCTGGCTCAAGCAACCCCAAGTCGTCAGAGGCCGGACCTATCTATGTCGACTGTAACGCAGTCAGTCCCAAGACTGTTAAGGAGATTGCGAGTCTCTTCGAAGGATCTGGCATCCGATTCGTTGATGCTGGTTAGTGGTGCCGATGCAGTGCAACAAGTACTTGTGCTCATAACGTGCTTCACTCTTTACTCGCCAGGCATCATCGGTGGACCGCCCAGTGAAGGTTATGACCCCGTATTCTACGCATCTGCAGATGACGCTGCTGCACTGGAGGCATTTCAGTCTCTAGGACAACACGGCCTCAAGATTTCCTCGCTGACCGGTGAAGGCGTTGGAATCGGCGACGCATCCGCCCTCAAGATGTCCTATGCTGTACGGTTATCATTATCATATCAAGGACGATAATCTAAGATCACTTCAGGGAATAACTAAGGGATTGAGCGGCCTCATAACGACAATGGTCCTTTGTGAGTTGTTCATCTTCTCCACATCATGATAGATGGAGTGGCTGAAGTTGATTACAGCCGCGCATGCATCCTCACCGGCGACCGCTACCGCGCTCATGAAGGAGCTTCACTCGTCGCAACCCCTGCTGCTGAAGCGGGCAGTCAAGGGTATTCCCAGTATGATGCCCAAAGCATACCGCTGGGTTGGAGAGATGAACGAAATTTCGGATTTCGTCGGTGGTCCCATGGGATCGGTACACAAGGGCATGGCGGCTGTATTCGAGCGCGTCGAGCAGTCTCTTGACGAGGATGGCGAGGACAAGCGAGTGCTTGAACGTTTTGTTAAGGATGCCAAGGACCTTTTAGAAAATGACTCTAAGTAGCTTGATTGTGCTGATTATAACAGATGATGATAGAGTAGGTGACGTGAATATAACATTGTGCACAACTTCAAATACAGCAGGAAGATCAACAGGAATAAGTACCTCAAACTATCTCCTCCATATCGCCCTCTTCCTCCTCTTCTTCGTCGAGCCCATCTGCCGCCGCCTGTGGTAGAATTAGTTAGTCTTTGCCGCACAGTAATATTGGGTGATCGAACACCAGTACTCACAGGAAGGTCGGCTACCGCAACCAGTCTGTCTTTTGGGCGGGCAAACTCGTCTTTGAGCTGCCAGGTCCCGCTACGCAGCACAGCGACGTCTGACAGCACGCTCTTCAAGTAAGCTTTAGGTTGACCGGTTACATCGAGAAGCTCCTTTAAGGTCAATTTGAGTTCCTCGTTGAAGGCATCGAAGATCATGTCCAGCACGACGTTCCGAGGAGCGCGAGCGCGTTTGTCCTTGGGGCCTGACTTCTACGAAAAAAAATTAGATAGCGCCTATGAAATCTGAAATGGCTACTCACCACCGCAGCGGCCGTCGGCAATGCGAGACTGGGCTTTCCCTCTGGCAGTCCGATAAGGCCGCGGTGCAGCTTGTGACGCGGAGTACTGAGTGTACGGTTCTGCACGAGCTCGTGTCGCGGTTGTGCCTTTGGATTCATAGAACGTCCCGTATTGCCAACCGAGATGGGTAAGGCGCGTAGATGTAGGTTGACAGACCCACAAAACTCTGCGTGTTGGACTGGAGGTGGCGCATTGTTCTTGTCGTCGTCTTCGAGTGAAAGAAGATGGGAGGTTTGTTCAGGGTCACGCTTTATGAAGGAGGACGCAGAAGTCGAGGGTCGCATGCGTTCCCCTGCTACGGGATCTTGCTTCACCGGCCGTGTACTGAGAATGAACTCGGATGACGGCTGAGCTTGAATGGTGACGTCGTAAACGTCGTCCTTGCCGCTACCATCGAGTCGGGGGAATATAAGAAATCGCCTCTCGTCAGGCGTACCCTGTGCATAGATACGCATTTTCCCAAGCTCAACACCCGCCCTCTTCTCCGCCATTAGCCTCTGCATGAGGGAAGGTGGCATTGCGATCTGACGTGCGCAAGTGTTAAGAGGTATTGTGTACAGATATAGTATGGAGAGCAATACCTGATGCCAAGGGGCCCTGTTACCGTTGGGTGGAATTCGAAGAGTCTCTTCTGGGCCCGAGTATTCTGGCCGATTTACGGGACGAAAATAGGAAGCCGGCTTGACGTCGATGTCTTCATCGTTGAGATAGGGCTTGCGTTCGTCTTCGTCCGACTCAAGCGTAAGCAGATTGTCCAGGCTGACCGAAGGGGCTCGCGAGTCATCGGGCAGAGTGTGCTCGCGGAAACGAGTCGCGATGTGGTGAAGGTCGCTCATAGCAAGACGAGAGCTAGCGAGTGGACAAGGTGGTAGGGATGATACAAGAGAAATATATATCGCTGCACCTTTTTATTTGTATGGCCGTAAGACAATAGGGTCGAGCTGCTGAACCACGTCCAAGCAGCGCGCCACCGCTCAAGTGCATATGAATGAGGTGGACGATGGTGGCACAATCAAACCACAAGTGGTTCTGGTGTGTCCATAGAAAGATCGGAGTCCAGTTCGTAGGCAGTCTATCGTGAATACAGATGGGTACTTTCTTCCCAAGTGCCACAGGCCCATTGTCCTCCATTGACGCCGCGCATGAGCTTGGAGTAGATCGGAAAAGAATAGCTCGAGTAGGTACGTAGCACACTTGGTATACACATACAAAGCATATCCTCTCCGTTCATATGAGCCAAGTAATATGCTGAGCACAATGTGCATAAGGTCAGATGGTGGCATGTTGAGCCCAATGGTCGTGGTTCGAGTCGAAAGCCAGGGCCGCGCATACTCGCTTCGGTCGGCTAAAGCCGATGACTCAGGCGCCCAGCTGGCACTTTTTGTTTCTCTTTGTTCTCAACCACCACCTGCGCCCCAGCACGTCTCACACCGCTGCAGCAATACTCAAAGATGCCTTGGAGAATATTTGGCGGCTGTCGCTCAGCTCATCTGCGGGAAGCCGCGTCGCGGCCATCATCACCGACTTCTCCGATCGGCTACCGTCGCCAATTCGTCAGAGTGCACAGTAGGACCGACCCGGCCATCGCCAAATTACTTAATAGTAACTCAGACTGGGCGCGGGCTGTAGAAGCGAGTGAACCACGGCTTTTTCGGGAGATGGCGAAGGGCCAAACACCGAAGGTTCGTCGCTTCGCGGATCTTCCCTTGCAATGACTGAAGAGAAGACCATTGTTAGATTCTATGGATAGGCTGCTCGGACTCCCGCGTTCCAGAATCTATCATAACGGCTGCCAAACCTGGGGATATATTCGTTCATCGAAATATAGCTAAGTGCGTGACTCTAGTCAACACCTGCGTCTATTGACTGACAACTTCTGTGCAGCCAATTCCGCCTCGACGACGACAGCGCTCTGTCCGTCCTGACGTATGCGATTGATCAGCTTGGCGTGGAACACGGTGCATTCCCTCTTATGTTACTGCTCATTACTGCATCCCAACCTATGTTCTTTTGTAGTTGTCGTCGTCGGACACACTCAGTGCGGCGGCGCGACTGCATGTTACGAAGCCGCAAAACACGCGCATCCCGCCGCGCCACTGCACTCACCCCTCGGGCGATGGCTTTCACCGCTCACGGATATGGCAACCAAGCTCAATCTAGGCCATACGGAACCCGATCATGCAGTCACGGCGCTTGTCGAGGCAAACGTACGAAAACAAGTCGAGAACCTCTGCGAAGCAGAACCTCTTCGCAAAGTCTGGGATGCCGAGGGCGCACGCCGAGTTTGGGTCCATGGACTTCTGTTCGAGGTCGAAAGTGGCACCTTGAAAGATCTCGGCGTCACTTACGGGCCTCCGCGAGACGGCCACGGCCCTCCGAAAGAAGAGGAGCACGAGATGTTGTTCTCGAAGTAAGTTGTCCGATCGTGTCTACGTTTGTATGTCATCGTCACTGTCGTATCTGCATCTATTTTTTGGGCGCGAAACGAAGACTGCTGCGGAGAGTCAAACTCGATTGCTGAAGGTCTGAAGAGTGACACGCGACTCATTCAGAAGCAACCCTATCATCCACCGCTCGGCAGCGGCGCCTCACAATGCTCACTACAGGCGTGCTACCGTGATCTTCTATTGTTGGGCGCTTCTCTATCCAGCGGTGAAGTCATCTGATGCTTAGGATGTGCGGTGTACATTCAGAGCATTTGCAAGTTGGTGTCCAAGTCAATGTACGCAACACGAGAAACCTGGTCCGTTCGCGGAATGGTGTTCCTCAGGCTCGCTGGCTGTACACAAAGCCACCTTACCTCTTTGGTCGTAGACAAGGGCACAGTACAACAAAGCCGCAAGGTTTCCGACATTACGAGGGTACTGTATAGTAGGTGCTCGGATCGATGCTTTGCGGCTTTTAGATTGCTTGCCGGATCGTCAACGTATTTGATGTGGCACAGCGAAGAAACCGTATACTGCGGGCATCAGATACAAAATGACGGTCTGGTCCGCACAGATCAACGTTTTGGCGCTGAGATGTATGAATTCTCAGGGCTGCCGATACTCGCGTGGTGAAGTATCAAGTTGTGTAATAACGGAAAGCGCAGCGCTACCCAAGGGCCAGTGCAGCACCTCGTTTCTGTTTCTGTCACGAGTATCACAAGCTGTTTGTCATCGCTGGCCTAGTGCAGTCTTTGAATTTATGTGCCGTCGGCATACAGTAAGCACATAGAACAAAGGACGTGCCTTTAGATAGATCGCGCGGTTATGTGATTGAATGCACCCACTTTGTCCGCCCGCCGGTGGCACCAAACGGAACTGGAATCCGAGTAGGCCTTCTACTGCTAATCTATCCTTGACCGGACCCTTGACCGACCCCTAGTGAAGCTGGAAGGTAACAGCCACCTAACGTGCTACGAGCGCCTCTTCCATGACATCCTAGACCTATCTACGTTACGTACCATCGTAAGCGCCATGGACTTCCCAACAGTCCTAGCAGTTCGTAAAGGTTGAAGAGCTTCGCCGTTCTAGGCAAAATCCGAAGATCAGTGGTCCGTGTTCGACGGAGTCTTGTCAAAGATCGTCGTCGCCCGTCTAAGGCCATAAGATATAAGTAGCAGGCAGGAGCCAGTTCATAGCTTCTGAACATCATTGCGGGCCTCTAAATGGTGACCCACGTACCGGGATGTGGCTGTATATCAACTGGGCGTATGGCTTCACAATGTTACTTGTGATAGCAGCTGTTCATCTTATCCCGAGTGGATCGGAGAGTGGGAGTGATGCATGATGGACGGTTTCGTATTTGACACCTCTATGCACCTACAACTTCGGCCTGATCCGATACAACCATGCAAGCACGTGTCAATCATTCGCGACTTGAACGCGACAAGCATGTCGTCCTACGCCGGCGTCCGTCATGCTCCTTCAGCCTTCGCGTCTCCAGCGTCTACTACTCTCTTCAGACGGCTAGTATGGGAAGGAACCGTACCACTTGAGATCCGAGTTGACTCGAAGGAACTTCCTGCCAATAGTAATCGCGGTCTAGAGGTGTACTTTGTACAGGCGCCCCGCGTAACATATCTGCCGCTGCTGGTACCAGAGCTGAAGCGTTTTCTTTCGGATATTGTCTTCGATGAGGAAGCGGCTCGGGTCATGAATGAGGAAGACTGGTGGTTTGAGAGTGAAGAAGGGGCGCCGTTGAAGTGGTGCGCGTTAGACTTTAAGCCTTTGCCGCATGTTCTAATGCCATCGGCAGGCATTGGCCTATAGGATTGATCTATGATAATCATTCTACTGTCCAGTCGACCAAACCCGTCCCTGCGCAGAAGGGTACGCCATTACGGCTCGTGCTTCACCTGGCCTCTCCGCCTACAGATAAGCTTCTGCTTGCGCCAAGTGCCGACGCGTGTAAGCAGGCGTTTATGGGCCAATTGAAAGAGGCGGACTTTTTGAGGTGGGGAAGCACGAAGCGTATGACTGGACTGAGAAAGGCTGAACAAGACGGCATTTGGGAGGGTATCAAGGAGCGTGAGTGCGCACCGGTCCTTTCGCGGCTTTGGTTTGTGCTGAAGCAAGGGCCAACGCCACAGATAACTTCGATGACTACTGGAGAGTAGCGTCTAAGGTGACTCCAACAACCACGCCTGCTACACGCCCGAGCTCGCCTCCTGGGTCGTTTCATACAAGACCACCATCCGCAGATCCTCAGGGTGCTCCGGACCGCGACGGCGCCTACAGTGTGCGCAGCGTACCCTTACGACTGTACCTACCCGATGGACCCGTGATACAAGATTTAGCTCCCCCACTTCTTGAAGATGGTACTATTTTTGTTTTTATCGAACCAGAGCACGGCTGACGACAAGTAGGCACGCCGAATACTCTTGCCGACTTCCTTGGTCTCCATCTTCCTGCTCTCTTCCCATTACCATCCCCCAGTGCTCCATTGCGACCCCTTGGATTTGCCTTGGTGCAGGGAGTACGTGCACCAGCGGAATCGGAGTTGGCGTGGTTAGGCGCATGCATGACAGGAGCAGACGGCTGGGTCAATGTATGCATCGGCTTGCTCCGAGGTAGAACTTAACATGACTATGACTTTGCTATAATCTTGCTATTGTCCCGTTTCACTCAATAGGCCGTGGATCCTGGAGGCCAGCGTTTCCCATATGACACTACCCTTTTCACGCCATTCGTGACCGCGAGATCGCAGTGCCTCAAAACGTATCGTTTGCGCTCATATTAGATTGCCGCTCACTGTGAGTCGCTTGACAACTCGGCGCTCCGGAGCGTGAACGCAATCATGCATGGTGAGCTGCGATAGCCGACTCCAAGGCAAAGGAAAGGACGGACAAATGCATCATATGACTGGTGTATGTTTACAAACGCAAGCGACAGATAAATATAGATTGTGTGGGGGGAATTAGTATGTGCATACTAGGTACATAAGCAAATTCCTGAAGTAACTCGGGGGCCGTTTGATCGGCGAGACTGCAATTATACGTACAGGGCGGCGTGAGTCGTGGGCAGAGCGGTCATGGGAGGGATAACAAGGTCATTGAAGAAAATACTCGTTGAGGAGTAGTGTTTGCTAGTACGCGGGCTGGAGATGGTGGAGCCCTGAGTCTTGTGTTTGAAGTCATCTAGAGCGTCATTGTGAACCTGACCACTCAGTAGGAGGAGCTATGTAGCCGACGGCATGTACTCACCTGAAGGACGCTGAGAAAGATCATTGTACAGGACCTGTGAGAGGTTCGACCTGCTCGTCGGTAGGTCTATGAACGCCGATGCGCTAACCATGCCACTGGGTGGACGTGATACTGTGGCGTGGATAAGATCACTGATTGGGAGAGGGAATAGAACGGACGGTAACGTACTTGAAGAGCCAGTTAGTTGCTGCAGGTACATGATGGCAGCCCAGGTGTTGCGATACATGTTACGCTCTTGTTCTGAAGCCCCAGGAAAGAAAGAGTCTCGTCCAAGACCGTGCGAGTGCGCCATTCTGCTCGCCATCTAACGACGATAAGAGATCGTAACGCTCTACAGAGGGCTTTTAGACTCACTGAGATATATTCTTGGAGGCCAGGTGCGTTTCCTGCCTTGTACTCGACCCAAGCGAGAAGAATCGTCGCATGCAGGACATAAATGGAAGGCAAGAGCGAATTATCCTGAAGCTGCGCCTGGTGAAGTTGGTTTCAGAATGAGAATGATACAGTAAAGGCATCTTACGTACTCTAGCTTTGCCGGCATAGGCATCGACAGCGGCAGTGGTCCCACATGCCAGAACAGTCGACGACTGAGAATATCTGAATAACAGTCAGTTCACGGAACAGACGGGTCGGAAAGCCAGAACGTACCTTGCCGCGAGCGCGGCAACGGCGCACTCGATTAAGCCGTACGATGTCCCTTGGCGGACTCTATTGACCATCTCTTCATAGGACAGAAAGGGGAAGGTCGCAGCGTAGTAGCTCTTGAATATATCAAGGAAGTGTGGCATGAGCGCGGGGTCCGGATGTTGAGGCCGTCGGGGGTCAAATAACATGGCAAGCCCTGGGCTGCTCATCGATGGACTCAGGGATGGGCCCGAGTATGTTGAATACGTATCGGATAATCCGCTAGGTGACGTTGCTGTTGGGTAGTTCGTCCCGGGGTAGGCGGGCTGACCGAAGTAGCCGGAGCTGTATCGCGTGTTACGTTTAGCAAACTGATCGTCTGTATGCCCGATGAGACCACTGACCTCGATCCACCGATGCCCTCTCCCAGAAACCAGTCGTTGGGTTGAGGCGACGAGGATGGTACGGTGGTCGGGTAGGACGTGCTTGACGCATAAGCCGTTTGGTGATGCTCGGGAGCAGGTGAGTACCAAGCGTGGCCCGCAGAGGGATCAGCTACGGGGCGAGGTGACCGCCGTCCGTGGCTGGAGCGCTGAGACACATTTGCTGGACTACGAGAGCCCCGCCGTTGCGACGACAAGGACGACGCGGATCCTGAGCTCGCTGCTGCCGCCGCGGTAACCGAACGACTACGTTCAGCAAAGTAGCGTTCTCTGTCGCGGAATTCGCAAGTAACGCCGCCCGCCTGACAAGCTTCGCACTTCCCGTGTACAGTAGTTGGTACACACTTAATCTTCTTAAGGCGACTGAAAAGAAACAGAAGATCAACCCTCTATTCAGTTACGGTACAGCACTTCGCATGCTAGACTCACCAGTTGTCGCAAGACGTCACAAGGCGGGGTCGCTTCTTCTGCGTCTGTGCGACCTGGGGAGATTCGAGGACGAAGCGAAGGTTGTCCATAGTTATCGAAGTGAAGCTGGGAGGAAGTGGTCGTGCAACCAGTGGCGGTCGGAAGCTAACGGAGAGAGACCTGTGGCAGAGCGCCTGCCTTAAGTAGCCGGTACAGGGACCACGTTTTCGGACGCGTAATCCGCACTCTTCGATGCACTGTTTCTACCAAAGGACCCGGGCTGGTGGAGTCCGAACCGTTTGGTACCTCACAACGCGGGGTTCTCTGACACGATCAACTGAAGATCACAAGAACGTAGAGAAAAAGGACGACGATTAGGATACGTCTTGGGCGCGCAACATTCCCGAACCAGGGCCCGGGGGCTCTCGGTGATACGCGCGCAGTAGAAGAACGAATCCGCGATCGGGCGGGGCCCATGCTTTGCTGCAAGTTATGCACAGAAAAGATCAAGCAGCCCAAATCACAGACATTAGTAACCTACAGCGATGCACATAGTCGTTAAACGTGACGAGCTCCGCGACTGTCGGGGCATTGTCATCACGCCGGCCTGCACCGAGGTCTCCGAGGATGCCGCCAATTTCATGCCGGGAAGATGGCGACTATAGAGTGATTCCCACGTTTGCCGATGATACCAAAAGCGTCGCAGACCGCTGGCACTGCGTTGAAGGCTTGAAGGCAGGCGGAGCCACGTTGAAGTGCGCTGGCATAGCTCGAGGCCACTCATCTACCCCGTCGTCGGTGTTCTCCGAGCTTTCGCCGTCGATCTTACTGGCGAGGCCGGAAGGTGCTCATGTACGGCCAGCCGCGTGCCCAAAATCGGCACTGTCGGCACAGGCGGCTTCGCTAATGCGAAGCGCCACTGTTCTGACTGTCGTGACGACGTTACTACGTTCTGCCTCACCTAAATCAACCGAGTCCTCTTGCCAATGTAGACGGCGCCGATCAAACACACATGCGTTAGGCATTCGATGGCAGTTTTGCAGCCGGTCGGTACACCGCCGGAACTAGCATGCACAGAGAAGTCGAGAGCACTTGATGAAGTAAGCCGGACATGTGGAGGAGAAGATGTGCCGTAGGCTCACAGATGGCTCATGATGTCGATGCTCTGGCAGATGCTTGATAAGATAATTTACAGCAAAACAAACGGCTTTGGGTGAGAAGGCCGAGCACAGCAATGTCTATGTTTCATCCTCTGCTGAAAACAGAACTGAATGTTCCTTGCGTGGCGCACGCGGGAGATCCTAAGGCGCGGAATATTAGCTTAATGTATGGGACACGTGGGAACAAGATAGCGGTTGATAGCCCGAAGGACTCCGACCATGGTCAGGGCAGGGCAGGATCACGGCTACTCACTGCTGCAGCTACTGGACCGGGTTCTCCATGATCTTCGTCGGCGCCAACCAGCGGAACCCGTTCCGGGGCGAGAGCGTAGCCGCCTTCATTGAGAGCGATACCTCGATCGTCGTCATCCTGAATGGGCTGTCCATGGGCGTCTAAAGGAACAGGCGAATCGATGGATTTGCGATATTTGTGGTATGTGAACAACGCGATGCCTGCAAAACTTTGAGTTCCGAAACGCTAACATTGACACTGCAGGGAAGCACAAGAGTCTTATGACGCTCACGCCACTCGCGCGATATAGCAAGTTCGAGCCATTTGCTTGCAACAGCGTTGCTATCTTAAGAGGAGCGTGTTTGACTGATCAACTCACCACAGACAGTGATAGCCACACCGGTGATATTCAGCGGCGTCAGTTCGTCGCCGAAAACCGCCGATGACAGAGAGATTGTAGTGACTTCCTTTGCAATGCCTGCAATCGAGAGTGGTATCACACCAGTTCGCTGGATAATTCTGTCGTAGATTCGTTAGCCTAACATAGACGCCCTTGAAGTAAGATATGACTAACGTATATTCGCTCATGACCATAGCGAAAGCAACGACGCCGGGTAAAGTGAGGAGGAACAAGGTGCGAAAGGTTGCGCCTGCACCATTGAAAAACTCGCTTCCAATTAAAGAGGACCACGAGTCCAGTATAAGGCTGATTACTCCGATAGTGATTCCCATAACTGGTGCAAGCCAGTAGATGGTAGCTGCGGGCGAGTCGATTCCCAAGTTCTTGTCGCGCATAAGCAGTTGAGTGAGACTCCACCGTAGGCCTCCTAAGGCGCTCGCAGATATCACCAAGATGAAGCCAGATACGACGAAGTGTGTTTCAGTGGCAACCATGAGGAGAACGCCAGAGCAAATTAGGAGGATAACACCGACAAGGCGCCAAGAGAATGACTCGAGGCGGAAAAGGAACGCAAAGCCCAGAACAAAGATGAGCGAGGAAGATTTGCACATCGCTACAAGAGTGTCAGCCTTGCTTCTTAGCACTTATTTGGTGTGCTTACTGTAAAATGAAAGAGTGATGGTCCGTAGGGATAGATTGGACAACCCTATGTCAAGCCCGGTTGAGACCGCAGTCGGCATAGCTTTGCGCCTAGAAAAGTACGACAGGTGAGATTCGCGTTTCAGTTAGAAGATTACAGCAGAACTTGAAGCTTGAACGGGGTAGGGGTAGGTTAACTCACAGATAACCACCGCGCGTTGGTGACAGTTCGGATCGGAACTTATGTGGCCAAGCGTAGCGGAGCAGCGCGGCAAACAGCCATTGGACAAACATGTGAAGCATGGTAACGAATAGGGGAAATGGAAAGCCAAAGCGGTCCGGCGAGAACATCCATTTGTTGTACATCTGGAGTATCAACGCAAATACGAACCTAGTCGCTTGCGTAAGTCTACATGTGTATGGCATGAATTACAAGCGCACCAAGCCAGTATTGCTGATCCATTGATTACTGCATTCCTCCACCAGAGTCTTTTCCTCTCTGCAACAGAAATAACGCGCACGTCCCTGTGTCCGTTCAGGAGCGCGACTTCAGCTTCTAGCTCATCATCCGCACGAGTCACATCGTCGACAGGTGCCATTATGATAAGCAGTCCAGTTCTCTTGGCATTGGGCAAGGAGGCAGCAAGTCACTTGGAAGGCGAGGTGAGGGTTGAGTAGGACGTGTCGCGTCGTGCGCGCGCAACGGGGTCGCGGGACTGTTGTGACCGAAGATCAAAGTTCCGTGATCCGTTGAAAACGTGCGCCGTCTAATCGGGCGAAATGATCTGAGTACTTTTGTCAGGGGGATGCAGAATAACATCTTCGCCTATTCTTCAATATGTATATAGACATGTATGTCGAATTTCAAGAGACTCTTGCTGGACTCTATCCCCGGGGTAATATTGAAGTAGTACAAGTATCGTGAAGACATGAAGGAGTTAGTGCTGGGCAAGGTACAAAATATCTCTCTTATCAGGACTGTCGAAACATCACGATCCGGGCAACACGGAGTGAGCATGGACGCGTGTTGGTATTGGGAGGGGTTCCTCGACATTCGAAATTGTCCTTGATACGTAGAAGAGACCGTCGAGGTCGCATAATCAGGTACTGGGTGCCCGTGATCACCTTCAATGACTTGACAAGGCGGCGGAGACGTCGGGCACTGTCGGCATTCTTGCACGGGATTTCCAGACCACTCTGTCAGCAGTCACCGTAAGAGAGATGCTCGTGACGCATGGAACGGCCGAAGCTCGAAGGGCTCGTCAATAAGCAGTCCCGTGCCCAGCGCACAGAGTTCTCCAAGATATAGAGCTGATGATATTTATTTTCGAGCCGATTACTGCAGAAGAGACACGCTACGGCGGCGACTCGATCGTGCCGACACCCACTAATCTTCTTCCATCGACTCTCCCTTCGCTCGACGGGCCTCAATACGGTCCGTCATGGTTTTGCGCGCGTTCTCTGTCGCTTTGTCGAGTTGTCCACCCTTCGCCATGGCGTGAAGAAGAGCATGTACTAAGCCAAGGTGATTATGCCGCCTGAGCGCATTCTCGAACTACAGCAAGTCAGAACTTGTGATCTCGGAACACTTTAATTCATGGAGACTCACAGCCCATCGCTCACGCTTTGCGTTCTCTTCCTCGAGTCGCTGGGTGACTTCGGCGGCCGTCGTACCGTCGCCTATGCTTTGAACATTTTCGAGCTGTGTGCGCAGTAACGGTAGTGGGTCGTCATGTAATGCCAGCAGACTAAACTCCAACTACCGAAGCGTGTGTAAGCTTCAGCCAATCTAGAGGTGTGAAACGAAGTATGACCTACCGATCCAGGAGGATATGTGGCTATGCGGTTCTCGAGAACTGTACTACGATGGGTATGAGCCGCAGCTTTGTGGGTGAATCTGAAAGGTTCGGAGATATCATACGTACCGGGCCTTCTTGAGCCACCCTTCTCCGCTTTCTTCGTACGGGCCATGGCTGATCGGCGATTGTTTAAGTCCGTCTAGCTCGTACACAGAGCCAAACACCGGCAAGTAGACAACGAAGTGGTACGCGTCTTCGGCTTGACCCTTCAACCCCAATCCATCAAGCGAGATAGCGGCCGGCGGTGAGAGCGCATTATGTGCTACATCGCGGCTACCATCAGCTATCGAAGCGATGTCAAGGTCAAACCCTACCTTCTCGCAACCAGTCCGCGCTCGTTACCACCATACCACGCGTTTGAGGATCCATGCCTGTGCAAAACGACAACAGCTCTTGAAGCTGAGGACCCTGGGTTAAATCTGGAATGTTTCCGAGTGCGTTGATCACAGCAAGGGTCGCACAAGCATTGTTGACAGTCTGATGTGCGAAGAAACCCGGAAATTCGTTGTCGTAGGTGCCGCCGGTTGCTTCTGGCTCTCCTGCGCCCGGCAGCCATTTAAACAAGAAGATCAGGGCACGTAAAGGCTGCAAAGTCTCCAAAGCCCCCTCATCAAGCGAGTACAGGTCGTCCACAACTAAGGGTACGCCCAGGGATTGCAGTAGCTCGCTGTAGATGTTATCAATGTTTGCAACGAGCGACTTCAGAAGGTGGTAGCGTACGTACCTGAAGACACCGGGGTCAGACTCTGTGAGCTGCCAGCCGCTCGAATCGTCGTCTCCGGACATGGTGAGATCTTAGCGTCAGTGAATGTCTGGTTGTGTGACTTTCGAGGTGCTCGTTGCAAGCAAACGAGATGGAAGACGCGTCGAGGTCGACGCGCGACGCGCCCGCGACGCGCGTCGTAATCGCGATCACATGTGCTTCTCCGAAGTTGGACACCAACCACCATCACCTCTCACCTATTTTTTTCGTCTCTACATCCTCAAATCCCTTGTGATACTGAAGCAACGACGAAAGTGCATCGCGCGTAAACAATACACTCGGTCGTATATCTCCGACGATGAGCTCGGAGTCGCAGCCGTCCGACGCCCCCACTGCGGAAGCTCGTGCTCGCAATCGTCAACGCTTTGAGCTGGAACTGGAATTCGTTCAAGCTCTTGCAAACCCTTTCTACCTTCACTCTCTCGCACAGCAGGGAATTATGACGCAACAAGCGTTCGTGAACTACTTGTCATATCTACAGTACTGGAAAAGGAAAGAGTATGCCCGATTCGTCATGTATGTTGTCTCAGTTGCATCTCCGCTTCAGAATTGCTCACTCCCTCCCAGGTATCCTCATGCATTACATCATCTCGACTTGCTGCAGAATGAACGCTTCCGCTTAGGTTTGAGCGAGGATGGTTTGAGAGACTATCTCAATCAGACGCAATTTGACCATTGGCGGACATGGTCTGTACGTTGTCCTTGCAATACTTCCTTCGCTGAGACTTTGTGGCCTGTAGGCGGGAACCAGAACACCTTAGTGGTCTGAGGAAGTCTGTAACGGAGGAGACACCAGCCCCAGACTCTGCTGTCCCCCCGTTGTCTGCGACGACTGTGAACGGCTTAGCATGAAATCAACCCCGATCCTTCTTGTGCCTTGTACGCCTCGCATCCGGACCGAGCGACGCTCGTCGACATACCCACCAGCGGTATAGGGTGACACAGCTCCACCGCACCTCTCGATGAGGCGAGCGTCCGCCGTCGAGTGTGTTATTGCTTCACATGACCCCAAGAACAACTGGACCATGAAAACGGGGAAAACTGGCCTAGTCTACCATATGTAATGCTACAAGGGCATCACATGCTACGAATCTACGGGACCCTCGACAGGTCTAGGACGCAGCAGTACCATCTGTGCCCGTGTTTGTGAAGTCCCGCCACTGATGTACACGTAGTCAGATTGCGGAGTTCGTATTTGCAACAAAGATGAGCGCACCTCCGTGATGAGACGTTGGCCGTTAACCTCTTTAATGACACTGTACACGCCATCCGTCCCAACAACCTCTTCCCCACTGCTCCGAAGTACGCCATACTGCTTGCCCGTAAGCAGAACTTGGCCGCCGACGCCATCCGGTGAAGCAAGCGCCACACGAGAGTCGATCTCAACTGCGTAGAACTCGAATTGAGAAGCGAGCGCCTCCTGGGTCCCGAAGAAGTATTCCTTGAGCGTGGTGTAGTTGTACGAGTTGATGCCGAACGTCGCGGTAAGGTCCGGCGAGAAGAACTGGTCGTAGTACGTGTCCCAACCGGTATGATTGGGAAAGAAGAGCGGGAGTGCGGTATCGGCGAGCCAGTCTGCGAGCGTTTCATTGGCTAGTATGGCCGTGTCTCGTGTTGCAAACGTCGTAGTCCCCTCTATGGGATTGGCCCAAACGAGCGTGGTACCAGCGGCGAGCACAGTCGCAACTGCTAGGAGGACGAGCATCAGTGTCTTCGAAAAGAGTACGCTGCAGACTATACGTTAGGCGTTACTAACCGGTGAACTTCATTGTCGGTGTGAAGGGCAGAGCGCCTCGTTTCTAAAGACCACGGTCCTTATGAACCATCTCGTCGCGCATGGCGGGTTCATCATCGGTCGATGGCGTCTTGTGCTTGTTCGACCTGGACCTCATAAGTAGCATCCGACGATCACTACGCACTTATATGCGCACTATACGATATGATAGTCGTGTCAAAATACCAACGGCTTACCTTGCACGTCGACACGCTATGCCAGTGCCGGGTCGACATGCCTTGACGGAGCTTGCATACAGAGCAGCAGCATGTCCACTAACTCTCAACCGTCGAGCTTGAGAAGGGTGGTCATCTTTGTCTTCTTGCGTCAACCATAACTAAGCATCAGTAGCCTTGATTGAGCCGCAACAACTGCGTCGGATAACGTACTCTCGGTACTACAGCCGTCGCAGTAACGGAACAGATGCCATCGAAAGCCTATAATTGATGTCAATTGACACTTAACAAAACCCTCTCTCGCGCCATAAAGCACGTCAGGCTCGCGCTGATACTCGTTCCATACTACTCAGGTTATACGTACACCCGTGCATTGACAAGAGGTGGCTAGTTGTCTACATAACATTGCCTGTAGTTTGTACAAAATATAACTGATTTATGATCGTAAGTATATTACAGAGAGTACAGAGGTTGGGATGAGGACAATAGGCTGAGCGTGAAAGTACATCTATGGGACCTCAGCGGATGGAAAACAGGAATACGAGTGCCTTTGACGGTGAAAGTACTCAGAGAACATAGCTATAGATATGTGTCAGCGACTTGAAGTTACGCAAGGATAAACAGAACTGACCGGAAGAGCGGGCTCTTGTCGCCCATATCCGCGAACTGAGGGGCCATCTCAAGAGTGATTCCCTCGCGGCGGCAGTGCTCCTCCTTCTCCTTGTTCAAGCGGTCGTACGTATAGATGAGGACGCAACTGCAGATGATAGACAGGCCAAGGAATCCCAGCATCGTACCGTGGCCGTGGTGGTAATGCGGCGGGTCGTAGTAGATGAACGACGAGCAGACCCCGCCAAGGTTGGCGATACCGATGACCATCGCAATCACGACGCCGCGCTTCAGATCTCCACCCGCGTTACCACCTGCCCAAGCGAGCGCAACGGCGATGACAGGGTACACGCCACAGGTGGCGATGAACGTCGCGGCATAACCGGCGCCAGGTGTAGATGTGGTGAACGCGATAATGTAGCCGATCATTGCAAGGATCGCGCCGCCCAAGCAGAATATACCACGCTTCTGGATATGATCGGAGTACATGCCGACGATGATGGTGAGCGCACAACCTGCTACGAACGGCGGGATGGTGAGAAGCTGGGCTTCCGCATTCGCGAAGCCGAGCTCGGCGATGATCGACGGCATGAAAAGTGCGACGGCGAAGACAGGGACGAGGACACCGATGTACATGCCGATCTGAACCCAGCTCTTCCAGTCGAGTAATGCTTGCCATACGAATGCGGCCGAAACATGCTTGGATTGACCCATCGAGTCGGCTTTGAGAGTGTTGATGAGGAACGCGCGTTCTTCCTCGGTGAGGAAAGTAGCCGTCTCCGGAAACTACAGCTGTGTCAGCTTGGCATCTTAAGTCATAGTACGAGACGAGCTCACGTCGTGCATGAAGTAGAAGGACAGCAGAGCAAGCACGACCGTCATCAGACCCTCGATGAGGAACTGGCAGCCTGACGTTAGCCGATAATGGGGTCTATAAAGCACAGGCGCTCACAATCCACTGCCACCCGTGAAGACCGCCGCGGCCCTCCAAGTGTTCGATGCCGTAAGCGAGTATACCACCGAAGGCGCCTGCGAGGGAGCCAGTAGAGAAGAAGAGTGCAACACGCTTCGCTTGTAGGTGACGTGGATACCAGAGCGAGATGTAGTACGTGACGCCAGGAAAGAGACCCGTTTCCGTCATGCCCAAGAACACCCGCGCACTGTGTTTCATCCGTGAGAAAGTGCCGAAAGAAAGGCCAAATAAATTACAACGTACATGATCAGACCAGAGTACGACTCGACTCTACTCATACATGTCATCACAATACCCCAACAGAGCATGATGACCGGAATCCAGATGGATGGCCTGAAAAGCTTCAAGGCAATGTTCCTACAAGAACTCTCAGCAAACCGACATCTCCGCGACGATCGCACCCAAAACGTACGATGGTATCTCCAAGAAGGAATAGGGGATCTGAGGGAGGACATCAGCATGAGCAACTTGTAGACACATAGCACGATAGAACGTACAAAGAACACGGCTGCGGCAATGTTATATTTCAGACCGACTAAACCTAGATCTTTCGCCATCCCTGCAACCTTCGCATTCCCTATATGCTCGTTAGAGACGCGGCATGGATCATTAAAGAGACAAGGTAGCGTACCAATGTTGGCACGGTCACTGCACGTCATAACATCAGTATCAATGTTGACTAGGACGCAACGACGGCGGCGATACCGGGCAAAGCACTCACAGGAAGGAGAACAAGTAGAGCAGCGACACAAAGGGCAGTAGGTACAGGTCAAGCTTGCGCCATACTCGACGTTGTTCGGCCTCGCTGAGCGTTGGCACGTACACCTCGGACGACTCTGCCGTCGAGCCGTTGGACACGCTGTGTTTGCCGTCGCTGTATGTCCGGACATCCTCCGTCAGGACCGGGACGACCGTCTTCTCATCGATGTACGGAGAAGAGCTCATGAGGGGCTTGAGCTGGAGACCGTGACGAAAGGAGAGGGAGGGGCGGGAGGAGGAGGGAGGACACGGCTCCTCTCCACTTGTTGACAGGATTTATATACGGACGCCCGCTCGCTAGGAGGTTGTCTGGAAAAGGATCACATCCTGCGCATTTCGTATAGCCGCTGATAGTACAATTGAGTTGGGTAGACGCTCGGTAGGTAGGACGGTTGCAGTACCGATGCTGGCAGAAGGCAGGTAGTAGTGCGGTCCCGAGTCAATCATCGCCCGAGTACCCGTTCCACGGCCTCTGCGGCTTACCCTGTGTGAGGGGGGATCTCACCGAAGCGCAAGCCTAGCCGGAGATTGTAGGGTCAACTATCCTTTACGAAATCAGGCAGATGCATTTGGAGTAGGTTGGCGATAGTCGGCCGCGCCCACGCAGGGACGTAGAACTACGATTGCTCGAATGAGGTGAAAGTGCCACAGTACATGACGAAAGTTGGCGCAAAGAAGCATGATCTTTTTCGAGCAGTCCTCAAAGTAGTCCGCCAATTGCGATATTGAGACGCGCCCACGAGGCTTGCGCCGCGCGTGCCCACCGAATTGTATGGCGGAAGGCTCCCACGCCCGATCGACGGCATCAGCGGACAAGTCAGCAAAGGGACGACACGGTTCAGTCGGTTCTAGCTGCGCGCCCGCGCCCCAGCGCACACAGGGCCGCGTTCAGGCCCGGGAATGCGAGCCTGCCTCGAATTTGCAAAATGAGACTAAACCGTTCTGGCCTGAGACGCGATGGCAGAGAGCGTTGTGTAAGACCGCAGTGACCGTCGGGATGCGCGACCGGCCAGGAGAGAACGGCGCAGCGCATAGGATGGAGTCATCGTCGGAAACGGCGTGCGCGAGGGTTGGGCGTGATGCGCGAGGTGTCAGCTCACGAAATATCAGACTTGGATGCCGGTAGATGTTCCTCCAGC
Organism: Peniophora sp. CONT; assembly: GCA_001632445.1. Lineage (NCBI taxonomy): Eukaryota > Fungi > Basidiomycota > Agaricomycetes > Russulales > Peniophoraceae > Peniophora > Peniophora sp. CONT. The sequence continues at coordinate 79,927 of KV424516.1, read as the reverse complement.
CGTTGACTATCTAGCTCCCTGGAATGATGAAGCTGCTAGCTACAACATGAGCATGGCGTTTATCATCGCGGTCAGAGGCAAATCGCGTCCCCCCAGGTGGCGCGGATCACCAGCTGCGGGAGATGTCGGGCCGCTTAGGTTGCACCCTGTTGCACCGCTGTTGTCGAGAGTCTACTTCGCACCATCACCATCGCAACAACTTACCTCGGCACGCGCGGGTGCATGTCCTCACGGCTTGAAATGCCTGCACAACACAATCAAGTCCCACAAGACATCAGACAGTAACGGCGCAAAAGTGTAGTATCAGCTACCGCAGACGGTCTCTCGTCACGACTCTGTCTGCGGGAGATTCTCTGTTGAGATTTAGATGCTGCCCTGATGTCGCAACGCTGTCCACAGTGACATTCAGCTCATCATATACATGGTCTATTCGATCACGTTGCTTTGAAATATGGCAACTGAGACGAGCTCCTCTGAATCACTCCAATTCGAGGTCCAATAGGCTATCCGCGTTCACACTCACTTCGCCGGCGGCAACGCGAGGTGCCATCGATCTTGACCTGACTCCCGCGCGAAAATCTGTCTTCGAGCTGCTCCCGCTAAACGTAGCACAAGACACCGATGACCTTGCTCAAGGAACATTGAGGTCCCGGGCCCGAGGGTCGCAACGCAGGGTCGGATAGGTGTGTGCGCATGTCCGACCTCGACGGCGTACCGGACCTTCTAGTCCTCAGAAGCTCTCATATGTGCCCCGGTGGTCCCGTGAAGTAGGCGAGGATTCGTATGGAAGGTAGTGCGCGAGGTCGTGGCTATGATGAGGCACTCAACTTGCCAGATAGGGCCCGTGTTTTGAGATGGTTTGTGAGATAGAAGGTGTACGAGGCGAGCTCAGTAAGTACTGGTAGTGTCTACCAATTGGCGCACTCTTGTCCCACAGTGGATGGTCCGTGGTGCTCGCAAATTGCTCTCTCGCATCTTCCAATGTAGCCATTCCAAGACTGCATTCATTTGAATTGGATGATTTTCTGGGCAGCTCAACGGCTTGTAATGAGTTTGCCGAGATCCCTTCGCATAAGCTATAATGCGGCTCCATGTTCTCGCAAAACATGAAAGTATCCAGACTTTCATAGTATCTGCGCTCTCCATGGCGGTCGCTTCAATCACTTTCTCGAGCTGAGCATAACTTAAGACAAGAGAAGTATACGTAAGTCGGATCTTAGCCTACTAAGTAGGTCTCGCATACTATCATCGGTAAATTGCACGTATGTGCGTCCAATCCAGCTATGGATACTGTGAGCACACTCTTCTAATTTCCTTTTGCCGGACTCAACTCAAGACACATGGTCTGGAAAGGAGGTCCGGAGATCGCTTCACCGTCGTCCGTTCCCGCGAGGGCTGGTCCTCCGGCTGTCTCCGAATACTTTCAGATGGCCAGGTAAAGTGAGCTTGAATGTGGGTTGATGATCCTGGCGAAAGATTTTGGCGACACCAGGGAAGATGCGTGCAAGGACCCGAAAAATCAAATGCGCGGGGTGGCGGCTTCTAGCTCTTGGCGTGTATCTTCAGTATACCCCGGTGAATGCATGAGCGGGATCGTAGAGCACCTAAAATCCGTCTGCCAATCAGCGGCGAAGGGTTGAACTCATTTGAAGATGATCGATGATTGATGATATCCCAGAACAGAGACCCTCTGGCCGTATGTGCAAGAAAGATTCAATGTAACCATCCGAGCGAGTCCTGTGACATCTGGGTAAGAAAGGCGACGGACAAGATTTTGGATTGCTGTCAAGGCTGAAGGTAAATCGATGAACCAGTGCACGGAGCAGGCGTAGCTTCGCCGCCCACTTTGAGCTCAGGGTAAGCCTGAGAAAACCATGATCTTCATATAGTACCATATGAGGGCACCGCAAGAGCCTTGCTGTGAATTGAATGCGGACCGCCGTAGACTAAGTATATGCGCCTGAGTATATTTGAGTGCGCGCATAAAAGATGTGACCTCTTTGGGACGACAAGGTCCGCAAAGCCCGAGCAACGGCGCACTTCAACAAGTAGAAGCACGTATGCAATCACCAGCTGACGATGCCACTCTGCCGCCGGCGCTGTATTCGTGATGTAGATTGAGTTACCGTCGATAAGATTCTCATGATATGATATCGCTAGACGTTTGCGGCGAAGTGTGTCCTTGGAACGATGGGCGACGCCGCCGGATTGCCCGACAATCGCGGGCGCGCTCAGGGTGGCGCTTCTGTATATCGTGCAGGGCTGCGCATAGTGACCAAACTTACAGCTAATATAGGTACCGTCTGTTGCTCAACCATTCAGCCACTCACAACAGCGCTTGTAACTTCAGCGGAGATAGCAGCTGACCGCCAGTAGTAGTGCCACGACGTCCACCGACCCTTCAAGCCTAACAAAAAATCAGTGCCTTGCACCACATTCGTGGGTAAGTGACTGGCAAAGACGCCGATGCTACGCCAACACGCTAGCGGGAGGCTCGCAAATGTTTCAAGTGGCACCGTTGGGAATGGCTTGGCAACTCACCGAGCAACGGCGGCGGGACTACTTATGGTCTCATGGTATCCTCAGGCGCGACTTTGCTCGCACGATGCGCGAACAGGACGGCTCTGCGATGGCAGTCTTTGACCACTAGGTCCCGCAATTCGCTCATAAAAGCGTAGCTTTTCAGGTAGAGTTCTTCCTCGCCTTGGCATCTCGAGGGCGGTTCCAACAAGTGAGAAAGACATCGCGACGGAGCCGAAGGTAATCGTCGTCCGAGATCGCTCAGTGTGCAGTAATGGACCCGCTCAAAGCCTCCAATGTTTCGGGACATTTTCTCTTTGTCAGGTAAGATTGTGAGCAATTCAGTTCTGCGGCGGGATCGTGCCAAGGTCGTTCAAGCCGTCGCAGCGCCAATAGCATGATCTCAACACAATGCCAATATTCAGAGAATGCGTGGGCATGTCAGGATGGCCCTGATATAGCAAGATATCTTGCCCCACGGGTTGTTACTATAGTAGCGCATGACTTCGTGAGCAGATGCTGGGGTCAGTCAACTGACCATGGTGGTTGGAGGACAGACTCGTTTTGCGAGCTTGAGGACGAATTCATCACGGCAACCGCCGAGTTCGTCTCACGCGAGCTGGAAGAAGATGTTGCTTTCAAGAAGCTACTGACATACAGTGACAGTCTACACGAGAAGTGGAAGAAGTCCTTTCACGACGCGAACGAAGCCCACGTCCCCAGTGCGCACCCAACGAGCGGCAACATGGCCCGGATATAGTTCTGGGTGCCCCAAACGGCAACCCCCTCGACAGCCTTATCCTTTCCAAACTTCTCCGCCTCGACCTCATTCTTCCCGGCTTTGATCAAGATCTTGATCCCACGCATCATCACAGCGAAAGTGTACGGCATGATTCCGACCGTGAGCGCAGCAGCGGTACCGAAGAGTAAAGTACGGTGCGCGGCGGCAAAGGAGCCGTTGTTGATGAAGGGCACGTTGGATGCGCGGAGAGCGGCGTATGAGAATGATGCAGCTGCAAGAGTTGCGAGCGGCGGTGCTGAAGCCTTGCCGCGGTTGTAGAGACGCTCGAAGGCGCGAAGAGTGGTTAGGGGTGCGTCCGGTGAGTTGGAAGTTGCGAGGATCGCGGGGATGCCCCAAGCTGAGGCGGACATGATAGCACCTATAAGTCTTGGATGAGGACGCGCTATGGGTATCGGAGAAGGTAAATGTACCGGAAAGTATTCCGCTCGCCATGATGCCGACAGCGGCAGCAGCGCGCACGCCGTCAAAGTGAGCTTCAGAGCCAGACATGGTGGTCGTAGTGGTGGTTGTGTTAGATGATGCCGTCTCTGGATGTGGCGTATATGTACGGGTTTCAAGCGGCGCCGGTCTGGACGTCGCCGCGCCGACGCGTCAGACTCAGAGTTGTGGCCCGAGGTCACGGGTGCGCGTTCAATCATGCGACATTGATGACGCACTTTGGCAGCCAGCGCAACGCGTTTCCTCTTCCGACACTCCGAGTCTGCCGCTGGGTATGCGCGTCTACACCGGCAGGACGGTATGCATTGATGCTGGACGAGGGCAACGGGTTCTAATCTATGGTCTGGCTGGCCCGGAAATTATCTCTGTGGGCAGTTCAGAGAGGTGAGGCGAGTGCGCCGCCAAGGTGCTCCCGACGCATGACTATGGGGCTAGAGCTATGACGCGCCGTATTCCGCTGTCAGTATAAACTTGACACCACATTCATTCCAGCTTCTACGCACTTCTCATCCTGAACTTGACCTCGACCGCAACCTCGACTTTTACCTACCTCATTCTTCAACAATGTCTGCACGAGGACCTCACTTTGATGGCGTACGCGCCGCCGCCGCACTAGGCATCGTTACTTCGGGTGTTTTGACCGGTACGGCGACCGCCTAGTTCAAATATTTCATGACGAGATATTGACAAGCTGCTCAACAGGCGCCATCTTCGCCACCTCAGGCTTTGCCGTACCCGCCATCCTCACCACCACGCGCTCGTCCGACGGCACTCAGCCGCTCCTCCGCGCGTTCCAGCGTCTCGTCAAGCAATCCAAGGCACTCTCCGCACCGCTTGGACTCGTTTCCGGTGCACTCTTTGCCTACGCCGCCGCGCGCGCAACCAGCACGCCGTTCATCACCAACGGTTCGTTCGGCGCGGCGCACCGCACACTGCTTTTCAGTCTCGCGGCTGCGCTCAGTGTCGGCACTCTGCCGTTCACGAGCGTCGCTATGGCAGGCAACTACGAAGTGCTTGCTAAAGGCGCGGACGACAAGGTTGAGGCGGAAAGGATCGGGACGGACAAGGCTGTCCAGAACGTCGTTCAGTGGGCGAGCCGTAACTGGGTCCGTGGTGTGCTCCCGCTCGTGGGTTGCGCGCTCGGCACCTGGGCTTCGTTTGCATCGTAAATGGCGGCTTTGAATTCTGTGAAGAACTCGGATATGGACGTTGACTGCTTTCGTTGTATATTATGTATATCCCTGTACGCGCGGATGTAATAGAATCAGACCACTTGTCCCTTGTGAAGTGTTATATACACGCAACGCACTGTACAAGTATAGAGTGCGCGAGAGCCTGTACGTGTGTAGACCGCCAATGCAGCAAGGCAAACGCTTCGAACGGCGACGAACGCGCTACGTCATGTAATGATGCGCGCTCCCGTGACAATCAGCAGCGGCATTGCGTCGACGCGTCGTCGTGGCAGCAGCGACTCCAAGGGGCGAACGTGAGATCCGAAGCGTTCGAGCGCCCGGAGCGTGTATATCAAGTGCAGGAGATGATGTAGCCGACGTCAACCATTTACCACCATCACCAAAAATGTCTGTCCAAGGAGCTCACTTTGACGGCGTGCGCGCCGCCGCTGCGGTCGGGATGATGACCTCTGCTATGCTTTCTGGTGAGCCTATCGTCCTTAACTTGACAGTGCAATCCTCACACTCCTACAGGCGCAATCCTTTCAAGCTCAGCATTCGGCGTGCCCGCGCTCCTCACAACCTCGGGCGCGACCGACGCACCACTATCTCTTCTCCGCGCCTTCGAGCGCTTCTACAACCGCGGAAAAGCCGCCGTGCCGCCGTTCGCAACTCTCTCCGCCGCATCCTTCACATACGCCGCCCTCCGTGCATCAAGCGTGCCATTCGTCACAAACCGCACCTTCGCTGCGGCGCATCGCAGCTTCCTGTTCGGTGCCGCCGCCGCGCTCACCATCGGCATTCTTCCCTACACACTCCTCGTCATGATCCCAGGGATCAAGACACTGGTAAAGGGCGCGGAGGATAAGCTTGAGGCGAAGAAGCTCGGGTCGGATAGGGCTATTGGTGGCGTCGTTGCGTGGAATGCTCAGAACTGGGTTCGGGGCGCGCTGCCGCTTGTTGGATGCGTGCTGGGGACGTGGGCGTCGTTCGCATAGAGGATTGTCTTCGGGTTTGGTTAAGTAGGACAGTGACTTTACTTCCTGTATATCATATCTTGTTGCGCGCACACACGCAGAAACGTTGTAACTCTGATTTTACCATCACCAAGGCAGGTATAGAGCCTCCGGTCTGCTAGCTCTGGCCACCCGACTCTCTCCAAAATGTGTATATGAGGATGAACAAATATTGGGAGCAAAGCATGAAAGCACAAGAAAGCAAAACACGAAAACAGTAAGTATCAAAATCTAAGGATACACTCCTTCAGTATCGCACGCTACTATCCCCTTTAACCACCCCACAAAACGTACACGTCCAAAACTCATGCGGCATGCCCGTCTCGCCGCACGCCATACAATCCCATCCTTTTGGCTCTGGTGGGCGCGTAAGAGGAGGATAGGGTGCTGAGCGTGTGGTATTGGCCGCGGGCGCCGAGCGAGTCGTCTTTGCTGTCGGACGTGATGCACCTATCAAAGAAGGGCGAGGTGTGTCGCATGCGTCACAGGCCTTTGCGGAGACGGTGTTTATGAGCGTACACACGCTGCATGTCCACGTCGTCGCCGGCTTCGGGCGCGTCTCAAGATTAACAGGTGGTGGTAGACCCGGTCTGCTCACAGCCGCAGAGGGCGGCACAGTCCGACTGGAACCAGACGAAGACGCCTCCAAGCTTGACGGCCCTGGCAACGGTACATTTGCCAACCGTGCGCTCTCCCGAATCGCCCTCTCGAGCTCCTCCTGTTCCCGAATCACATCCGCGCCCGTCTTGACGCTCTCCCTCAACGCCTTTTCCATCTCGGCGTCTTCACGCGCTTTGTCACCCGTCCCGCAGTGCTGCGAATCATCAGTACGCATGGTCGCTGCCTGTTCAGCAACATCAGTCAGGTTAGATGTGGGTGAGGAGGCAGGTAGAGAGATGGTGCATACCAAGGCAGCAGCTTCTTTAGGCGACAGACCGATGCCAGCTAAGCTTCCTCCTCCCAGTCTTGCACCTCCTCCAGTGCCGAGTAGACCTTGCTGCCTGTTCCTCGCCTCGACCGCTCTCAGCCGCTTGATATGCTCCGGCATATTATGCGATAGTCCACCACTCCCGCCCAACCTGTGACCGTTTGAATAGAATCCCTCGCCGGAGTATCCGCGTCGTTGAAGCTCCGCAAGTTCGTCCTGGAGTTGGTCGAGAAAGGCATAGAACCGTTCGTCGTGAGGACCGTGAACGTTATGTGTCAGCTATATGGGAAGGGGATGGATCGTGAGTTTGACGTATAGAGGACAAAAAAGGTAAGAGAAGGTACCTCGTGGAGCATTGTACCGAGAAGCTCTTCTTCTTGCATGAATGCAGATTGGTCGTAGTGTGGTCGAAGCCTGATGAGGATCTTCTGTCCTCCGTTGACATCTATCCAGGAGGGCGTTCAACAAATAGAAATACACGCCAGCAACGAGCAGAACGTACTCATGCCTGCATGAGTTCCATGTAAACTCGGGGGGACACCGTCAATAGAAAACATCTGCGCACGTACCAAGCAGGTTGGTCTCGTTGGGAAAGAACTCCGCCAGTGTAGGTAACATCCACCCATGCTTGCGCATGATAGGCTTCACGAGCGACGCGATGCGCTTCAGCAGGTCAAGCGCCTCATTCGCGCGCGGAAAGTGCTGCAGGTGCTCATACGAGCGTACCCAAGAATCCGTCGACGCGTTCATGGTCGTGGTCGGGGTCAGAGAGTGAAAGTGCCACAACTAAAAGCCCTTGAGATTGCGCGTCGCGCGCGTGTACGCGTCTCAGATGTCGTAGAAAGTGCTAGTTCTACGTTTGTAAGCGAGGACAAAGAGGAGACGCGCGTCGACGCGTCCTTGGACGCGTAGCGACATGGGCGTCAGAAGCAGGCGCGACAGAGCCTCATGCGGCTACGCGGCGTTAGCCGAGAACGCTCTATGGTTGCGCGCAGCGCCGCGTCCTTTCCTTGCTCGGGACCACCATGAGTAAATCCTGGCAATGCTATCAGCTGTGTACTCTTCGACCTGCATATGGCCTAATCGAGCAACGCAATACGGTTCTGCCTCTCTCAGATGCAATATAGTCTTGACTATTGACTAATTCCACGGAGTTCTGCGTCGACGTCCGTGATCTTACCCGTTCACTCAGCAGGTATTCGTAGCGACTCGGGTTCTGTCCCGCAGAGCACAAGATCTCTCTAAGCATTTGGTCCACTAAGGCTGGCCAGTATCAGTTTGGGATCCCGACCAGATATTCACAGGTATTCTGTTCGCTCCACATTTGCCCGACGAGAGCCATTCATTCTGGAGGTCTGGCTGGCGTCGATAGAGAGCCTTAGCTCGGTGTCTGACCCACGTCGCCCGTTGCGAGCCCCACTGTTGCCGTATTATTCAGCGTATGAAGTCGTCTGCAATACTCTCTAATGGTGATACAGTCATTCAAGGCTGAATGGCTACCTGATAATGCCAGTTGCGGTCTTCATGCGTATATCTTCTCCGGAGCAACTTTATAAACGGTGGGTTGGCTGAACGCTAAAAGGATTCTGCACAGGGAACGCCAAGAGTCGGAAGTACGCACGTGTAAACGTACTCCAGAGTCGTTAAGTGCCACTGTCAGGCAAGATTAGAAGTGCTGACGAGGACCGTCGGCTTCTGGTGGTCTTTCGGCAGAAGTGCCACTGTGTCGAGCTGGAGTTCCAGAGCTTGAGTCGAGAATCCTTTCCGCTGGATTTACTCAGCGACAAAACCATGATTTGAGAGAGGTATAAGTAAAGAGCATTCGATGCATTTATTCGACAACACCAAAGCAGCACTTCACTCATCAGCATCATGTCGAATCAGCAGACCGCTCTTCTACTCCCCGCTCCCGGCGCCCCCTTCGAGATCGGCAAACGCGACACCCCCACACCCGGACCCAACCAAGTCCTCGTGCGCAACAAAGCCGTAGCCCTGAACTACGTCGACAACCTGATCCAAAAGACGGGCTTCATTATCACCGGCGGCTTCCCTGCTGTTCTGGGAGGCGATGGCGCAGGCGAGATCGTCGCGCTCGGTTCAGGAGTACAAGCATGGAAAGTTGGCGATAGGGTGTTTTATCAGGGCGCGTTCGAGAGTGATAGGGATACGTTCCAAGAGCTTGCGATTGCGGATGCTGCGAGGATCGCGAAGGTTCCGAGCGGTTTGTCGTACGAGGAGATCGTCAGTGTACCGCTCGCGCTCGCTACGGCCGCTATTGGCGCATACCAGGCGAAGTCCTCGACTCTGTACCCGTCGGGGCAGGATACTGGCGGTGCGGGGCTCGTGGCGCCTTGGGAGGCGGGCGGGCGCGGAAAGTACGCTGGGCAGGTGGCTGTGATCTTGGGCGGATCGAGCTCTGTTGGTCGGTTCGGTGAGCACGGGTTCTCGATGTTCATGCGGGTGGGATATTGACTGAGAGTGTTTAGCCATCCAGTTGGCGAAGCTTTCTAGCTTTAGTACCATCATCACCACCGCGTCGAAGCATAACGAGGCGGCCTGCAAAGACATCGGCGCAACGCACGTCATAGACTACCGCGAAGTGCCCTACACGAAGCTGCCCGAAGCCGTGCGCAACATCGTAGGCGACGCGCCGATCAAGTACGTCTACAACGCAGTGTCCAACACCGAATCGAACAACGCCGGCTGGGAGCTACTCTCGTCCGGTGGGAGCATGATCATCGTGCTGCCCCCGTCGCCTGAGTCGGCTATAGGGACTCCAGGGAAGGACGACGAGAACGGGAGGCGCCTCGTATTCGTGCATGGTGCTATCAATGAACCGTGCAACTACGAGTTCGGAGCGGGATTGTACGCCGTGCTCACTGAGATGTTCGAGAAGGGCGAGCTCAAGGTACGTTTGGCTTCTTCTGTGCAAACACTGAGACGATCGACGTTGACCTGCGCCTACATAGCCGAACAAGGTCGAGGTTATTGGGAAAGGTCTTGAAGCTATCCCGAGTGGCCTCGAGAAGCTGGCGAAAGGCGTGAGCGGCGCTAAGCTGGTGGCGACTCTTTAGCCAAGGTAACATATTATCCTGCTCTGTACGACGGTTAGCGCACGTACTCAGGAAGATCATATGATTGACTGTACCATACTGGCAATTGTGGCCAACTCGTCATCGGCAACGAGAGTTCTTGTTATGTTCGAGATGAAATATTTTCAGTCCTAGCAAGCGACGACAGTACATTCCGCAACGACATACAAAATGAATTTGATGATGATTTCAAAACAATATGCCATGAGAAGCAAGGAATACAAGTACAATCATAGTGCGAGGGTCAAAAGCAGTCCTTGAAATGGTACACGAGAAGAATATTCCAACCAGATCGTTCGTTCCAGTATCATGAAGTATGTACACGGGTGTACTCTTTGGATTGTCAGCGCTTATGCGCTTATGAGCTGCCAATGAGCGGGGCGCGCTCGGCGTCGTCGAGGGCACCACGACGACCGCGGCCGAGGCCGACGGCGCCCTTGATGACCCAGAGGAGCGACAGAATGGCGAACGCGAGCGCGGACCAATGCGTGAATGCATCGCCGCGCTGGTGTGCGAAAATGGCCCACAAGCTCCAGGTAATAGCGATCGAGCCAGGAAGGTCACCCTCAGGCGTAGCAAACGCGTACGCAGCCGAGGTGCTCTCGAGGAAGAAAAGTGCGAGGAAGACGAAGACCTTGGTCCATACGCCTGCCTTGTGCTCCCATGCGTTAACGCCAAATGCCTCGAAGCCGGTCAGGACTACGAGAACGGTCGTCCAGCCGTGGTAAAGCGAGAAGGGGAGGTGGACGAGGATCTCGTCGGCTGCGCTTCCCGGCTCGTGTTGCTTCTTGACGACGTAGTAAATGTGCGTCACCGTGCTTGAGACGAGGAGTGCGAAGATGAATGCTAAGAATAAAGGTTCAGTGCTTGCAAGCGAGTAAGGGGCAAACGTGCGCTATGTACCTGCGATATAGTGTGCCTCGGCCCAGAGGTTCGTGTAGACAACGTTGAGAACACCGAGCAGAGCAAAGCGCCAGGAGATGCCGTCGATAATGGTGCGCTTTCCCTGGGGGAAGAACTGGTAGATGACCGTGCCGAGGAGCAGGAGGTGGATGAGCGACCTAGACACAATATATCAGTTTCAGGAGACAGTCGTGTAGAGCGCGTTCAAACTTACCAGATGAGGAATGCCCAAGGGGCAGGAGTCAGGTAGGTCTCCTTGCCAGTGTAATAGATGTCCCTGGGCGAGGCTACGGTGTAGACATTCGAACCGAGGAACGCCAAATACACAATAATGTTGACAATCTTGTAAACAGTAAGTAAGATGTATTTCCTGTTTCAACAACGAAAGCGCGTACCTTGAGGACAATGCCGTCGCTCCAGGAATCGTTAGCCATGGTGAACAGGAGGAGGTGGGTGGTGGTAAGGTGCAAAAATGGCGCGCGTTGGGTCTTATGGTCCTGGTCGTGGCGCAAACCTGCGCAGTCTCGCGCGCACGTCCCGTGGGCGCGAAATGACGTACGCGTCTGGCCTTGTTCCTTCCGTGCCAAACCTCCTCCTCCTGCTCGTCTGTAACGACCTCCTCGGCGTCCTCGCATTGTCAGTATGAATGCCATCAAAGCCGTCGCATACAGATTCTGCTTTCTGCTACGAGTATCTCTGCGATAAACATAAGACTGGAGTGCTGGGGGCCGGTGCAGGGCCAGGCGCGCGCTCATGGCACCATCTCTCGCAGGGCGTCCCGTCTTGTACTTCGTCATCGTGTTCATCATTGGTACCTACCTATGACCTCCCTCTGACGCCTTCAGCTATGTTGCATACTCTATAATGGTGAATGATGGAACGCGTTTGAGGACTTCTGCGATCGCCACTTGACCGCTGACACCATTCCGCATAACTCACGAACTTGATTTTACGGAAAGTGCACAATGTGCTACATACTTGTTAGATGTGCACTGTATCACCGGCGCCTTGGCTCCTACAGACGCGGACGATTGGATCCGAGCTCGGGCGTAGTAACCATTGACAACAAACATTGTCACTGCACAGGCTGCATCGTCTAGACCCCGGCGCCATAGTATACCTGTGTAGGCGCAATGAACTAACGCAGGCGCGAAGTATCAGACCCGTCAAACTCACCACATATGCAGTCGATCCGCGCACGGCCACTGACCACCGAGTCAATAGATGGCGCGCGCCGCAGGGGCTCATCCTTGAGATGTGCAAAGGACAACCTATACAATTTCCGCTGCTAACATTTCATATGTGCTTTCCTCACAGTTATCTAACATCAAAGAGTTGCCACCAGCTTCACGCCGCTCACGCCCTTCTCGAGTTTCGCAAGACCGACCGGGATGACCTCGAGGCTCTTCCCAAGGTTCTCGACCTTGTTCGGCTATAAAAACGCAGGATCAGCCTCTCAGTATCAACGCAGCACAAAGACAAACGCACCTTCAGGTCGCCCTTTTCCAAGAGCTCCGTGGCCTTGGCGTACAGTCCCGCCCCAAACTCAAGATTCGCTTCGCCATTGGAAGCCCCAAACGTATATACCAGATGCCTGCCCTTCTCGTCGTCCTTCCCGGGCGCACCGATCTCAGATGACGGCGGGAGAACGATGACTAGGACGCCGCCGGACCCGGAGAGCAACTCCCAACCGGCCTTCTGGGATTCGGGCTGCGAGATCGCGTCGTAGACGTACTTGACTGGCTTGTCGCCGACGATCTTGTGGACGGCCTCGGGAAGCTTTGCGTAGGGCACTTCATGGTAATCGATAAAATCCGTCGCGCCGGCGTCCTTGCTGTACGCCTCGTTGTGCTTCGACGCGGTGGTGATGATAGTGCTGAATCCGGAGAGCTTCGCGAGCTGGATAGCTAACGTGCAGAGTCAGTCCCACTGTAACACCAGCACCATCCTGGGATCGGATTGTACGCACCGAATTGACCAACAGAGCTCGACCCACCCAAGATCACTGCAACCTCCCCAGCGTACTTCCCACGCCCGCTCGCCTCCCAAGGCGGCGTAAGCCCCGCTCCCCCAGCAGAGTTCCCGGTCGGGAGCAAGACGTCGGTCTTCGGCTTGTACGCGCCAATGGCAGCCGTAGCGAGCGTGAGGGGTACAGTCGCAATCTGCTCGTACGAGAGGTTACTCGGGACCTTCGCAATACGCGCGGCATCCGCGATCGTGAGCTCCTGGAAGGTACCCCTATCCGGTGTGAATGCACACTGGTAGAAGACCTTGTCGCCGACTTTCCAGCCTTCGACGCCCGCACCAAGCGCGGCGATCTCGCCTGCGCCGTCGCTGCCTACGACAGCGGGGAAGCCGTCGACGAAGTAACCCGTCTTTTGGATGAAGTTGTCGACTGGGTTCAGCGCGACGGCCTTGTTGCGCACGAGGACTTGGCCAGTGCCGGGTGTGGGTGTGGCGCGTTTGCCGATTTCGGGAGTGGCGCCTACGGAGGGGATGATAAGTGCGTTGTGTTGGTTCGGCATGCTCCTGAGGAGTCGGTGGGTTGGTTAGATGAGATACGTGTAGTTGGGTTCGTTCCATACTTAGACGCGTCTGGCCTTTATACACTCTTCCATGAAGCGACTTCGCCATATCAGACAATCCCCGGTCGCAAACGGTTACGTTTGTGTGCACCCGTGAAGACGATTTGTCGACGAGGGAATGCCGGATGGCATGGATGTAGGAATAGATGATAACCCGATGCAAATCGGGACTGGCCGCTGACAAGCCGCTGAGAAACGGTTATCAGATGACTACTAAGAATTTATGAACTGTATCGACGCCAGTCCGTATTTGTGGATCAGGAGAGTCCATGCATAGAATATGGTCACGCTTAGAGTCGGCCCAGAGCTTGCGCGTCTGTCCGAGGGCATTGCGTGTGCGGGAACTGATCCCGGATGTCGAACTCCAACCAATTACTTTGACGTGAGTCGCAGCAGATTCAGACGATGCAAAAGCACCTCAGGCCTCATCGACATCCATCCATGCGTGCAGCAAAGTCGAGGAGATGTGACAGTGTGTGGGTCGGGTCTGTTCTTGCGACTTCTTGATTAAGACGAATGACATCCAACCGGGAAGTATTAAGAGCGTAGCCAAGAGACAACATTGGTCAAGTTTGCATGTGGAGAGGACAAAGTACATGGGTATTGAGTGAGTGTTCGCATGCTGGTATCGTCGAGCTCATGGTGGTGGTGAGCAAAGACCGGCGCGCATGCCGCATCTCGTTTGGCGCGTCTTTGCACTCACCACCACGATACATGCATATCTACCGAAAATGAGGTCTGAACGTTGAGCCTACAACCATACGCTCGACCGTGAAGGGTATGTTGGAATTCGGAATACAAGAACAGTGGCCCGCGTACAAGCTACTATACCAACCTTCTCTTTCCGCTCGATACCAAAGTTTTTCAACTGGCCGCGCAGGAGCCGCTTTATGCCTCCACCCCATTTTACTGACCGCGTTCAGTTTATTTCACTATTTCCCGACTTTAGTATACCCCCGCTACTGAAGATAGACTGGCTGTGAGACCGCAAGTTTGTACATGAAGGTCTAGTATATTCAATTTATGAATATCACTGCGTGCGCTCATCCGAGTCGTCGTCGCAACTTGCCACCGTGCTATATCACCAAACTAAATAGTGGCCACCAGTTTGACTCCGCTCACGCCCTTCGCCAACTTCTCGAGACCATGCGGGATAGCCCTGAGGTCATTCCCAACAGTCTCGACCTTGTTCGGCTAGTAAAGGCGTAGGTACGTGAGTCTTTGAACTTCGTTGCAGGATGGCAGACATGTTCAAGCGTACCTTGAGCTCTCCCTTCTCGAACATCTCACTGACCGCGGCATACAATCCCGCGCCGAACTCGTGATTGTCAGGATGGTTGATAATACCAAATACGAAGACGAGGCGCCTCCCCCTCTCATCGTCCTTCCCAGCAACACCGACCTCAGGCGAAGGCGGGAGCACGACTACCATGACTCCTCCGGGCGAGAGCAAGTCCCAGCCGGCCTTGTTGGAATCAGCGTTGGAGATCGCGTCGTAGACGTACTTGAGCGGCGCATCGCCTACGATCTGGCGCACAGCGTCAGGCAGTTTCGCGTACGGAACTTCGTGATAGTCTATGAAATGCGTCGCGCCGGCATCTTTGCAGTATGATGATAGTACTGAAGCCTGATAGCTTCGCGAGTTGGATGACTGCGTGCCGAATGAATATCTTCGACAATATCGACGAGTTGAGCTGTGCTTACCGAACTGACCAACCGAGCTCGACCCGCCCAAGATAACCGCGACCTGTCCGGAGTACTTCCCGCGCCCTCCCGCCTCCCAAGGCGCAACCAGCCCTGCACCGCCGACAGAGTGCCCGAACGCGGTCACGATTGAAGACTTTGCCTTGTATGCGCCGATAGCCGCCGTGGCGAACGTGAGCGGTACGCTCACAATCTCTTCATACGAAAGTTTGCTGGGAACCTTCGCAATACGTGCAGCGTCCGCAATCGTGAACTCTTGAAACGTCCCGCGGTCGGCCACAAAAGCACTCTGATAAAAGACCTTGTCGCCAACACTCCAGCCTTTCACCCCGGCGCCCAGTGCGGCTACCTCGCCTGCGCCATCGCCGCCCACGACCGCGGGGAAACCGTCAGTGAAAAGGCCCGTCTTTTGGATGAAGTTGTCAATTGGGTTCAGCGCTACGGCTTTGTTGCGCACGAGGACCTGGCCGGGACCGGGCGTGGGTGTGTCGCGTTTGGCGACTTCGAAGGCAGCACCGGCGGCGGGAAGGATGAGAGCGGTGTGTTGGCTGGGCATTGAACTGAGTAGGTTGGTGTGCTGTTCTGTTTGTCCAATCGACGGTCCGGCATATCTATACCTTTATACTCCAGCCCGAGTGTTATAGCACGGGTATAGGCCGACGGTGAGTGGGCTTGGCACTCCGGTTTGGTACAGTGGCTGAAGACCGTTCCCGGTTCGCGAACCGTAGTGGTATGCGATTGGTCGATACGGGTAGCAGGAATACATGAAGTCGGCAATAATCCGATGCGTATCGGCAATGGCTGCTGAGAGTTGCTGAGAAAGAGCAAAGATATACCCTACATGATTGTATAAGCGGCACAGAACCTCATGAAGCATCTTCTCCGGAGTCCGGACTGGCGCAAGGTGAACATCATGTCCCTGCTGAAATCCGCTGCTCTAGGCCTGAGCGATCGTAAATGAATGCGTCTGTATCCAAGGCAAGTTCTGGAGCAACCCAACTTCCCTCTGATATCTCTCCACGGTCTTCTGACCAATGCTCGCCTGGAGAACCAGACCTTAAGATGTGTAGCATGAGCGTGAGTTGTCGCAGCAGAAGTGTAGTACGCTTTGAGCAGCCACCCACCTGACCTCTCGCCCACCAGAGCGCGAGCTGATTGCAATATTATTCTCGAGAATTTGGCTCCCTTATATGGATGCGTTGACGTGAGAGCCATCGGGAGAAGCTATCTAATTTAATCACGTCACATAAAGTGTACACGGGAGGAGGTGTCGGGCTTGTGACCGGGTTATTTGAGCAGGAAGGCGAGCTGGCACGAGAAAACTTGAACAGCCCATTGTACACGAAAGTTGTCCAGTCGGATCGGCCATGCCAAAGATAGCATTCATGAACCGGGGTACGTGTATTGGCAAAATGGTTGGGTACGTGAACGGGCATCTTCTCCAAGATTCACTCGAGCATGGTGGTCGTGAGCGAAGGGACGGCACCGGCGGCACTGGCCGAGCGGCGCGACTTGAGCGCAACGCGTCTCATCGCACCCGGCTCGCGTCTGGCCACCATCTCGACATTGGACAATGATTGAGGACGGCATATAGGAAATACAAGCTGTGCTCCTCGTTGTGGTGATAGGCCGGAGGCCTTCTAGCGGTGATTGGCTCGCATTGGCCGTGCTCGTTGTCAGCGAATCACGGATCGAGCTACCGAACGGAGATGCCAGTTGGGTGGCAATATGATCATGGCCTTACCCAAGGACTCTGCCTTCCGTACGCTCGTCGACCGTATACTTACACGTGTCGCCGTATCTTTCAGCTTCATCGCTGGTCGACCAGAAACCATGCACGACCAAACAGTTACGAAGCCACTCATTACTTTAACCTACAGTATGGGTAGCTAACTTTACTACCCCAGACTAAACACCCCCGCATCTACATTTGCTGTGGCTGTTCCACCGGCCGCCGTCCAATCAAGGGACTGCGGGTCACAATACATGCCCTAGATCAACCTCGCTTTTGATCTACAGCGACTCTGACGTAGCACGCGTCTCTTGCCAAGCCCAATCGCAGTGGCGGCAGTGCAGTGTTGCAAGTTACATATAACGATGCCCGCGCGACGGTCAACCGCGCGCACCCCCTTCGTGCCGCCATACCCCACTCTTCGCGCGGCTAGCCGTGTCTGTCTTTTCTGTTTCTTTCCTTTTCCTTGGGCAGGTCCCTGTTTTTGTTTCGTTCACGCCCTTTGAAACGACGCATCATGAGTGAAGAGATTCAAGTTCTGTCGAACGGGTACCAGTATGTTGTTGGACACCCGTACGCGCAGAGCGAAGCTTCGGCGGCAATCGTGCGTTGTCTGTTCTACTGTGTCCGCTATTTCGGCTAACATGTTACGCGCAGGTCACCGTAGTTGTCGCAGCTGTCGAGCTCATCTCATCCATCGGTCTGCTCGCGGCTATCCTGGTGCGTTTTGGCAAACTGCTGGATGTACTCGCATCACTCAATAAGAAAACAGATGTCTGCCTTCAAGACTCGTTCTTCTAAAGATCCCAACCTCTTCGTACGGACGCACTCGGCCATATTCTTTCTCTGTCTCGTGCTCTGTACAGCGTTTCAAGGTGCGCAGCCAAAGTCAGGTTGGATACGCAGGCATCTGACATCACCGCTCTTCAGCTGTGGGCGGTCTTCTTACCTCGAATTGGATTCGCGAAAGAGGCGTGCATGCAGGAGCCGCGTGTACATCTCAAGGTGCGTTCTCATTGCGTGTAAGATGGCTTGCCGTGCTGAACCGCTCGTTAGCCGTGATCAAGCACGTCTCTGATGTTGGCATCGCGCTCTGGTCACTCGTGCGCTTTGACTACCTCACATCCAGCTCGTCGCTAATGCATGCGTCAGGTCATTGCAATATACTCCTTCCGGACACTCTGGAAGAAGCGAGACTCGTCCAATGATGCGAACGACGAGGACCAAGACCCTTACGCGATGATACGGGTCACGATGTTTAAGTGGCTTGTTGTCGCGTTCACATGGTTCTTGCTCGTTGCGATCGTCGTCCTTGGGCCCGAAATCACAACCGAGAAAGAGAAGGGCGACTTCTGTACGCACCCCACCATCCTTGAATCCTCACATGATCTGACCACGGCTTAGACGGTGTTGCGGGTGAATGGTGTTACATCACCGACGGATACCTTCCTGAACGTGTAGCGTAAGCCCCCTACCGATATCTAACTTAGACGTACAACTGAGCTTTGCCAGGTTTGCCTACGGTCTGATGATCGCGGCGTCTTTCATCTCAATCGGCCTCTACGTTGACGCCTTCTACCATAACCGCAAACAGCTACGCGTCGATAAGGCAGGGTCAGAGTACATACTCTCAGAACAAGACCAGGCAGACGAATATGCGATCAAACTTTCCCGCTATATGATCTGGTACCCCGTGAGTGCTATATGCATGGTAAAATTCCTCAAAACTAACGTATCCGCATAGCTCGCCTACTTCTGCTGCTTGCTTCCCCTTGTTCTATTGCGCTTCGTGTACTGGAGCGGCGTCGAGGTCCCGTTTGGAGCGACTGTGTTCGTAGACATTGTCTACCATCTGCTAGGTAGCCCAGCTTCTTATGCATCTACGAGTCCTTGCTAATGTCATGTTGCAGGCATAATCAACACTGTCATCTTCATCTGTACTCCACGCCTCCTCCCGCCTCGCACCATCTTCCCCTCGCTATTCAATGCGAGCAGCTACGCCGAATCCCGTGCAGCGTCATACGCCAACCCGCAACACAAGCAAACGAAGACTTTTGCCGCCTCTCGGCGCCCGCCTCCGTTGGCGCTGGCTGTCCCAGCACCCGTGCACGCCCTCCAAGACCCCTTTACCACACCTATGTACGACGAGAAAGGTCAGCTGCGCCAGATCGCGGTTAATGTACCGGGACAGAAGGGTGCTCGCGAGCAGAAGACGGTCAAATTCGGGTTGCCTGTTCGTCCAGGCTCCAAGACTCTGCACCCAGCAGCAGTCTCGCCCTCGGCCCGGACTCGTCTCTCCACAGCGTACTACACCGACGAGAAGGACATCTCGGACGAAGACTTGACGCCCACTGCTGAGTCTCTACCATATGTTGAAACCCGACGGTTACCCGCCGGTCTGCCCGCGAATCCCGCCGCTCCCGTGCGCGGTGTCTCCGAGGCCATCACTGTCCCGGCTATTGAGCGCTCGTCGTGGTCGACTGCGACGGGAACCACGGCTACGGCTGTATTGGATGTCGGTACTGCGATCTCGGGTAGTCAGACGTCGCTGACTCGGTCGTCGCGGCCGGTGAGCGTTGCGACGACTGACGCGGACGACTCGCCGTTGCCGGGCGCTGTGTTCCAGATGGTGACACGGCCCGGACTCTACATTCACCAGTCTAGCGATGGTGCGAATGCAGGATCGGAGAAGGCCTGAGGCGTCTGGAATACCTTGTATCATCTGTTTACATGGATCGGGCGTTGAACGAATACATGAACACTTTGCATCTTTCGTACGACCAGGAGATTCCGGCTGGTGTGCGTGACACTGAAGAGATAGCTAGCGACCGGAGTCACCTCCCACGAGTTCAAGCATCTGAAGTGCAGCGGCTATTGTACTTATGTACGCGCATAAGAAACACGCGTCGACCGGCAGACGCCGCTAACCGAGAACAAGAGAAGAACAAGCCCCGAACAAAAAAGGAAAGTCAGGCACGAATGTGGTTGCCTCGATGCACGAACAATAACAGGATCAACCATTCTCGGTCGCGTATTTGTACTCGACCACGACATCAGGCGACATTCTTATCTTCCGACGAGTCGCTTCCTTCTTAACTACCACCACCACCGCCACCGATCCCGCCCTTGTCGAGCTCAAACCCACAATCCCGCCCTTCACCACTATCCCGCCTTTGCATCTACTACTACTCATAACTTGCATCGAAGAACAAATGGCTGGTCTTCTCCCGCCTAATCCTATTCCCGGGCCATCCACTGGAACAAGGCGCACCTGGCAAGCCATGATGGCAGACGAGACCAAGGACATCTTGCAGCTCGCCGAGCAATTCGCTCATGGTGAGTACCATCCTCCTAATCCTCCTATTCATCCTTCCCTCGCTGAACCATCGCCCGCCCAATAGCGCACCCGGTCAAACGTCGACGCATCGTCGAGCCTACGCACAGTTTCATCATGAACCTATTTCCCTCGCGCCCGCTCAAGGCCGTTTGGAACCACCGCCACTCGAGCGAAGTAGACGCGTTCGGTAAAGTCCTGAACTTGATGAAACGCCACTACCTGGAGATGTCGGCCAAACAACGCGAGGCGCAGGTGTATGCCGGTATGCCTGAGCCGACGGTTGTACAGGGTGGACTTGTGCAGCATCCGGAGTGGAATCATAAGGGCGATATCGTTGAAGTTCGTGTGGCGCGTCAGGCGAGCGAGGGGTATCCGAAGCAATACGTCGTGTTTAAGCTGAGCAAAGACGTCCTTGGTAACAATCTGGAGCCGATGCACGATATGTTCAACTATCATAAGGAACAGGTGAAGGAGGCAAAGGATACTGGGGCGCCGATTCTTGTTCCGGGTCTCACTTTCTCGGATGAGAAACCGGTTATCACTATTGAGCATGAGACGCCTGAAGATTGGACGTTGATGTGTTGGGTACTGTTCAAACCGTGAGCTTCATCTTCATTCACGATCGCGAAGAATACGAACTGATCTCTGACGTTCTTAGACGCCATTACGGAGCGCAACCGCACCACTGGGACGATATCGGCCGTCTCCTCGAGCTAGCGCGCAAATACAACTGCTTCACCCTTCGCCAAGCCGCCGTCGCGAACCTCAGCGCGTTATTCCCCACGACGCATCAAAACTTCAAGAAGCGGATTCGTTTGGAGGAGCACGTCTACGGCAAGCCTTTATACTGGCCCGCCGAAGCCCTCGTACGCTTCGCGTTGCCGTATAGGCTTTACGAGCTGTTGCCGACTATCCGGTACGAGGTTGTGAGTGTGTACTCGATGGAGGAGTTGTTGTTACTGGAATGGCCGGAGTGCGATGGTCGGCCGGCGATGCGGCTTCCGGATGAGGAACTCGAGAGGCTCTTGCGAGGCCAGGAGAGCTTGAGCCATATGCGTCGGCTGCACACGCTCGCGCCGCTCGTGAATATATCCCGCGTCGAGCCCGTCAATATCGACTGCACGCACGCGAACGGCGGATTCTCCTGCCATCACGCTCTCGCGCGCTTCGCCGACAAGCTCCTCGCCAGGTCCAAAGTCTGGGGTCCCAAGTACGCGCTTCAATCGCTCGACGGACGATCGTCGCAATACTTGCACGATTACGTGTGTAAGAAGTGTTTCAGCAAGCTCAAAATTGATTTGGGAAGGAAGGAGAGAGAGGCATGGCAGATGCTGCCGACTGTTTTTGGGATGGGGACTTGGTTCGACGTCGAGATGCGTGCGGAGTGGGTCAGGCAGCGGGATTATGAGTTCTGGCATAGGGAAGCTGCTAAGCGTATCGCGGCGGAAAATGCGGAGGCCCATCGTCCTACTCAGGCGGAGAAGGACATCTATAACATCAACGCGGTCGCCCAGGCATTGTGGAGGGGGAATAATGGAGGGAATCTGGCAGAGGTCGAGCAAATGAATATTTGGGAAGGGGAGGCGATCGTTCAGGCGTCGTTGGCGGAGACGCATCATTTCATGAATTTGCAGCACATGGAGGGTGTCCCGGAGCCTTTGGACTACGGCCCGACTGGATCGGACGACCCGTTGACCGATGGGTTCGTCACGAGCATTGGTGGGGGTGGGGAATTGCAGAACTGGGTGGACGAGGAGGAAGAGGGGATGGTAAACCCGGAGTGGTTTGAGGACGAGGAGGATGAAGAAGAAGGCTTCGAGGACGACGAAGAGGTTGCATTTGGAAATTTCCATCTGGCTCCTTTGCAGGCTGGAGACGTTGTCGGGGCAGAGGAGGCTCAAGGTGCAGAAGAACAGGCTGCTGAGGTCGCAGAGGAGGTCGAGGAGACTGAGGAAGGCGCCGAGGTTGCTGAAGATGATGAGGCTGAGGAGGTCGAGGGGATTGTGGAAGGTGCCGAGGTTGATGAAGAAGATGAGCATCCGCCGGCGTAGTTGTAGGGGGATGCTCGCCAACGCCTGGTCCTATATGCTTCGTGTACTTGATTCGAAACAATGAATGTTATCTGTATTTCTCAATGTCCTTGAGTGAGCGATCGCATGGAGGCGGAGCCCTTGTGCAAAGGTGCGGTAAGTAGGTATCGCCGCGCGGTCAGATCCATCTGCTGAGAGATCTCGTCGTAGAGATCACATCAGGCGGTCGCGCAGTTTTGTGCGCCGCTTCATCAAGATGCTTGAAGTCAAAGCCATATCGGGCGTGCTGTATGGGGGAAGTAGAGCCAAGATCTTGTTCAGTAGAGTGTTGCCCGGTGCCATTGTGACTATGCCAGAGGTATGCGGCATTGGAGTTGTAAAACCTGAGAGCCGGTGATACGGTCATACTGCTGGCCAGCCTGAGTTTATGTTGATTGAACGACAGAGCGTAGCAGGCTGCAGAATGATAGAGCACTCATGGCGTCCGTCCAGAAATCTTGGTACATCGCTCGAGACGCAGCCAAAGAACCAGTAGGCGCATGTGGACGTCAGAAGCCAACATCTGCGCCTATAACTTGCCGCCGGCGCTGCCACCAATTCCCGCGGCGCGGCGGCGAGCTTGACAGGCAGTTCACTACTTCCTCTTCCATTCCATGACTGTATTCGGCTAAACACTTGCTTGCTTTGTAGCTTCTCAATTGCACAGCATACGGACTGTATCTTGTTTCCACACACAACTTATCATCATCGTCATCAGCTCTATTCTACGTTTCTGCATCTTCTTCCCCTTCCAACTCTACAATCTCGATATACACATGGCGAATTCAACGCCTTCGCCCAGCTCATCGGGTACTTCTGGCGATAAGCGCAAGTCGACTCAGGTGTTGAACGATAAAGGAAAGGCGCCCGAGGCGAGTGGCAGCGCGTCTTCGTCTACGCCCGAGGTGCACGTCAATGGGAGTCCGGTGCGAGGACCTACGCCGCGCTCTACCAGGAGCGTCAATTCGAATGGGTCGGACGAGGCGCAGTGGGGTGCCAACTTTTGGGTTACTTTGGTAGACCCCTCGGTACGTGGATGTTGCTTTGTCATTGAATGGAATGTGTTTGGCTTATGCTTTGGATCTAGAGCGGCACTTCTTTCTTTGCGTGTCCTGCGACCGGAGAGGTTTCTTGGGATGCGCCAGTGGGGAACTTCGTGTAAGTCGTCACTCTACGTGTTCAGCTTCTCGACTTTGGACTGGTATATCCTTGCACGTAATGGAGGACGTTGTTCGCCGCGAGGCTTGATGGACAGAGCGCGCATCCATACATTATGGCGACTGACTGGTTTTCTTTCAGACTGCCTGCGAACGAGAATGGGGAGTGGTGGGAGATCATCGACGAGTCTACGGGTGTACCATACTACTACCACACCAAGACGAGCGAGACAGTATGGGAGAAGCCGGAGGGTTTCGTGATTCCGTTATCGGTGCTGCAGGTGCGTTGTCAATCCTATACCTATCAATACATTTCTAATATGTATTCAGAACACCGCACTCGGACGTCGTTTATCCAAAACAATATCGCCCGCGGATATGGAAGCCTTAACGCGAGTGGCGAGTCAAAGGAGTTCGGTCCAGAGGCAACCAAAGGCGAACGCTCGCAGATCCCAGCAACCCGCCAGAGAATCGCCTCCCAGACACCCGTCCTCGACTGGTTCTCCGCCTCCGAAAAAGTACGGCCGAGATCACGCCGTCCGACGCAGTCTCTCCAGTGACCAGTACCGCGCCCCACCCGGCCACCAACCCACCGCGCGATCATACTCGGCCGGCCAGGGCCTGACGCTCAACATCAGCCAACTGCCGCCCATCCCTGCTTCGCCGTACTCGACCGACGCGTCTGAGGCTTCTACACCGAGCTCGAGTAAAGCGAGCCTGCCGTTGACGAGGAACGACAGCCAGAGGAGTCGGAGGAGTAGGAACGAGCAGCAGCAGGATGTCACGCCGACACGCACCAAGCAATCAAACAACGCGCCTTCGTCTTATCACCCCGTCCGTTCGCCCCCGCAATCTCTAAACGCTGCCGCCGAACTCTTCGCTCAATCTCGGCCCTCGCCTACTCCCTCCGCACACAGCGGTGCGTCAGGCGTACCCTCCTCCAACGGCGATAGCGGTTACTTCGGTGGTTCAAAGGAAAGAGATGGCCCGCCCTCGACGCCCATTACGACCGTGCACCCCGCGACGCCTACCAAAGTGCGCATGCACGGCAAAGAGATCAGCGGGCCCGTGCCGAACGATATTGCGACGCGCAACTTGACGCCGGTCAAAAAGCGCGCGGAGGGGAGGCCTATTATGGTTGAGAGGACCGCGGACGCTGCTGCTTCGATCATGTCTATTCGTTCTGGGTACGTTTTTGTCGTTCGGCTCTTTGCCTTCACTACGACGACTGATGATGCTGAAACGCTTGTGCTTGTACTTGTAGAGCTCATCCCATCCTTCCGGAAAACCTGTCGATGGATATCCGTCAATTCGCCACCTCCGATTTCGCGAAACAGTACTTTGCGACCCATCGCACGGGTATCATTTTTAAACGTACGGTGCCCATGTCAGAAATGATGGCCTGGCAACGACAACCTCTATCCTCTCCTCTCCTCAACATCCCGCGCCAGTTACACAAAGACGCCGTTAAGATCTTCAGGGTTATTCAGAGGCTTATGGGTGATGAGAGGGGCGGGAGACCGGTGGCGAGGATGGCGGATCCTAGTGCGCAGGGTGGAGGGAGGGAGGCGAGCGTGTTGAGTCTTTGGGAGGAGGAGAGGTGGTTGTTGCAGATGGGGTTGAGTCATGGGGAGTTGAGGGATGAGATATATTGTCAGGTTACGAAGCAGTTGATAAGTAACCCCAGCCCGTGCGTTATCCCGCTCCCCTCCTTGCATGCATGTTTGGTCTAATCGTGGTTTCATAGGGAGAGCGTGTTCAAAGGCTGGCAGTTACTTTGTATACTCGTCATCACCTTCCCACCCTCGAAGAACTTCGAATCGTACCTCCAATCCTTCCTCAAGCAACGCACAACACATACGGAAGGTCGAGTGGACGTCATGGCGAAGCACTGTCTCAAGCGTCTCTGTATCATCGCCAAGCGCGGTCCGCGCGGCAAACCGCCAACAGTCGCAGAACTAGAAACCGCATCGGTACGTTTCATACAGTCGACTACCGCACAGCTTATTCTTGTTCTAATGATTGGCTTAGGACGCAGCGTTCAATCCTTCCACATTCGGCGAATCCCTCGATGCGGTTTATCGTCTTCAAGAGCGTAACTACCCTCGTCAAAAGATCCCTATCATCCTGCCCTTCCTCGCCGACGGTATCCTCGCGCTCGGCGGCACGAAATCCGAAGGCATATTCCGTGTACCCGGCGACGGCGACTTGGTCTCCGACCTCAAGTTGCGCATCGATAAAGGGTACTATACGCTCGAAGGCGTCGACGATCCGCACGTCCTGGCGAGTTTGCTAAAGCTGTGGTTGAGAGAGTTGAGAGACCCGCTCGTGCCAGAGGAGATGTACAATGATTGTATTGCGTATGCGTCAGAGCCGGACGCGTGCGTGGGCGTCGTGGAGAGGTTACCGACGATCAATAGGAGGGTGGTGTTGTTCGTTATAAGCTTTTTGCAGCTGTTTTTGGATGAGAAGGTCGTGGGGGTTACGAAGATGACGAGCGCGAATCTGGCACTGGTTATGGCGCCCAATCTGTTGAGGTGTAATTCGGAGAGTATGGCGGTGGTGTTTACCAATGCTTCGTGCGTACCTCTCTCTGATCTGTCATGTACTGTGCACATGGGACTTACAATGTTGCAGATACGAGCAGACCTTCGTTCATAATCTTCTGCTACATCTTGATTGCGAGACCATCGACCCGGACTACGTCCCCAAACATGGATTGGGAGCCGTAACATCTACAACTCAAACGCGCACGTCCAAATCCCGCTCGCGACGGCCTACACATTCTTGATATCCCCTGTTCCTTCTCATTTTTCTTGGATTTGCTGTCATTTACCCCGTCCATCTGATTCATGCTCATAACATATACCTCTGTGCTTAATCTTATTTCACTCAGACTCGACCCATCGTATATCCCCGGACTCTCATTCGTTGCTTGCACTCTCATCTAATACTATACCAGCTTCAGGCGCGCCCTGTATATCCCTTTCGTTTGCTTGTTTTCTTGCATGTCTTGCATATTATCTCTTGGTCTTTTGTTGCTGTTGCTGCATATACATTCGTTTCAGTCGATATATTGTGTCTATGTAGGTTGTCAATACTGTTTCGTAGCCGAGAAGCTCAAATGCTCTGGGACTGAGCGAAGCCTAGGAGAATGTCGCGGTCGCGTGCACATGCGCCGAGGCGCGTCGCGTCGAGCCTACTCCAATTCCTACTACGTCTGGGCGCAGGTAGTGGCGCTAGTACCCTCGAAGCTCAAAGGTTTGACCCTTCTGATCACATACATCTGCTTTCAATAGCGGCAAGAGCAGCGATCACCACGTTCTGGATGCTAGGCCAAACAGATGCAGTCTATGCAATAAATCCGTCGCATGAATATATAACACGGGAATAAGATAGTATCAAACAATCCACTTATCCTTCTTCCTCCTCCCCTTCTCCGCTCCAGCCCCAGCTAACAACCCACCCAACACCGTCTCTTCCCATCCAAACCTCTTAACGACCTCTTCACCAACCCTGAGTACAGTCCAAACGCCCAACGCAACAAACGTCGCGAGGAACAAGTAGAACTTTGCGCCGAAACGCCATTGATACAGCGCCAGTAACTGTCCGATGTATTTGAATATCACTTTGAGTCCTAGTTTGGAAGAGCCGACTTGGCGCTTTGCGAAGCCGTAGGGGACGTGGGTCAGTTGAGAAGGTTGGAGGGGCGTTTTGAGGAGGAGTTCGAGGCCTATTTTGAAGCCTGATGGGTTCAGGGGTTGGGATGAGAGGAACTTTTGGGAAGCGGATTGGTTAGCATTCGGATTTCGGTCATGTTTCAAGACCCAAGAAGCGATCGAGTAGAAAAAAGGGGGAGAGGTTCAGGTCCATGGACGACCTTGGGGAAAGGACCAAGACGTTGACGAGAGGAGGCAGGGGGAGAAGGAACGGAAGATAGCGCAATGTAACGCACCAGTTTCTTATTCAGCGCGAAAAAGCCTCCCATGGGATCCTGAGCCGCCGTCAAAGGTCTGGACAACAATCTTGCTCCCCAGGAGATGATCCGTCGATAAACCGGCCAGTCCTTATCCATCTCCACTCCCTTCCCATACCTGGTTCCCAATGCAAACAAGTGCGTTTCATCGAGAGCTTCCAGCAACGACTGTACACTCTCGGGCGGATGTTGTAGATCGGCATCCATCACGAGCAACTTGTCCCCGGCCGCCAAGGAGAAGCCATGCAACACGGCGCTGGACAGACCTTTTTCGACCTCTCGGACGTGGAGGTGAACGTTGTATCCTTCCTCTCGGAGTTTAGAGATCTCGAGAGAGGTCGTGTCGGGGCTGTTGTCGTCGATGATCAGGATTTCGGTCTGTTGCTTTTGGAGGGGTGTGAGCGAGTCGAATACTCTTCTAACGCTGAGCGTCGGTTCGTCAGTCTGGATAACAGAACACGAGGATGGTAGGGAGGTGAGACGCACAGTGGATCCATGTTGGGAGCTTCATTGTACGCTGGAATGACGATCGAGTTTTGTATCGCCAGTTCATGTGCGTCAACTACCGAGTTATCCTGCGGTGTATATAGATTCTTCGGAGTCGGTGTGATCCAGATTACGAACAGTACTGCGATTAATCCGGCGAGGAGTGACAGCCGTGAACGAATAGAAATGCGAGAGAGAAGGGTTGCACGAACAGGTCTCGAAGTGAGAGGACGATGACCGTTCATGACTGGGTTGTAACTTTCTCAGCCCGAGACGAGTTTCATGGGAAAGAATGTGATGACATTGGACAAGTTATGGTAGAGTGAAAGAGAGAGAGAGGTCGAAGAACGGAGCCTCGAGCTCTGAACGTGGCGACGCGGTGCCACGTTCGAAGCGCGACGCGCCAATTCCTCACCTTGTCCCGAACCTTCACCTTGACTGGCTTCAGTCGTGGACGACGAATGGCTCATACAACACCACATATATAAACTTCATTGAAGCTCAGCCAATGAATCATTCACGTTCCCACTGTCACATCCTGCATGAGCCCCCGCGGCTGTATAAACACCTTGCGGCAAAGTGGGCGAATCCTGGCGGCCGCGCGGAGGAGTCACCTACTCTCAGTGTATTGACTGCGCGTCCGTTCATCACGACACGCCTACAGTAACTGTCGTCTCTCATTGCTCACGCTCTACAGCAGCGCAGTCCAGCGCTGAAATAACCAGTCTCTGTATGACACATCGTCATACTATATTTCCCCGTGGAGCCCTGGCGATGACCGCTTACACTCACTATCCGCTCGCAGTGATAAGATGGAGTTCGCTCAGATTCTCATGTCGAGGTGTGATTAGGGCGCTCATTTCGCCTTTCACCCTGGCCTGTACCATATCCTGGATCGCATGGTGTTTGATATGGGAGCAGAAACGCCCCAAGATTTGTCTCAATTGGTACTCAAACCTGCTGCGTTCAACCGCTAAAACATATGAGAAAGTTTCTCTCTGTTCTCGTTGGTGGCGTATCGGTGAGAGCGATGACAGATGAGCGCGCTGGCTACCTCTCATGTCAATAAAGCTAGCGCGGGTAGCTAACTGTCAAAAGACATACAGCCAGCGGGACAACTGGGCTGATACCCGGCGCCCCCTTGCAATGTATAAAGGGCCACTCGTCGTTGCGGCGAGTCCTGCAGCCTTCCAGCAAATCACCCAGAATCCATTACCACCATGCGCCTCGCCTCTGCACTCTTCGCCATATGTGCTTTTGTTCTTGCCACGGGGGCTTCCCCTGCACCCGTCGACACGAAGCTCAGGCAAGTCTTAAAATGTTACATGGAGCGAACGCAAAGAACTTATCGTGTACTCTGTAAGACGCGACGACGACATAGTGATACCCATTCCGTGTATACACAACGGAGTTGAACATTTCCCTCCTTGCAATTAACATTGCGCATCGCTGTGAGTGACGATGCACTGGTCGACCGAAGGTTACTCAATTACGGGGGCTAGGCTTCCGAGTTGGAAGGAGCAGGTTCAGCGGGCCGCGGAAGGTCAAGGACGCGCTGAACCATGGGAGGGATATCGATATTAGAATAGAAGCCATATCGTACGCGGCGCTCGTACTCGTCGCGAGCATGGTCCGGAGCTAAGTTCGAATCCCAAAGCAACATCTTCTTATGCTCGAGGCAAATTTCCAGTCCCCTTAAGAAATCGTCATACAGACTGGTGTCGTCAGTACGATCACGTTTGCCTGCCGCGCGATCATAGTACACTTCGCACAAGACTCTGAAGATAACGCGGACGAAGGGAACGATCACAGCAAAGTAGGGCGAGATGGCGGGCACGACGTCGCAGTCGAATGCGCTTATGCCATTTTCAAAGAGCGTACGGCGTTCGCAGAGGATCGAGGACGGGACCGTCTCATCGAAGAACTTCTTGATAAAGTTGGACGCCCTCCACCTGTTATCTCCCCAGTGAAAGCTCCCAACGCTGTGATCCCTCGCGGTAAATGGCCTAATACGCTTGAGACAAATCCAAAGTAAGATGAGCCAGAAACTTTCGAGTTCGTGTAGGACGCTGTGGCGAAGGGCCTCTGGACGTTTCTCTGCGGGCGTAGTAGCAAGCATCGAATTGTTATCTCCTTCGAAGACGATTGCTTTCAACTCCTCCTCTAACGAGATCGCTTGGCCAGAAACATTACTCGGTCGTTCAACCGTAACGCGCTGTCTAGCAAGAACATCTGTGTATGCACACCATTCAGTTCCGATGGTGCGCTCGAAGCAATATGTACGTACCGAGAGACATGAAGGACATAGTTCCGGTTCGTCCGTCGTCGTAAAGCTTGCTACCATCCTCCCCGACATGGTCTTTTGCGGCATAATCAAAATCAACGAGCAAGCCACGTTCGCCACGTTCAACATGCGGTGCGATGAAAACGCTCCCAAAGCTGATATCACGATGAAGGATACCATTTGAATGAAGCTCGCGATGGCCTAAGGGCAAGATGTGAAGGCACGCTGTACCTAGCTAGCAATGTGGGCGTACCGTCCATGGCGTCGCGATAGGCTCCTAGCAGCTCTGGAAGCGTTGCAAAGCGGTAGAGAGGGATACCGTAGTCGCCTATGATAAGACGAGAGTGAACACGATCACGATTGGAAACCTGTGGATTCGACGTTGAGACATGCGAGACCGACCCAAGAGCATATGCATGCAAGCGCCATTGACCCCAAACATCCCTCTCGACCACGTCAGAGGTGGTAGCAACTGGAATGTTCAACATCTAACGACGATTGAGTACTGAGTCTACGTCTTGGAGATATTGCAGTACGAGTGGTGGTCGTGGTCGTGGTTTGAGTTCAAGCCGCGTCTCGACCATACTTACACTTGGTGAAGGTCCCGGCGTCTGCTCTCCTGCGACAATTGAAAGCACTGCCTGCCGTATTGGCGATTTGCACGTCTCACTCTACATTTGTGGTAACGATGCATACTTATTGCTCTCTAGTTTCAATCGTCATTGTGACTCGGAGAATATATGATCGCCGAGGCTGGCCCGAGGCGGCGAATGGCGCGCGAGACGCGTCGCGTCGAGCTTCCGGAATTCTTGCTTCCTGCCACGACCTCAATTGCTGCTCTCGTGCTCTGCACTCTAGGATGTCTTTGTCTCACAGCGCCTCAAAGCTGCATCTGCGCGCATATACTGCGTCAAGCCATGTGCCAATAGCCTCTACATCCAAGTCAGTGCTATGCCAGCGCGTCGCGACAGCACGGCAGTTTAGTAGCAGACCGGAAGCTCGGAGACCACAGTACGCTTGCTACACACTCTGGGAGGTGTTTATATGCTAACTCATGACAGATATAAACAGGAAGATGCTGGGTCTGATTTGTTGAACTTGCTGGATCGTGCGAGGTACGTCGTGTAACGCTCGGGTGCATGAACCTCGACTGACTTTCGATACGTAGAGATGCGCGAGATACTAGCCCGTAAGCTATATAGTACATATAACTCTGCATATATACTGAAATGCTGCCAGATCATCGTCACAGTCACCTTCACAAGGCGGCTGGTGGGACCAAATCCTATCCGACATGGACACCGACGCTACAGACTCATTCCAAAACGCCACCCCAGCCAAGCGCAAACAACTCGTCACCACCCGCGCGCCCGCAACTAGCAAACTGAAGATGACGGTCCGCGAACAGCGCGCGGCGGATGACATGTTCAATCAGATCTTCAGCAGCATGTCCGATGCTATTCCTTCGCCATCCGAAGAGGCTCAGCCGTCGAGGACTGGACTGTCTGCGCTTATGGGCGCGCTTAGTCGGAGTAGAAGGGTGGCGAGACCTGGGGAGGACCCGGAGCTGGAGATGGAGCTGGATAAGATGAACGAGGCTATCGATAATGCGCTGTCCGACCATGAGCTGTTACAGTGGGCTGAACGCGAGGTGTTCGCTCAGTCTTTTCAGCTGGCTACAGCTGCGGATGCCCTTATGAATGGCTCGGCGAGAGATGCGAACGAGGCGCCGTTACAAGCCGCGACATACCCTCACGCCATAGCGAAACTCATGCGCACCTTCCGCGACAAGTATCGCGATCCACACCTCGCACTCGCCGTCTTCTCCCACGCACGCAGTCTATCGACATACTCCTACGTTATGGGCTGTACGACGGGTCCCTACAACGAGCTCCTGCAAACGCGTTGGGAATGTTTCCGCGATTTGCGAGGCGTGTACGAGGCGATACAGGAGATGGCCACGAATAAAGTGCGGAGGGACGATAGAACCCGCGCGCTTTGGGAGAACATTAGGAGGGAGGTAGGCTCGAGCGCCACGCCTAATGACGGGCTCTTCGATATTTTGGGGAGGATCGACCAGATGGTGGGCAAGGACCCACCGCGTAAGGAACGGTTCATTCGCGGCGAGCCGGTAGAGAAGCGCTTTGGTCGGGAGAAGCGTATCTCGCGCCACAAGCGTTATGGTGACGATCGCAATGCGTGGCGAAATCCCGGAGTCCTTGAGAGTAGAGAGCAGGAGGGGTTAGGGTTTGGCGAGTGGGAAAGACCATTACCAGCAGAGGAGTCAG
Source organism: Peniophora sp. CONT (assembly GCA_001632445.1). Classification (NCBI taxonomy): domain Eukaryota; kingdom Fungi; phylum Basidiomycota; class Agaricomycetes; order Russulales; family Peniophoraceae; genus Peniophora; species Peniophora sp. CONT. The sequence goes on along the minus strand of KV424516.1, from coordinate 47,438 downwards.
CGTAGAGCTTCCCCTTTCACTGCATGCTGCATACCTTATATCGATTAATATGCATCCATTTTTTTCACTTGGGACATTCACAACGCATGCACGACGCCCTCAGCCTGTAGTGTGTTGAATAACGTTCAGATAATTCTGTTTACGGCCAATAGTGCTGAAGCGCCGACTACATGCTGTAGTCACTAGCGCAGCGCATGCTTGCCTGACCTTACCGGTTCACCGCGCGAAGCCGGCCTTCTGTAAACACCGCTGTTCCGCTCGCCTGCAAAGCGAGTCTGAATCCGTGGTACTACTAGACCTGCTGCATATCTCGAGCAGCATGTATCTAAAGCGGTGCATACGTGCCTCGAGTTCAGAAGTGAGCAAAAAAACAGTCACCGTAAGCAGTTACCCTACTACCGACGACGGGGCTCGAACCCGCAACCCCCGCCTTAGGAAGGCGATGCGCTACCATTGCGCCACGACGGCGACATTCAGTCCAGTAATAGTAAATACTATATAGAGTCTTGACCACCTCACTACGTACAGCTCGCCGCCGAGTCCGACTCTTTGACGAGACCTTCATGAACTCAAGCACACCTACTCAGGTCCTACCTCCAGATGCGAGGCCGGCAGATCCTCTCACAACTGAGGACTGTCTGAGCTGTCGCATTATCGGCTCAGTGGCGATGACCGGGGTTGGCATCTACGCTCTTCAACTTGCTCGTCCAACGCAGCCGGGCCCACCGGTGGTGAAGCGCGTATATACCGCTATAGGCGTGGTGATGCTTGGTCTGGGTGCATTTAGGGCGGCCGGGTGGCCCAAGAGCAAGTGCGTACTGGGTACCATGTGCTCTCTTGTGAACGCGTAGGCTAATAGTCACACAGACCTGTACTGTCATAGCGCAACGTGTGTTAGACCGGCGTGCTGCGGGCGCTTCCCTCCGGGCTATTCTGTAGTCCCAACTCTATGCGATGCGCCGGGAATTCATGTGTACTTGCATTCTCTAGGATACAGTTATGTGCGCATAGACACAAGTGGTCATGATCTTACCCCCCTGTGTTACCAACGTGTGTCTTTATTTGAAGGATCATTTGTTTGCATGCTCGCGAAGTGGCCATCGGGCATTGGGTTTCCGAAAGACCTTCTCTGATAGCCTTATCTTTCTATGCACTGCATGGCTGATTCTCCACGAGTACATTGGACAGACTATTTCGGGAACATATACTCCCACACTTACTCGAGCAACCTGTCTATCGGTCATGCCGGTGAGGCATTTTGCGGCTGCTGTCGGCAGTAGAACGTCTGTCGCGCCTGGACGCATGTATGGCACGCATGTGCATCGACCCATGCGAAGACGTCGAAGAGCGATTTATAAACTGCGGCATGTTTGTCGAAGGCTCTGCGAGCTGCTCCGCTTCTCTTCCCTGAAATGTGGTCCGTTGCTGTACTCGCTGCTCTGCTCGTTGCACCGCGCGCTGCCCTAGCCTGGGGCGCCCTCGGCCACTCGACGATCGGATTCGTAGCCATGCAGGTCTGCCGTTCCGCACCGCTTTGCTCTGCGACTCCCATCTAAGATCCTCTTACAGTTCATCAACTCGGCGACTCTGAAGCAGGTTCAAACGATCCTCGGCTCTGATTTTGACGAGACGTTGGGTGGCGATGCCGCTTCGGTGGGCGATCCTGTTTGGGGTCTAGGTTCCGTGCCATGATCCGCTAACATCAGTCGTTCAGTGGGCCGACGACGTGCGCTCCGAGGCTGCCTTCAAGTTCTCCGCTCCCTTCGTATGTGTGCATACGTTGTGAAGTCCTGCGTGGCGCTGAATTAGGCTTTCGCAGCATTTCATAGATGCGGAAGGTCCGGACTATTGATCTCGTTCTCAAGCGGGTCAGGCGTTGATTCGGTCCACAGATAATCCTCCTACGTCTTGCTCCGTGAACATCGCGCGCGATTGCGGCGCCGCCGGATGCGTGATCAGTGCTATACAGAACTACACTACTCGTTTGCTGAACACGTACGTGCGTGCTTTCTCCGTATGCGGATGCATCTAACAAGCACCACCAGCGGGCTGAGTGCAACGCAGCGTCAGCAGGCGCTCCTCTTCGTCGGTAAGTGCACCATTGATTGTTTATAATCTCATCTTGCTTACAAGATTCGTGGGCAGATCATGTACGTATCACTGGGTAGACAATGTTAAGAAAGGACTTGACCGTTAGCCAGTTCATTGGAGACATAGGACAGCCGCTGCACGACGAGGTAACGAATTATGGTTAAATTCTTTCATAAATGGAAATGGTATCTTAATTATGTCCACTAGGCACTCGAACTCGGCGGAAACGACATCTCGGCCGTTTGTCTGAAGAAGTCCACCAACCTGCACGCCGCTTGGGGTGCGTATACCGCTACCTCATTATGTCTACTCCGCTGACTCCTCTCGAACAGACACAGGAATGGTGCGCAAAGAGGCTATCTGAAGATACTCCAATCATTGACCAAGCTTTTCTGAATTGCACAGTTGACGGCTAGCGCGGACACCCGGTTCAACGGTGATGCGCAGACATACGCCACTTTCCTTGCCAACGAGATCAAGACCGGTAGTTTCGCCAAGTTGTCCGCAGGCTGGGTGTCATGCATTACCACTTCGGCTCTCAAGTCTACGAGCTGCCCTTTGGTATGGGCTACAGAAGCGAATGCCTTCAACTGCGTAAGTGCAGTATCGCTGTCTTCTGGTTGGAACTATTGCTCATGACGCGCAGGTGGATGTCTTTGACTTTACCACAGGCGAGGACCTATGTACGGGTACCTACTTCACCAACGCCATTCCAGTCGTACGTCGGATTGTTCCTCATGATGAGTCACGATGTACGAGTGCCCGCTGACCTTGACGCAATAGATCGATGAGCAGCTGGCTAAGCAAGGTTTTCGCTTGGCGACTTGGTTGAACACCGTATTTGCCTCCCTCTAGTTGACGAGCCTGGGGGTGTATAATAGTCAGTGAATGTGGAGTAGATTGTCAACATGCGGCAGAGATAAGATGTGTCGGACCATCTGTCTTCCATGCATGATCTGCATCCGGAGACGTCGACGAGTGAGAAGGCTTCCTGGCCGCCGCTTCCAGACGAATGTCTTCCATGCGAACTGCGACTCCAGCTCGTTCCTTGTCAGATTTCCCGAATTACATTGCGTGCTCACCACGAGTGCGACATACACGCTACCGGGCAAGCAAGGTTCGTTCCGCGGAGCACGGAGCTATCGCTACAGAGTATAATGCATTGGGGTAAACAGAGTCCAGTTGCAGTGGAGACATTTACGAAGTTTACTAGGCTACAGTAGTATGGATACGATGATAAGTTAGTGATAAGTACGGGGCTCAGATAGATGATACAATATACTGGAAGTCAATGAGGGATAGTCGTAGCAGGTGTTGCATGGTGTGAGGCATCTAATGACGGTCGCAGAGGAAGAGTGATCATATCGTAGAGTTCTCGCAGAGGGCTCAACAGTAAACGCGGTCCCGCCTGCGGGGATTCTGTTGGCGGTGCGCCACCGACGGGAGGTTCTAACCGATCCCTCATCTGCGCGAGAAGAAAGAGAACCGACACGACGCACAGATCGCAGACGGCGCGTATCTTCTCTTCATCTTCTTCGGCAGCCCTGACAGTAAGGAACGCACGGTCGAGGCGTGGACGACGAAAGTGGCCTGGCTGTGTTGGAAGAGGGTCGTCGTCCTCGAATGCGAGGGTAGCCAGTTGGTTCGTCTGGCGAGCTTGGACCATTGGCAGGCCATCTCGAGATGGAACGAGCTGAGTAGAGACATTCAAAACGGTACGGATACACGCTGTCCGGGTCGAGCTCACCTCCAGAAAAAAGCTGTCGCTAAGCCCCCGACCCGCCTCATCGAGGAGCCATACATACTCACGCCCGTCACAGTTGCGTACGAGCACAGACCTATACAACAGTAAAGTTAGACAGAGCTGCTGGCAAGCCATGACTGCTCTCACATCGTCTCTCGAAACACTCGTCCTCGAGTCCAGGCCCGCTTTAACCCGATGGCAGGACGGTGCCGCGGGTCACAGCGCGATGCGGCAGTCATCTCAACTCGAGGTGGGCGAAATGCGGGCCAAACGATGGTAGCCACGGGCTCTGCACCTCCGTCTCCGCGAACAATATATGTCTTACGCTTCTTCCTCCAAAAGCGCATCCTTCTCCTTGGCTTGGGAAAGACCACATATAAAGGCTGCGGCGGGGCTGGGGACTCGACTGGCTCGGGCGGCACATGCTCGAGAGAGAGACTGTCCGTACTCGAGCAACCGAAGGGCAAAGCTTGTCCGTTGGAGCTGCTCCAGAGCAGCCCGCCGGGAAGGTCAACGTTGGTGGCAATAATACGAGAGGGCGTTTGTGAAGGAGTCGTGTGCCCAGAGCGAAAGACGATGGGAGGAGAGGGAGCGCCCGCATTAAGTACCGAAGTTCGCCCTGGGTCAAGACGAGTGAACGTTAAACGGAGTGGTTCAGTCCACGGAAATGTTGGTGTCGCCATGAGTGTACAAGCATGAGTTGCAGGCAAAGGTTGGAGATACAGAGCGTGAGGTATAGACCGAGAGTAGGAAACGAGTCACTGCGATGAGTGGGTCCGGGAAGCATGGCTGCGCTGTGTCGATGCTGGTTTTGTATGTGTATGCGGAGACACCAACACTGATTTCGGACGATGTCCCAGCAAGCAGGCACTCCGCATCGGGGCATCACACCATCCCGGCAACTAAAACAGGGCCGTGAAAGTGCGGTGCGCGAGAGCAGAGGGCATACAACAGCCCGGAGAGACGAATCGCGGGCCTGACGCCGGACAGATCTCGCGCGGCTGGAGGCTGACATGACATGCAGAACGCCGTTCGAACCGCGTACGCGTGTTCAGAACAGTTAGTTAGAAGGGCACGGCCCAAGTTTGTTGAGCAGGAGAACATCGAAGGCACTATGGAAAGGCTGCAAGGAACGCGGTCAGCACTGTAGTAGACGAAAGCCGCACAAGCGGCGGATGCGAAAACTCGGCCGCCCATGAATGGCAGTCCTCTTCGACGCTTGGAACAACGAAATGAACTGTACAATCATCTTTCTCAGTCCCGTCGGTGACATAGCCACGCCCATACCCTCGTCTCGAACGCGCGATGCGCATCGCCTGTTCCGCGCTTCTGCGGCGTACACGCGAACAATCAAACCCGTATTGTACAGTGAGAGGGGCTCTCGAAGCTCATCATCTGTGATTGACAAACTGGAGTGGCGACACGATGAACACTGTGCTGCGACACTTTAAGATTCGGAGCCTGTCAACGAAGTTGCTATGGCCGAGGTCGCTATTGGGTCGCTGTCTTCCGGGACTCGCGGCGCCGTCGCGTTCGATGAACCATGAGCCACCCGCGCATACCAAGGAAGACGGGGCATTTCCAACCTCGGAGAAGAGTACCGCGGCCGTGGGGTCGACGTCAGGAGAGAATAGACTTTACATTCGGATTTTTGCTGGCCGGAGGAAAGTCGTATTGGCCGGCGGCAGCGGGGCGCGCAAACCCGGTGGCCGTAATGGGAAATACCTCCCACGGCTCCTGATGATCACACAGTTGCCTATTACGATGCTCCTCGCAGTCTACCATCATCGTCTGCAGCTGTTCCTCACCTCCCTACTTGTGCTTATATCCTCCATACCTCTGTATGCTCATATTCGCAAGGAGAAACTAATAACGATACCGAGTTATACGGCCTCGGCGCGTGAACCAGATGTTCATACAGCACAAGTTCGAACAACTGCGCCGATGACAGCATATCGCAGCAGTTGTGGACGTCGGCGCGTATCCTCGACGGACTTATACTCTCGTCTTGGCCGTCTCTCTCCTGCAAATATGAAATCTCTATCAGGCAGTATATCCTGCTAGATTGGTCTACCTTGTGCCCGCTCAACAAGCCTACTTGTACAATGAGTAAACTCGCGGCACATCTCATGACATCTCCGGACATGAGCGCTCTTTCGTTTACTCATCCGACTAGCTAGCCAACGCTCTTGGCCGTAGCACGTTGTTGACCCTAAGCTCGCGGTCTCCCCGCAGGCGCGAATTTACAGCATTTACGCGTCCAGCTGCCATCCTCCGCTCACTCGCCGTCTGCGGGAGTGACAAGCTGATACGTGATGCAGCGCCTCAGGGCACCTCTCGGCGGTTCTTATAAAGATGTCGAATTCCGTGTACGGTCACCCGGTTCCGCGCGCTAGCCGCCACCACCCGCCTGCTTTTCACTCCCTTCCCCTCTCCCTTCTTTTTCTTTACGGGCTGGCCCGTCCTTTGTCTTCGTTCTCTTGACGACCCGCTCCGACGTTACGAGCATGATTACCCCCGGAGACGTGTTCGAAGTTCTCCCAAGTGGATACAAGTTTGTGGTTGCACACATCTATGGACAGGTGGAGGCGGAATCAGCTGTGGTGCGTTAACACGAAGCTTATTGCGTAACTGTGAACTGACGTGAATCTTCAGCTGCCTATAATCGTCTCCTTTTTTGAACTGGTCGCATCGTTTGGACTGTTCGCAGCAATTCTGGTGCGTACACTCAACCCCGAATTGCGGCAGGCTGGGTTAATAGGAATGCAGATATCCGCATGGAACACACGTAACTCAACAAACGAGCGCCTTTTCGTACGCACTCGCGTCGCGGCATTCTTGACGCCCCTTCTGTTCTGCCAAGTCTTGTCCGGTATGAAAGCCTGGGTCAACATTGGTTTAACACTGACATGTCTCCCAGCCATTGGTCAAATCATTGGCATCGCTTGGATCAGCCGAATGGGTGTCTTCATGGGCGGTTTATGCACCGCTCAAGGTGCGTCGTCATCAATCTTTAGAGCATGCGTGTCTGACGTTTGCTGCACAGCGATCATCAAACACTGTAAGCTGACTTCCCCTGCCTGTATCTGACTGCACAGAGCCTAACACTTGTTGCTTGTTGAAAAGTTTCAGATGTCGCTATAGCACTGTTCAATATCGTGAGTGATCTAGAAGCATCACTTCTCGCCGTTGCGTGCTGAATATTCATCTCAGACAATCGCGATACACTCTTTCGGAACTTTGTGGCGTTGGTCGCGGCCGCAAGTCAAAGTCACGAAACCTAAGCAGGAGCTTGTTGTATGGTTCGGGCGTCCCATCCCTCACAAGGAATTCGTCAAATGGCTTCTTTTTGCGTCTGTGTGGGCGATTATCGTGCTCATATTCACCCTCGGACCCGCCATAGGATCAACGGGCCACAACGGTGACTTCTGTGAGCACCTCGAGCGTTTAATACCCACAATTGTGCTCATCTCGGATACAGACGGTGTCTGGGGTGAATGGTGTTACGTCACGGACGGATACCTGGGTGAACGTGTTGCGTGAGTGTCTGAGCATGTATCTTAGTTTAAAGCTAACCATTGCTACCTAGATTCGGCTATGCTTTTGTGCGTAAAGTCCTGGTCCCAAACGCATTGCCCCACTAATTGCTGGATCAGATGATTCTGTCTGCGACCATCTCCATCTGCCTGTTCTGCGCAACGGTCTTCAGCGTTCTTCGGGCGATGCAAGTTCGTCTAATGGACGCGGAAGATGGAAAGTTCGAGAACATACCTGCAGAGAATGAGGAGTACGCGGTCATGCTCGCGAAGTTCATGATCTGGTTCCCTGTGCGTGGTTCTTTTAGGCCTTTATATAGCGTGAGCTGACCAGAAGAAATAAGCTTGTCTACTTCTGCTGCGTGCTGCCAGTTATTATCGTGCGCTTTATATACTGGGCGGGTGTCTCTATTCCGTTCGGCGCAACCGTGTTCACGTGAGCCTACTGTTGCCTTGCTTCGTAACGAAGATGCTTATCGTCTGCTTAGGGATGCGATCTATCATCTCCTTGGTATGTTCTCCGACGTTCAGTGTTTACCCCCAGGCTAACGACACGCGTAGGCATCCTTGACACCGTTCTGTTTGTGAGCACACCTGGGTTGCTGCCGCCGGAGTCTCTTGAAGTCCTTCAGTTCTGGAAGCCGCGCCCGGACTCGTCGCAATCAGTGACATCCATCCTTGCTACAGGCTCTTGGCTCAGAGAGCTCAAGAACTTCCCTGAAACCGTCGAAGACCGTGACCGCCGCCCAGCGCCGTTGAACCTCGGAGCGTCGACGACCTCATCACTTCGCGACCCCGCCGCGCCGCCGCCGTTGTATGTTGACGAATTCAAACCTCAAGGCAATGCCGGTAAACGGGGCGACACTGATTCCGACGCCTCTACTCCTCTCTCGATGCTTCGTGGACGTGTTAAGGCGCGAAAGTCGGCTTTGCACGAGCAGCAGCGAGCAGCTTCGGCCGGCTCGGGTGAATCACAGCCTCGGCATATATCGCGACGCCCGGTACCGGCCTACTGGGAATTGGAGAACTGGGTAGAGCAACGGGAAGGCGCAGAACGACAGATCATCGTACACAGTGCGGGGAGCTCGCCCCCTCACTCGGCGCAGGCTGTTACCGACGTGGCGGAGCCCGCTATGAAGCGATGCTCTAGCGCCTCAGTAATCGAAATGCGTCCCGCAGTCCCGCAAGGCGTGCATCTGGCCGTGCCGAGACGGGTACGTTTCGACCTCGCGGCGCAGTCTCCTGCGGCGGGAGACTCAGCAACCAGCGTCGGCTCGTATTTTGCGGGAGCGCAGGCGGAAGCTCTTGCGACGCGCATAGTGCCTCACGTTGAGCGCTCACTTGACTTTCCCTCGAGTGCTATCCACACGATCACCGCCGAGATGACTACCGTCTCGTCATCGAAAGGACACGCCGAGAAGCAGGAGCTTAGAGAGATCGACGTTAACGATCTCGAGATTGAATGGGAGTGTCGCGAAGTGGTTGAGGGTAGCGGTGAATGGGAATGCATAGAGAAAATCAGGGCCTCAACGACATCTCAATGATCTTGATACGTTATACACGAGTATCGTACACTGTATTATATACGCAACACATGGTTCCGAGCTTGTACAAGTAACTTCTGCTCATCACTCACATATGATCGAACTCCAACTCTGATACTAGTCTGAATATATGAAAAAAATGGCAAAGGGCTTACGCTCTGCGCTAGGATCTACAAAGCTTGGGCGCGTCGTGTGCCGTCGCTGCGATTCTCATGTGACCGTGCTTCGTTGACCTCGGCCCGCACCGCGACGCGTCGACGATGCATCTTTGCTCTTGCTTCAACCCTTGCTTGCCGCCATCTTCGTTTTGTGAGCTGGCCGACAGTGTTTACATCTCTGACGTACGAAGAATGGCGCACCATCATGGTCAGATGCTGGGGTGTGGATCGCAGGGTGGGGCGGAGATTATCGAGGGAACTGGATCAACGGAGTAGCGTGGACAAGTGAGCCTCCGAACTGTTACCATATTGTATATCTGTCCATCTTGTATCTCCTCCGATATATATCTTCCTTGCCTCAAGAGGCCGTTATACACGCGGAGACGGCGCACGTTCGCTCTCTGTTCGGCTTTGCAGCCGCTGCTTCCTTCGCGTACTGCTTGGCCGTTTCTGAACGTCTCACGCCGAAGCACCTTTTGCGATTACTTATGGTTAATGCTCATCTTCCAATACAGCCCGGCCGGTCATCGGATGCGCGCGCATAGACCTCAAAGTTTGATAAAGAGCGCATGCCTTCTGTATTGCTTCGCGCTCACCTGTGTTCTTTCTACACAGCTCACCATGGATCCCACAGCACCGTCATCAAGTGGTCGGCAGAGCGCATGGACCTTCCTCACAACTGTTCGTGTCAACCCTTCAAACCTTAAATGCCAGACCCTGCCCCTGCTGTCCTTGCGCAATCAGTATGGGCACAATTTCCACTTGTGAGCGGTGTTTCTTTCCCGACGGAAGGGACAGGTGTTCAAACCCACCCAGGTCGTGGCTAGGTTTCTGGGTCGCTTTGTATGCCCCTTATCCACTTCAATGGCCTGGATTAACGGATGATCAGCCTGTCCTGGTTCGCTTTCTCGCCGTTAGTGCCCGAGGCAGTGTCAAAGGACCTGCATCTCACTCCAGCCCAACTCGGTAAGCTACGACTATACAGAGTCTGCTTCTGCCCCAACTGAGTGCCGCTTGTTGCCAGGAAACTCCAACGTCATCTCGCTATGCGCAACGCTGTTGGTGCGCCTAATAGTTGGACCCGCAATCGACCGTTATGGTCCACGCAAAGTCATGGCAAGCTTGCTTGTTATAGGCGCTATTCCATCCGGACTTGCCGGAACTGTAAGTGACGCGCGCGGACTCTACGTTATACGTTTCTTCATAGGTTAGAAAGCATCCCCATATCGCGCGAACCTCTGTAACCGTAGTTTCCCCAGGCATACTCGGCGGCACTTTCGTTCCTTGCCAGGCATGGACCACGGTATTCTATGATAAGAATGTCGTGGGACTAGCGAACGCGCTTGTTGGCGGATGGGGTAACTCGGGTGGTGAGCTAGACTCATTTGCGCTTTGCATGTACTGGCAGGTGACTTCCTACACTGCAGGCGGCTTTACCTTTATCATCATGATTGCGCTCTTCAATCAACTCGTCGCAGATGGCCTCTCAAGCCATTCGGCCTGGCGGGCTGCATTTGCTATCGTTCCCGTACCCATCTTGCTTTCCACTGCGCTCTTGGTGAGGATCATCAACCTGCCCAAAATCTACGCTCACACCGATCATAGATCATGATCTTTGGCACCGATCATCCGGCAGGCAAATGGTCTGACCGCCACGAAATCCCAGCAGCCCGTCGACCCTCTCCAGCCGAGCGCGAATCCTCTATTCGAGAACTGGCTTTCAAAAGCTCGTCTGAGAAGGTATCTACGAAGGTCTCAGTCGAACCTGTATCTGAGGTCGATACGGCCATCAATGAGCCGCTTACACTACGTGATACTTTGGCTCTACTCGTCAACCCATTGACATGGTTACCGGCTCTCAGTTACTTCACGACCTTCGGCTTTGAACTAGTCGTGGATGCCAACCTAGCAAATGTTCTCTATGGGTTGTACAAGAGTTCATCCTTCGACCAAACCAAAGCTGGTTATGTGCGTATTCGGATCGCGCTCACGTAAGTATTATTCGCTAACTGTTACACAATGCTAGATCGCGTCAATCTTTGGACTGCTCAACATCTTCACTCGACCATTTGGCGGTTACTTGAGCGATGTCATCTACACACGGTTTGGTGTAAGCACCATTGACCGTCTGTAGTACCGATACATACAACTGACTATGCCTTATACAGGTGAAGGGCAAGAAATATCTGATGATCGCGTTGGGGATCTCACAGGGACTCTTCGCCGTAGGCCTCGGTGTATACATCGATCAACACCATTCACCATCTTGTACGCCCATGGCAGCTCTGGAAAGCTCTACTGAATCTCACGCCTGAATGACAGTGGGAGTTATCATTGGTCTTTTCGTCTTGACGGCACTGTTTAACGAGGCCGGGAATGGAAGTTGCTTCGGATTGGTTCCTCATTGTAACCCAAGTACGCTTCGGGTCATCATGCATCATGCTCAAACGATCTCCTATGCTGACTGTACTTCATCCAGATTCAAATGGGTTGACGGTACGCGATCTCTGTACGACCCTTGTGTTACACATACTGACTGGCCAAATCTCAGAGTGGTATTGTCGGCGCTTTCGGAAACCTCGGGGGCGTGATTTTTGCTTTGATATTCAGATTCCAAGCAACTCCCGTCGGAAAGGCATTTTGGGTTTGCGGTATCATCTCGGTGGTACGTGTCTCCCTCTTTTCTTTCTCTTCCATTTCTACGTACAATGCTGAAGAGAGTTCACAGGGCCTTAACACCGTCCTTACGCTTATCAGAGTTCCTCGCTGGTGAGAGCGTGCGTGACGAGTCCGTCGGAGCAAAGTCCATGGGAACCTATGCGGTCATTGTAAACTAAGAATGATATGGTTTACCCTGCAGAGAGAAGTCTCGGCATTACGCTTTAGAAGCCACCTTATCGTGCTCAGATTAGCGCCTTCTCGTCAGCTGTTCGAGAGTCCAGCGCATCAGTGCAGGCTGTGATATACACGCATTTTCAGCCCTCTAGAACTTGCTCCCATCTACGACGAGGATCATGGATCCTTTGCTTTTGACGCCCACCAGCGCGAGTAGCTGGGAAGACGATCACGACTTCAACTCATCGCCTATCACGTCTGTATCCAGCGAGACGAACTTGACGACGACCGCCTCCTGTGTGGCCTACCTCGAGGAAAAGCAACACTTGAGTTTACCTGATGGATTCCCTCAAGTACCGCATGATGATACTCCCGACGAAGTCGCAGATGCTGTACGCTTCCGACACCACTGATCTTTCAGTATCCGCTCAACAGCTATCACACAGGACACTCGTACACCTGACAACTGGGTGAAAAGGGTGAGTCCGAGTTTGATGATGGTCCTACGGCGAACACCGATACTAACCGATGAGAAGAATCCGGAGCTCGTGCGACTAACGGGCAAGCATCCATTCAATGCAGAGGCCACCCTTTCTGAGCTCATGTCGGCTGTGAGGGTGATGCGACATCGTCCATCTTCTGTGCTCACTGAATGCATAGGGCTTCTTTACTCCGGCGCACTTGCACTTCGTTCGCAATCACGGTGCAGTTCCTCAAATAAAGAAAGAGGAATTTGAGTCGTGGACGATTCGCGTACACGGCCTTGTTGAGCGTGAAGTGACCTTTTCGTTGTCGGAACTCAAGATACGGTTTGAGACGGTGACTTTGCCTGTGACATTGGTCTGCGCTGGCAATCGGCGCAAGGAGCAGAACGTAGTGCGCAAGAGCTTGGGTTTTGATTGGGGAGCTGCAGGGCGTGCGTTGTGTTCATTTGGGTGATGGCACATGAGGACTAACTGCACCCTTCAATCAGTTAGCACTGCTCTATGGACGGGAGTTTACCTTGCAGACGTGCTCGAGTACGTTCGGCCCATACGTGGCCAGGCCAAACATGTTATATTCGAAGGCGCCGACTCCCTTCCCAAAGGACCCTACGGAACTTCGCAGCGTCTTTCGTGGGCTGCATCGCGGGAGAAGGGGATGCTTATCGGTGGGTTCTTTCCCGAATTGCATGTATGCTCTCAGAACATGCATCTCATGTGCGGCAGCCTGGGCTATGAATGGATTGCCGTTGGAGCCAGACCACGGGTTTCCAGTACGCGTGATTATACCCGGTCAGATAGGCGGACGCTCAGTAAAGGCATGTTTAGTTCTATGTAATGTACCTTCGCATCACCTACTCACTCAACTTCGACAGTGGCTACGTCGCATAGAGCTCTCGCAAAGCGAGTCTGAACACCACGTAAGTAGCTTGTGGTGTTCGTGGTAAAGATCCTCACTAATCTACTGTCAAACTTCAAAGCTGCATTTTTGGGTACGCCCGAAGGCTTTGCAGACCTCTGAGGCACAAGTGTACTAACTTATGCCCGCATACAGGACAACAAAGTACTCCCACGCCATCTGAGCCCAGACATCGCCCGCAATGAACCATCTTGGTGGCACGACCCCGCCTACCTAATCACGTAGGCTATTCGGGTTTGATTGTTGAGGCTCCGTGTTGCTTACCATATCTTCGCAGTGAGTTAAGTGTCAACAGTATCATCAGCTCGCCATCACACGGTGAGACACTGCATGTCGCTCAGGATCCTTCCGACCCCGAGGACTTAGGAATCTACACGCTGCAGGGTTACAGCTACTCTGGTGGAGGTAGAAGAGTCACGCGCTGCGAGGTGTCCTTGGACGAAGGGAACAGTTGGTTACTGGCCCGCATGTACGTGAATCGCCAGCCTACTTTTCACAATTGCTAATTTCCCTCAGCGAATATCCTGAGGACCGCTTCCGTCAGGCTGCTTATAGTAGTGACGTTCTTGGAACCTTAGATCTCACTGATCGTGACACGTCTTTGTGCGTAGTTGTGCTTGGAAGCTTGGCCTGTAGGCTCACCACTGTGATCATAAGCTGTTGGTGCTTCTGGTCGCTAGAAGTTCCCGTCAGCGCGTTGCTGAGCGCACGTGTCATTGAGGTTTGCGCTATGGACGAGTCGATGAATATGCAACCACGCGATATGTACGCCCATGCCCTTGTTTATTCATTGTGGCGGTTGACGACTTTCACACTAGATATCTCAACGCTACATCGATGCTGAATAACTGGCTCTTCCGAGTAGCTGTGCTCAAATATGATACTAGCGACGGCTGTCGGCTTATCTTTGAACATCCTGCACCGGTCGGCACAGTTGATCGGCCGGGATGGATGGAGGTACATGCTCTCTTTGTTTCTACAGTTGCGCGGCGCTCATCGTGACGCTCACAGCGTATGCGAGACTTAGGCTCCAACCCAGCTCGTCCAATATTCTCAAGTACTGATCAAGCCAAAAAGCACGAAACCGTAACTACACCCGCTGCCACAGTGTCTACTAAAGTTCAGATGGTCAAGCCGGGGGTCATCCGAAAGATCACACCGGAGGAGCTCTCAGAGCACAGTGTGCACAACCCTTGGTTCGTCGTGCACGGTGAGGTCTACGACGGGACACCGTTCCTCGACGAGCATCCAGGCGGTTCAGATTCAATCCTTCTGGAAAGCGGGCAGGACGCAACGGAGGATTTCATTGCCATACACAGCGCGGACGCCCGCGTCAAACTGGCCGAAGTAAGCTCACGGCATCGTCAAATTGCTTGTCTCTCAACACTTTCAGTTCCACATCGGTACCCTTGTAGGCTCGGTCGATGTCGACGCAAAGGTACCCATCGAGCTACAGCCTGGCGAGCCTGGGCCATTTCTCGATCCGCGACAGTGGCGGCGAGTATCTCTTGTCAGGATCGTGCGCGTAAATCACGACTGCTGCATCTACCGCTTCGAGCTGGGTGATCCGAGCCAAACCCTTGGTCTTTCGTGCGGCCAACATGTGTTCGTACGCATCCGGAGAGGTGGAGAGCTCGTTCAGCGCGCATATACCCCTATCTCCGCGCTGAATGTGCCAGGCGAAGTTGAACTACTTGTCAAGTAAGATGGAGAGCACCGCTATATGTACAGTGCTTGACACGTTACTCTCAGGTTGTACCAACCGAACGACGGGTATCCTCTGGGCGGAAGGATGTCGGCCCTATTCAGACAGTTGGCGCTTGGTGAGGAGGTCGAGCTCAAGGGCCCTATTGGATCGTTCGTCTGGACTGGGCGCGGATCATACCTGTGGCGAGGGAAAGCGGGGCATGTGAAAGACATTGGTATGATATGCGCGGGCAGCGGTGCGTTCTCAGTCTTCGACGATGACTCGGAGATAGCGGATACTCATGCGGGTGTAGGCATTACACCGATATATCAGGTTCTGCGCGGCATCCTGCATGATCAGGCGGACGAGGAGACGCGCATACGGCTGATCTGTGGGAATAGGACCATCGCAGACATCCTGCTGCGCGAGGAACTCGATGAACTGCTTGCACTGCACGGAGCACAGCGTTTCAAGCTTCACCACACTCTAAGCCGCGCGCCCGAGGAGGGATGGACACAAGGTTCAGGTCGCATCTGCTACGAGACGATGGCCGCGCATCTACCTTCATCATCATCACATAGTCTGGTATTGGCATGTGGGCCACCCGCTATGATAGACGAGACGGTCAAGCCAGCCCTACGAAGACTCGGATGGAACATAGATGAGCAGCTTGTCGTCTTTTAGCTCACGAGGCTGTCCCAGGTTTCCTTTTGGAGATAGATATCATAACGTGTATACGGTATACGTCTATCATCTTCACAGGACGGGGGCATTCAATACACCAATAGCATAAGGTTGTTCATCGGCCCATGCAAACGGCCGACAGTTCAGTCAGCCAATTGACTTACTTTGGTATAGCAGTTCCTTATCCTGGGTTACAAAGTGAAATGCAAATCGTGTTCGGCATTCAGTTGAACATCGAATAGGCCTCGGTCAAGTCCAGGCACCTACCTTGAAACATGTGTACAGTGGTAACACCTCATTCCGACTGAACGTACTGAACTCTCACATCCGACTTCAATCCGAGTCGGCGTCTCGCTCGGTGGATACAATCCGTTGAACTGACCCTCCTTCAGATCCGTCTCCGCCGTTGCGCGCGTAAGTATACTTACCGAATGTGCAAGCGAAGAATATCCGCGTGAGAAGTTCCAACGCGGAGGAGAGCAAGGACCGTGATGGACTTGTACGACGATGTCAGCATCGTCTGATGAGTTGGCGCGCGCGGAGCTTGTATACACTCGGCTGAGAGAGTAGCTGCTACAGCAGCGATGGAGATGTTATACCAGATGTGAGCTGTCAGAAGTGGCATAGACAGGATGGGTACAAGTACAATGTGATTGAAACAAAATGACCGGTCCGAGTCCATGCATACGAAGCGAAATGTGAGGGAAGATAGTATATAGTAAAGATAAATCAGTAAGAGCAATCCTAGGTATGCATGTCGAGGCCGCACGACGTTGTGAATCAGCGAAGATAGAGTAAAGCAGCCGTCCCGAGAGTGAATGAACGCATGAGCAAGATCATAGAGGTTGCATGAGGTCTGCCTTCTGTAGAAGCTCGCGCATCAAGCCCTCGCGAACCACCGCGAGGGTCTGCATAGTCGACGTGGTGTCGATGGCGGTGGTCAGATAGCAGAAGAAGGGCCGTTGTACAGGTGAGTACTTCTTGTGCATATCCTTGAACTGTTTGCGGAAGTCTGTGCAGGTCGGTCAGCTTGAAATGGCATTGTCACAGGCACCGAGACTTACATTTCGCTGCAGTCTGCATGTCATTATCTCGGTCGCCGTACGTCGGGATGAATTTCTTGATGGACGCGCCGCGTTCGAGCTTACGCTCAAGGATATCGCATTTGTTCAAAAACAAAATCAGTTGAACCTACGCAGCGTCAGCGTGGGAGCTTGATACGGCATGCGATCCGATGCGCACCTTGGACAGCAGTTTTGACGAAACGACGGCCTTCCAGAGGTGATACGTGTCTTCTAGTCGGTTGACGGTAGAGTCCTCCTCGAGGGATTCGTCAAATACGGAGATAGGAGCCAGAAAGATGATGGCGTTGACGTCCATGAAGTAAGGGTACCACGCTGAGCGCTGTACGTGGACGCACGAGTCAGCTTCAGACCACGAGGCGTAGATGATACACGGCCACTCACACACGAGCGCGCTCCGCCAACGTCGTACATGACCCATTCGCGCCCAACTTGGGATCCTAAAAGATGGCGATGCTCTATGAGAGGTCACACGACGAGCAGAGAAATACAATAGGTAGACGGTAGACTTACCCTTCTCGAACGTGAAGGGGTACTCCTGTACACCAAGCGTGCGCAGCCGGGCGCGAACAACATCCGCGTCTGACGGCTCATAACTAGGGTCGATGATGCGGCTCACATCGTCCAGGAAGCTGCCAAAACTGTGATGAGTGACGGCAGAGCTAAGATGGCATGCAATCTCACAAGCCAGGAGTGTCCTCGATGTCAATCTGCCGCCGCCGGAGCATTTTGCGGATGAGCGGGTCCTGCCAGAGTCCGTTGATGTCGTCCTTGCAGCCGAGTAGGACGTCGAGAGCATCGTCCCCATCGCGATCTCGTCCCTTCTTTGGCTTCGCGTTCGAGAAGCCCTTGGCCCATCCAAGAGCGCCCTTCCAGCCAGATCGGGAACGCACAAAGAACTCGCGCGACGTTGAGAGATTGAGGCTCCGCCGCCTGCTCGCTGAGCCAGCTTGTTCCATCGCGACGAACGGCGTAGCAGAGATCGTGACTGTATCGATGTCATCTTCATGCACAGACAGTCGCTTCTCGAGGTCAGCCTGGACTCGGCGTAGAGGACCAAGACGAAGCTGGAGAAGACGGTGATACTCGGAAAAGGGAAGAGGCTTGTCGACCACAGCGCGACTGGTTGTCCGTCGATGAAGAGGAGTCAAAGAGATGATGGGTGTAGCCAGTGTAGCTTTGGACGACGTCGAACCACCATGCGGACCGAAAGAAGAGTCGTTCGAGCGAACATCCGAATCCGAGTCCGATAGCTCTGTGAGCCGGAGGTTGAACTCTTGCTGCGAAGACGATGTCTTGAGTTCGGACATCTCACGCGCGAGCAAGTCCAGGATGATGTTGACCGAGCGAACAAGATTCAGATAGACGACAGATCTCCAGGAAGCGCGTTGTTCAGACCAAGCCTGGTGTGCATAGGCTATCTGGAAGTCTACAAGAATGAGGAGGCGGCGAAACTAACTTGAGGGGACACGTACTCTTCACGATGGTCGACTTGCCTACATACCTGGGTAAGTGATCGCAGAGGTACAAGCGCACGGTGCCACATACCACTTTCGCTTTGCCCCAGAAGTAGGACCTTCACCGGAGCTTTCTTCTTCGAGCGCGCCACGCGTTCCATCTTGAGCTGCTCGTCAATAGCATCGCTTATGCGCTTCGCCTCAGCCTCCCTGGCCTCGCGCACTGCCCGCTCGGCGCTAGTCTCGTCCTTGGGCGGCGCCGCTAAGAGATCGAGAGGGTCGACGCTCTCGGAGATGTCCGACGCCCTGCCAGCGCTGAGCCTGGCCATTGTTCGCGAGCGGACGGCGCGCGCCTAAGCAGTAGCGATCCGGTGAAGGAGGGAAGAGGATAGACTTGAGCATAGTGGCTCGAGGCTGCGTATATCAAGCGCGGCCGGCCTGAACATTGTCCGAGGCTTCGATGTACACGGCTAGTTAGATCGCCCTGAGCGCCTCATCCCGGGTAAAACACGTTGTATCATCATCTTCCCTTCAGATCCCTCCAAGCGTGGAATAGGCGGCATTGAGTTTGCTGTTCCGCGCGCGTGTAACAAAGCGCTGGGTCGTTCGTTCCATGCCAAGCCAAATTGCACGTCGGCGTACGTCGTCGTCAAACACAGCACGTTGCAGCAGCAGCAACGATGGCCTGCCAATCTCGCTATGTAGACAGCTCGATAAGTACATTTCAAATCTCCGAACGCCGCTACGCGTAACGACGTCCGCCGTTGTCCGCCGACAACGCATGCTATCTGACCAAGCGGGCCGCACTCAGTCTTTGAAAATCAGCCCGTTGAACTGGAAGCCCTATGCAGAGCTATCTTATAGAAGGAAACATGTGGACGACCTGCAGCAGCTCAGGTGAAGGGCAAGATGCGATCGCGGAGAAGGTGAGCGCGTCGTCGAAGTTCGTAAACGCGTCGCGTGTTGGTCCTGAAGCTCGTTTGGTCTTTCGCATACACAAGGCCTGCGAACTCGGACCCTACGCCGAATGCATACTGCGAAAGCTAAAGTCACTTCCTGATTGCGAGCAGAGCTGCCAGAAGCTGTCAAACGTAAATCATACTAAGTACATCTTCACTAAGTAACCGACCGGACTACAGACCGGCGATCAAAGGTAATTTACATATATCGACAGACAAACACTGGGACAGGTACGTTGTAGAAGTGTCCTTCAGAAAGGCGTCTAGCCATTGAGTGTGTGGAGCCAGGCCGACAACCTTGTGTGAATTCATCCTGCGACGTGCGAGGAAACCGCAAGCTCCGACATGTGCGGCGGGAGCGTGCCATCCTCGCCGGCATGTCGACTGATTCGAAGAACAAGAGCGCGCATGGATATCCAATACAGTAGCTGGCGAGGGAATTACTCGCTGTCCGATTCAAACTCAGCTTTACGAAACTTCCTTGCTTTCTGGTTGGGATTGGCCAATGACGCTCCTGGTCGCCGAGCAGCCGCCGGTACAAGCGTTTCTGGCAAACTTGTCAGCAAGCTTTCTGTTCGTAGCAAGCGCAAGACGTACGGCTTCTGAGCCTGTCAATCGACCCTCCCGCCAGTTGGTCCGCAGCTAGCAGCTCGGCCTCTCGTGCGCGGTGACGCTTCTCCGCCTCTTCCCTGTTAGTCCTTTCGCGTTTGAGCTGACGTTTGACTTCCTCCAGCTCGTGACGTTCATCCTTGTCTAGAACCCTGCTCTTGCTTTTGAGGCTCTTCGACTCCGCACTGGAAATATGATGTCTAAGCGTTGCATTTGCATGTAAGGGCCTTGTTTCGGGTCGGCGAGGCTTCTTGGGCGTGGGCGGAGCAGACGAGCCGCTTTCATCTGTAGGCTCATATTGCAGATTTCGCATTGGTGACGGCGAGCGACGACGCTTGTGCGTGGTACCAGAGGCTTTGGGAGTTCTTTCCGTGTCTGCATGAGCGGACCGAGAGCCGCTAAATCTCGACGACTCGGCAAGCTGCAATAAAAACAGGAGTAAACAGGGGGACATGGCGCCGTAGCCGTACAAGATAACGCACCTTCGCAATATGGTTCACAGTGAAGCGAGAAGCCTCTGATGCGCTCATTTGTCGAAGCGGAATAGACAGGGGCCTCTTTGCCTTCGGGTTGAGCACAAACTTATCATAGCTATGAGCGTTTGTGGAACGAGTGGAATGAGAGTCCCACGCACTTGCATGTCCTTCGTTCTGGCTAGAGAGGGATCCCAGTTCACAATGCCAAGATCACCTTTCTCTATCGTGATTCTCAATCGATCACATAGAGCGCGCATCGGCTTTTCTGAGGTATCTTGGCCCTGCACCCCATATATCAATTTCGAGACAACGTTCAGCGTGCTGTGGTTCAATGTGACGCACCGCCGCAGATGCAAAGTCAAACACATCCTCCTCACTCCAGACGCCTTCCCACCATCTCCCTTCACCGACAAGACCAAGTCGTACAGTCCATTCCTCCCCGAATACCGAGGAGATTAGAACGAATCTTGAGGACTCCGAGACAAACACCTGCGCCAGGCCATCCAGAGCGGAGAAGTAGTCGAAAGAGAACTCGGCGGACATGATACAGGAGCTTCGAAGAGGGGACACAGTATATACGTCGTACAAGGGTAACTAGTCAAGAGATCTGTACATCTGACTATGCGTCGTGGTGGTGGTTCGTAAACAAGACGCGCGCGCGAGTCAAGGCGCGTGACCGCGACGCGCCACCGAAATATCGGACGCTTGCGCTGTGAGTCAGCGGAACGCTTCTTATCCCCCGCCGCCGGGCGGGCCGGTGACGGAAGCGACGCTACGCGCGCTTGCCAAGCTTGCAACAGGCCACCAGCTTGGAGGATGCCATGCTCAGAAGACCTTGAGCGATACGCTACTTCGCTCTACGTGAGCATTGTGTAGGTGTTTTTCGAGTGCTCTATGATTAATCACAATACGGTGACACTATCTCGTAAAGTGTTCTGCAACCTCGCGAAGCTTGAAGTCTACACCCCGAGGGTTCCCCACTAGGGCGACGAGACTGGTCCGACGATGTTCCTTCGATCGACGGGTCACGACAAGCTCTGCCAAGGTACTTAAAGCGGTTCTGAGGAAACCTGAATAGACGCAGCGCCGTTATGTTCCAGCCCCAGAACTTCTTGTGCATCTTGAATCTGCTCGTAGGTGTTCAGGCTACCGTCCTCTTCGACGGACGTTTGGGAGCAAGCTACGCAGCGAGCGACCTTGATACCTCCACTGGCCCGTATCTGAGGTATGATATGATATCGGAGACTGGGCTCAGACGCTGACTGACCTGGTCTAGTGTGGTCAAGGGAAGCGAAAACGCTACACATGTATGTTCACCTCAAGCTCGCCGGGATTCTTCATATTCTCATCTGCGCCACAGTACACCAGTATCTCGCATGCACTCGGAACACCGCTATGGGGACTCGAGGATCGGCCCATACTCATCACCATCGACAACTCTTCCGTCTTCGTCCCCGGAGGTACTCCTCAACTTGGGTTCCGGCGCACGGACCTCATCGCACAACCCTCCGCCCCAGGCGCAAACAGAACGACATTCAACAATGAAGTTCTCGAATCTGGCGTTACGACCTTCCACTTCTCTGTACAAGCGGATCGAAGTCACCCTTTGAACCTCGCGCACGAGTATCAAGTCGTCTGGATAGAACCTAACGACGGGTCGCATGTTTTTGACTTGCAGATCGGTATGTCTTCGTTCTGAGGTCGGGGCAGAGGCGGCAAGTGCTGAGGTGCATTACTCTACCAGGGACTCCATTCAACACTACCGCCACGTCGCAGTCCCATCACTTGAAAGTCCGCTCGAAGAACGGCACTGTACTCTTCTCGACTCCATTCACTGCAACTACATGGCACAACTTCGCTGTCACCGTTGATTGGGACGCGCTTACCCTCGAGACATCTTACTCTGCTGAAGGCGCGAAGCTCAAGCGGGTTGCTACAGCGACCTCGAACGTCGGTGCGGTACGGGGTCCCACCGGCCAGGGCGATTTCCACATCGCCGTTTTGAAGGTGAAATTTGAATTAGTCGTTTTTGGTATATGGCAATACTCATCTGTACCTTGATTCAAAGCTGCCTCTCATCGACCCAACCGATACGCCTGCGGAGCAAGCCGACGTCGTCCACTTTGGTATTCAAGAGGGCACAAAGGAAGGCCTCTTCTTCTCGGGAGTGTTTGTTGAGCGCGCCTGAAGACCTTCGCTGTCATGTCACGATCTATGGACTTCTTTGTGTGATAGCCTGGGTGCAATGTAAACTTGTGTGGCGGAGCCGCTGGACGTGCGATCTCTGCATTCTGCATCTGCTATATGGTCAAGACGCGCCGGACCATCACCCCACATCGAGCCTCGCCGCGTGTTCTTATGCCCTTCCAGATCATACCATCAGTTGATGAGCAGCTTACAGTTCGTTCGCCACCTTCTCCAACATTTTTTTCGTACCACGGGACGTGTTTGTATGCACACGTGAACACCGGCCTCACGTATACGCGTCTCTTTTCCCGCATATATACCTGGCGCAACCTTCTCTTCTCGTGGTACTTCCTAGCGCATCGTGATCATCAGGATGAACCAGGCGGAAGTGAGCGCGCTTGCACAGCGGCGCGAGAAGCTCGCTGCCGGGCGTAGGACTGGACTGGAGGGCCTGGTTACGAACCCGCGTTTGTTGAGCATCGCGCTAATTGCAGCGTTGGGCGGTCTGAACTACGGATACGAGTGCGTGCCGCGCTTCCATGACCTCAATTCAAGATGCATGGGCTAATTCTTATACGTATAGACAAGGCTCCTGTGAGTGTACCGCCTGAACTCTCGGCCACTTCTAGTTGCTCTATTCACACAAGAACTCGCAGATGCACAAGTTCTCGTGATGCCCTCATTCACCAATGACCCTCGCTTCTCGCGTATAGCCACAGACTCGTCGTTCAAAGGCTGGACTGTCTCTGTCCTGCCGCTTGGGGGATGGCTCGGCGCGCTTCTCAATGGGTATTTCCTCGCACGATTCGGCCGCAGATGGGCAATATCAGCGGCGTCCTTTATGTGCGTACTTGGTGGAGCCTTGACCACGGTAAGTATTTAGAAGGAGAAGCATCTGTGAGCCCGGGTTCCCGTATTGACATATTCGTACTTAGGCTGCAATGAACCCTGCGTATATATTTTGTGGCCGGTTTTGTATAGGCTTCTCCGTGGGACAAATGTCGACAGCCGTGCCTACATTCCTGGCAGAGCTTGCGCCCGCAGAGATTCGCGGAACGACCGTAGGTCTGTTCCAATTTGCGGTGAGCTGTAAGTGCCTTGGCCAATTTACATAGGAACTTATCCACAGCTCTGACAACTTTCACCAGTGGGTATCATGATCTCCTACTGGATCGGCTACGGCACCAGCTTTATCTCAACGACCTCATCTGTATCCTGGCGACTCCCGCTTGCTGTACAGTGCATCCCGGCTCTGATGCTCATGTTCGGTGTCTGGCTCGTACCAGAATCTCCGCGTTACTTGGTCAGCATCGGACAAGAAGAGAAGGCCCGACGTGTACTTGGATACATCCGTCGCTCAGATATGGAGGATGAACTCGTCAACGTCGAGTTTTTGGAGATCAAGGCAGAAGCTCTATTTGGTGAGACCCCGTGCGCGAGAAGTTCAAAGGGGTCGATTGACTGATTGTACTGCAGAAAAAGAAGTGATAGCAGAGCGCTATCCGCATCTCATTGGGCGAGGACTGTGGTCAGGGGTTGCGATAGAGGTAAGTTCGGGTATTCTGTAACTGCTGCTGAAGTTTCTCATTGTCCCGTAGCTCTTGGAGATCACCACGCTTTTCAGCTCGTGGGACAACTTCAAGCGCACGGCAACTGGTGGTCTTACTATGTTCTTCCAGCAATGGACAGGTATAGACGGTAAGGTTGCATTTTTGCCCTGCGAGAATAACACTGGGTCGCTCACTTGGCTGTCTCCGTAGCCATCGTCAACTACGCCCCGACTATCTTCACCTCCATCGGTTTGACGAGCAATACGACATCGTTACTTGCATCCGGTGTTATCGGGTGTCTCTTCGTGGTCTCAGTTATACCGGCCATCCAGTTCATAGACAAGGTTGGCCGCCGCTCATTGATGCTTACGGGCACAGCAGGCATGCTGGTGTTCTTGATCCTCGTCGCCGCGCTCGACGCGAGCTTTGGCGATAACTGGGACGCGCATCGCGGTGCATCGTGGTTTACTGCAGTCTGTATATGGTTATACGTGGGCTGCTTTGGCTTTAGCTGGGGTCCGACGAGTTGGTGCGTTATAGCCGAGATCTTCCCGCTTTCATTGCGCGGACCTGGCGTCGCGCTGTCGGCGTCTTCGAACTGGGTGCGTGCTATCATCGCCAGGCTTCTTGGCGAGCTTCTGATTTGAATTTGTAGATGAACAACTTCATCGTATCGTACACGGTGCCGATCATGCTGGAGAACATCACATGGAAGACCTACATCGTGTTCATCTGCACATTGGTCCTCGGCGGACTATGGGTCATCTTCCTGCTGCCTGAGACGCGCGGAAAGAGTCTGGAAGAGTAAGTTGTTTGTTTCACTATCTAGCTGATTGATATATTGATATCATGTTATGCAGAATGGACATTGTCTTCCATTCTCGCACTGGACACGCTGATGTCGAGCGGATGGCTCGCATAGCTCGTGAACTCGGGATGCACGATCATTCCGAGGATGATGCACTGGAGAAAGCTTGAAGCATACATACGTACTCATGTACTGGCTCGTATGCTCTCGGCGGAGGGGAGCCTGAACGCCAAAAAGTACCTCGGTACGACATGTGAACCCACGTGACCGCGTTGTGGCCACAGTTCGCCCGTACTTCGTTGTGTTCCTGCCTGCGCGCCTCCAGTTGCTCCCATCCGGAGGCACAGCGCGTCTCAACGCGTCATGTATCCTCCGTCAAAGAAAATATTTCGTCGCGATGACGGAGACCCAGAACGCGATTTGGCGAGGCGCTAGCGAAGCCGTACACATGCGCCACGCCGATGACGTCGTTGATGAAACCGCGCGCTGAATATTAAAGGTGACCCCGCATGACCTGCAACTTCACACCGACCTCTTCTCTATCACCCACCACCACCACCATCTCAACGTTATACACCATGACTCCCGCACGCACCGCTGCCGCACGTACTCTCCGCGTCTCGCGCGTGGCCCCCGCGCCGCGTGCTCTCCATGCATCTGCCCGCCGCCGCGCCGTCGAGGACTCGCCCCTCTCGCACAACACCGCACCCAAGCGTTCTCCGTGGCCCATCATCATCGGTCTTACGACTGTTACCGGCGGAGCTTACGCATACTATGCTTCGCTAGAAGATGATCGCTTGTCGAAGGAGAAGCGCGCGCTCGAGAGCAAGACTGCGCACGTTGGTCCCATGGCTGAAGACGTCAAGCTCCGTGTACAGGAGGCTGCCGCTGATGCCAAGTCGCGCACCGTCTCTGGCGCACGCGACGTTCGTGACAGCGCTCAGGCTAAGCTCGACTCCGCGAGGGATGGCGCCAACCGCACATACGAGGATGCCAAGGCCAAAGTTAACGGCGCTGCCTCATCTGCGTCTTCCTCTTCGCAGTCTGTAGCTGATGACGCCAAGGCGGCAACAAGTACGCGTTTCTCAATCTCTTGCCTTCATCGTCATCTGACAGTTTTTACAGAGCAGAACGCTGATGCAGCAAAGTCGAGCTGGTTTAGCTGGCTCGGTTGGGGCAAGGCTAAGACTGCCGAAGCTGTCGACCAGGCATCTCATGTGGCGGACGATCTGAAGCGCAAGGCGAATGAGACTGAGGAGCAGTTCAAGCGCCGCTGGGAGGACGCCAAGTCCTTGGCAAAGGCCAAGGGCGAGGAGATCTCGCAGAAGGCGGGCGAGACGGAGGAGGAGTACCGCATCCGGATCGCGCGCGCTCTTGCACGCAAGGACAAGCAGTAGGCGACGTCTAGGACATTGGGTTTGAATCGCTTGCTGTTTTATGGTCCTATTGTACTTTTACTTTCATGAGTTCACCCTGTTGTGCATGAATTATATTGTCAGATATTGAATTGTCTCGTGTTATATACACTCCAGCCAAGACTCCTTCGTGTCTGTACAAAGAATCACGCAAATCGCAGTGCCTGACAGTAGTACCTGTGCTCGAACACGAGCTGAAAGTGGAAACTATGAATGATGCCTGAGGCCTGAGGTTATATCTACTGCTTACAGGGGTTCATTTCTCTCATCCACGATCGCCACTCCGACGTCGATGAGCTCCTGCTTCAGGTTCTCATGCGCAGTGAGCTCCGAGCGTATACGTTCGGCTAGAGCGCTCTGCACAAACTGCACGCGTTCGAGCTGGGAGCCATGTTCGCCCTTCGCGTGTTTGATTCCCAGAAGAAGCGTGTTCAAGCGCTCCCAGGAGGCCACCTCGGCGGGATGCGGGTTCGTCTCCAACGACAAGTCATGGTTGACGACGAGGACAAGGGTGCGCACGGAAGCAGGAACAAAGTTCGTCACGCAGGTTGTCAACCGCGAAAGCGGGGCGTTCAAGCGAAGGTATCGTATCTCAGACACCCATGCCCGCGCCCATCCTTGAAGTGTCCCAGAGACCAGGAACATGCAGTCAAGGGAAAGGTGGGTAATAGGCATTGGAGCGCTGCCCAAGGACATGGACCGCATTATTCCTGGGTAACTCGGCACGGCTCCTAGACCGTTCTCGATAACATAGTGGAAATGCGTGCATGTCATATCACCATTATTGTAGTACACATGTGGCGAGTCGATGACGACGTGGCTGAGAGGGTGCGTCGAGGTTGGCTGCAGTACAGTCACATATGTGTCTCTGACTCCAAGTATCACATTGATTTCTAGATCATGAAAACGACGATGGAAGCTTAAGACCTGCAGTGCAGTACAGCCTTCGATTAACTGCTGTCTTTCGCCCAGGATGTGATCTGCGAAGAGAAAGCTGGCCCCTTCCAGAAATCGAACGCGAAGTAGCTCAGAGCTTCTGAGTCGAAAGCTCTCAGAAAAGCGCGATATCGATGCGTCCAATGCGCCGACGTCCATACGGCTCCAGTCTACCCCTGGATCCATCACCGTCCCAAAAGAGAGAACGGTAATGCCTCGAACAAGGCGCAGGATTCCAGCGAAGTCGTTTAAGGCTTCGCCCGCACCAGGTGAAAGGCGAAGGATGAATGAGACATGTTGTGTGGACGGCGTTCGTGCCGCAGAGGAAACACGTTCAAGGCGCAGACGAAGTCGACGCGCGTTCTCGTTTGTTACAACGAGACACTCCTGGAGAGCTAGGTAGGCGCCATCAAGGAATGCATGTAGCTGTCTGTTTACGCCAGCTAGTTCGGGGCGAATGAGCTGCCCCTCGAAATCGGGGCAAGAGGTATTGGATAGGACATATGGATCGAAGGTGTCCTCATCCTCTTTAGGCGCTACGCTCGTGATCGTGCCGCGGCGTACTGGGGGCACATGCTCGTCGACGATTTTGGCCCATATTTCGATCGGGAGCCAACCACGTCTTTCAGCCTCATCATCTCTCCTCATAGTCGACAGCTTTAGCAAGTTCGGAGATCGGTAGTAGGGACGAGCGTCTGGTGAGATGGTGGTGGTTATGGCCCAGGTTGCGTTGTAGTGATCATCTCCCGCGCCGCAGTGCCGCATACGGCGGCCAGACTCCGATGCTTGTTATCATGATTATCAATCCCTGGCGCCTACTTGTGAGATAGTCAATCAGCGCAGAGATGCCAATGCCAAGGTTAAAGTAGACGGGTTGATTGTCCTGTACGTGAAACAGGAATATGGGGCAAGCACCAGGCAAAGAGAATAATAGATCGAGGTATACGTCATTTGCCTCCTTACATGTGGGTACTGGTACCTTCATTCATTAGATCTTCAATGGCACCCCTGTCTCCTTCAATATATCAAGCCGCATAGCGACTATCTCCCTCTTCACTTCGTCTCGATGAGCGATCTCGTTTTCGAAACGTCGAGCCAACGCAGGTTGCATGAACTGAACACGCCTGAGCGCGCTCCTGCGCTGCGGTCCAGATAAATGCCGCATAGCGAGCAGGAGGTTGTACAAGCGCTCCCATGGGAGCGTCTCGGGTGGAGGCAGCCGCGGGTTCCAGGATACGCTGTTGTCCACGACGAGAACCAGCGTCCGTACTGTTGGTGGGATGAAGGGCACGGAGGCTGTAAGCTGCGAGAGCGGCGCGCTCAGACGGAGATGGTGCAGTTGAGGCGCGTGCTTAGCGAATGTGGCAAAGTCCTTATCGATGCCCTGTGGCCGGGTAGACATGACCAGCGAGAGATGTGTGAAGGGGCTGTCAGTCGAGTCCCTATTGTGAGCCAGACCGTAGCTGTAAACTGGGTCTCCATCTCGAACGTAGTGAAGACGCAAGGTATCAGAGATTTGGGTACGGTCAAAGCACTTGACATGTGGCGAGTCGATAGCCACATGTACGAGGGTGTGTTCGACAAGGGCACGGTTGAAGTGAAGGCCACTGTTGAATCTTTTGATCTGATCTTCGAATGCTACAGATAGACATTGCCGGTGGAAGCTAATGCTCCTCAACTGAGTACACCGGTTTAATATGCTACGCAGCTCATTAGCTCGTATGCCGCAAAGAAGGCTGGCGCCGTCCAAGAAGGCAATACGAAGCAGGTTAGAAGATATCGATTGGATGGCTTGGGTAAATTGCAAGATGTGCGGCGCGTTTTTTGAAGAATAGAACTCAAGTTCTGGAGACGTCGTTGTACCGAACGAGAGTATATCGACGTCTCGAGCAAGGTGCAGGATAGCAGTCATGTTCTCCAGCGTCACGGACCAACCGGGCATCATATTAACCACGAGCGCTACATGAGATATGGACGTATGCCCGCCAGAAGAATGAGTGTCTTCCATGCGCCGACGAACTCGTTCCGCATTGTTGTTCGTGACCAGCAAGCAACCACGCGGCGGTGCGTATCCATGTAGGAGGGTACGCAGTTGCCTGTTAACGCCTGCAAGCGCAGGGCGTATGGAGAGACAGCCTTCAAGATCGGCGCAGGAGACACCCGAGAAGACATACGGGTCGAAGGAGTCATCCGTTTCATCGGGCACGACGTCCATCAAGCCGCTCAGCGGCGGCGCGTAATCGTCTACGATCTTTGCCCAGAGCTCTACGGGTAGCCATCCCTTCCTAACAGCCTGGGATTGCATTGAGAAATGAGGTGATGAAGTCAGGATACGAGCGCCCGATAGGTGAGTCTTGATGATGGTGGTCACAGTATAAAACTGGAGAGGATCGCGGCTGCAGTGATTAGAACGTGATAAGAAGGTCGTTGCATAATATATTTATGGAGGTCGAACATGTCACCGCCGTCGTGGCGCAATGGTAGCGCATCGCCTTCCTAAGGCGGGGGTTGCGGGTTCGAGCCCCGTCGTCGGTAATGGCGGACTACATCCAAGCATTTTTTATTCCCTAAGCGCGTAACGACTACCTCCTATATATCTCCAGACACAGCCATCACATCGGGGCTTAGTACACAGCTCCCACATTGGTGGTCAAGCGAAAATGTCGTCAAAGACAGATAATATATTATGCCTATAGCGCGTTTCGCATCGTTACAACCAAGACATATACGGCTACATCCAAGCCAGCCACATAAATAGATCATGCAATATTGAGTTGACAATGCACACCACAGAACAAACACACGATTTCCCCGACCCTACAGCTCTCCCCGAGGGATCGGCAAATCCGGGCGTTTCCCATACACCTCGCTCGCAGGCGGCACGCCCTCGCTTTGCATTTGCGCGGCAACCTTCTCAGCGCCTTCAAGCACGCGCAACAAATTCCCGCCCGTCAAACCCGCAAGATCGCGCGCACCCCATCCACGCGAGAACAGCTCAGCGATGAGGGCGGGGTACTTGCTCACATCCTCGAGTCCGTGAGGAACTGAGCCAATACCATCGTAGTCAGAGCCGAGTCCAACATGCGCGGCACCGATGGTCTTGGCGAAGTGGTCGACATGGTCTGCTACGGTTTTTACGTCCGCTTCTTCGGGCACGTCCGCGATGAAGTTGGGGAAGAAATTGACCATCACTACGCCGTCAACTTTGCCTGCGCCTGTGCCGATGTGCGAGATGACGTTGTCGGGAACGTTACGCGGGATGTTGTGCAGCGTGCGAGAGGATGAGTGGGACCAGATGACCGGCGCGCGGGTGATGTTGAGCGCGTCGAGGGCGGTTGCGTCTGAGACGTGCGAGAGGTCGACGAGCATACCGATGCGGTTCATCTCGCGCACAAGCGCGCGTCCGAGAAAGCTATGTGAAAAAAAAAGTCAGGCGAAGACTCCGTGCATCTCGAGTGCAAGGACGGACCTCAAACCCTGCGACTCGACAATGGAGTCGGGAGAGGCGTGCGCAATCAAGCCCGAGCTCGTCGCGAACGCGTTGTTGCAAGTGTGCGTAAGAGTAAGGTAACGCGCGCCGAGCTGGTAGTAGGTCCTGACAGTCGAGAGCGTGTTACCGAGGTGGTGGCCGCTGCATCGCGAGGGTCGAGTCAGATCTCTTAAACGAATAAGACACGATTGAGAACTTGAACGCACCCCTCGAGACCAATGATACCGGCAATCTTGCCTGCCGCAATGGCAGACTTGATGTCAGAGGCCGTGCGAGCCAACGAGAACGTCTGTTCAATTCATTCAGTCGGAAGCGGGAGATGCAAGGAAGAAGCAATCACGTCAGAGTACTTCTCTATGAGCAAGTGCGAGATATCAATCTGCTCGAGCGTGTCCCTAGCCGAGGAGAATCAGCCACGAAGATACGCTTTCGAAAAGGTTTTGCTCGTACCGGACTCGCCAGGTAGCCGTGGTGAAATCCGAACCGTCATCCAGACCTTCATCCGCGGGGCACGGTACATACACCGACCTGGTAGTTTAACTGAGTAAGCGAGAGATGAGAGTAGCCATTGAGCATGATGCGTACCAGA
Source organism: Peniophora sp. CONT (assembly GCA_001632445.1). Classification (NCBI taxonomy): domain Eukaryota; kingdom Fungi; phylum Basidiomycota; class Agaricomycetes; order Russulales; family Peniophoraceae; genus Peniophora; species Peniophora sp. CONT. Next base: position 16,200 of record KV424516.1, on the reverse strand, counting down.
AGAAGGCGCCAACCTTGCCCTTGCGCAGGCGAGGGATATCGACGTGGCCAGTGATGTTGTAGAGGTCGATCGATGAGACGTTGTTCGTGTCCGTGTAGCGCACGAGCCAGGGCAGATCTTCAACCGTAGTCAGCAAGAGAAGAGCATAGTAGAGCCACCATAGTATCATACCAACATGTCCATCCTACGCTTTCTATCAGCAACGAGTCAAACAAGACGCTCAGGTTCAACGCACGATAACGGGAGCATGGTCAAGCAAGATCTCGGCAGCCTTGGTGGGGTCCTTCGGCAGACGGTCTGTCCACCGACCAGGCGCATGTCCACCGCGTTCTCCGCGCTCATGGACACCCTCGACAAAGAAGAGCATTATGAACAGCGCAATGACGAACAGCAGGATAAGTCCTGCGCGCACGGCGATGCGCACGGTGCGGGCACGGTCATTGCGCGGGCGCGCAGTGCCGTTGATCAACGGCGAGGACTCTGTCGGCAACGTCTCTACTGGCGGGTTCTCCATCACGAGCTCGTCGTCGTCGTTCGAGACGAAGGCGCAATATATTGAGTCAGCCTCTCAGGCCCTCCAGGGCCGTGTGGCGAGGACCATCGCAGCCGCCGGCAATCATACTTCGGACCCGCGGTCCGGGGCCGAAAGTACAGCGCTCGGGTCCGCCGAGATGAAGCTTTCCTGCATCTCTGACTGCAACTAGCAACTGGCTCACCATGCTGGGTGTAGAGTCCACACCTGCGCCAGTGCCATCGCCGCAACCACTGCCGCGGGATGGTCATTTGAATGCGGCCGAGAAGGCTGAGGCGGAGCGCACTCGCGTATTTCTCGTAGGCGTAGGGTACGATCTCTTCGTCGTGTGCACTGAGCACAGGCGCTGAGGTACCGACCTAGAGGCGCAACTTGCTCCGGAAAGACGACTCTGGCAAAGCACTTGAGAAATGTACTCCCCAATAGCTTCATCATTCACCAAGACGTGCGCGATCCCCTTCTGTCCAGCGTCTAGATAACTCATGATCATGCAGGACTTCGCGCCGGTGCGTGTATATCTATGATCTAGAAAGCTAATCTCAACGGCTGAAAGTACTTCTCAGCCGCAAGACACGCTGCCCGTGCATCCTGAACTCGGTGCAGATTGGGACTCTGCCCCGACAGCAATAGACTGGCCCCGTCTGCGCGCCTTCCTGCACATCGTGAAAGACTCGGCCACCATTCCAGCCGACCACTCGTCGCACGATCACCTCAATAACCAAGTACCTGTGCCAGTAACGGACAATACCTACGACCGCGTCAAGGCACGCATTGTGCAGAAGCAACGCGAGATCGAAGAGCGTGAGGGCGTGCGCGTTGTATGGGGTCTCGTCGATGGCTTCCTGCTCTACTGGGACAAGGCTTGTGCAAATATCTTCTTGCTCGATCTGCTCAAGGGATAACCTAAAAACCGTAGGAGGTAGTCGACACACTCGACGTAAAGATCTTTCTCCGAGTCCCGCAGGAAACGCTTAAGCAGCGCCGCGAGGAACGCTCGGGCTACGCTACAGCAGGTATGCCCCATGCCCGTACACCCCGCTCGTAACCCTCATCTTCCTCTCTACATCTGTCTGCCTACTCTCACACTCGCCATATTCGCACCCTGCCGCGTAATGACGAATTGAACTGCTTACTCACGGAGAACAATTAACGGCTGAAGAGGGCACCTTCTGGAAGGACCCTCCAGGATATTGGTTCGTCTCATTCCCTCGGTGACCGATATAGTCTGTTGTCTAACACAAACCTGTTTTTCAGGGACAGACTTGTGTACCCGGCCTACGTCGATGCGCACAAGCATATCTTTGAGGTATGTTCGCGTCAAGTCTGCGCCATATCTGGCATGCTGACGCCATATAGAACGGCGACCTGGACAATGGCGCGCCCGTGCTGCCGGGGATTACGGTGCTTGAGCCTCTTCAACTCTCGATGGACGCCGTCGTCGAACATACCTGTGCTGTCATTGAAGACGCATTGGAGCACCGGAAGTGGTAGTAGCATTACTACCTTTGAGATCGGCTGGATGATTCCATTCGGGATATAGAGGAACGCACGCGGTGTAAGAGGGAAGAGGCGTATAGATACTACCATAGACGCACAGGTCAAGGTCAAGGTGTACTTCACTGGTTTGTATACGACCAGGACAATAGACGCGCTCCGGTGCGACATCACTGACTTCGAGCGCATGCTGCGCACTCATGGGTTCATGACGGGCCTGGTTTGCCTACAATTTACAGTGAGGAAGCTTGAACTTTCCGTCAATGTGGTGCGCGCTGCTGATAAGATTTGTCGCGAATGGTCTGAGTCTACGATACTGGTTTCTGTATTTCTTTCTGTTCTGTCTGCCTTTACTGAGTCTTCGGTGTCGCCGTTTTCAATCGCGGGGCTGAAACCCTCGGTGAAAGCTGCTGTCTTGCTGCCACTGATCTTCCTTGCTTTCCATCGTAACAACTCCGAGATCGCTGTCGATTACGAACTAGGTCGCCCGCTTGTCGCTCAATTTGAGCGCAACAGCGTGATATTATAACGCTCGAGTACGTGAAAGACAGAAGAGCAGACCAGGACGTAACCTGACCTGGGCCTAAGTGACTGGCAACCTACTGCCTAGTCAGATACAGAAATGCATGAACCTAATGGGAGTCAAGGAATGAATGAACTAAGTGTCGTAGGTGATGGTAGCAAGCAGACGGAAGTAAGGGAATCCTGATCCAGAGTCTGCTACTGCATACTCCTGCTGAATTGTGATGCTCGCTCGGTCCCCTAAGCCCGAGCGTACAGCTTTAGCGAGAGTCCGCCTGAGCGGCTCGATCCAATCATCTGCATCTTCAAGTAGCGCTAACGCGCCATCCACGAACAACTCGAACTCGAGAGACGTCATCGGCAACACGCCCATGACAGGTGCCGCCCGAACGCGCAAGAGCGACGCAAGAGCCGGGTATATCTCCATGAACGTATGCGCCATATGCAGTGGCCCGTTGAAGCTGAGGCAGCTGAGCTGCGGGAGGTGAAGGCAGTTCTCGTCCGTGACCAACGACGAGATGATGTGGTAGATGGTATCGTTATCCCTGAATGGCAGCACAATCTTTCTAACGGCTGGAAAAGACGGGAGCGACAGGCCCCAAACGGGCTCCTGTGTAGTAGCGGGAGAGATGAATCCGTCCTCGCGGTCGAACGTGTGCTCGCGCGTCTCATTATCGAAAGCGAGAGTGTCTATCGTGTCTGTTCCCGGAATTGAATGAACAACTCTGGTGTATTCCGAAAACAATAGTGAAAGCGCTCGAGTGCCAGTCTCCCGATGAATCCCAAACGCGAAAGATACAAAAGGTCCCGGCTCCTCAAGTGTAAAGGAGCTCCAGTCAAGCGGAAGAGAAGGAGAGGGCGGGTAGCCCAAGGGTTCTCCACCGAGACGTACGAAGAGCGCCGAAGGATGCTGAGGAGTACGGCCTTCTCGCTGCGAGATATTCAGGCTTCGAGGTGAGAGTCCATAGCGCCCGAAAATGGCAGACAGCCCCGTGCGTAAGCTCGGAGCAGCTTGGTCGGCCGGAGCTTGAACCTCGATCGGCGCTTTTACACGCCGAAGCGCAGGGAGATGAAGAATATCAAACACACTACTGTCAGTGCAGGAGAGCGACTCGAGGTGAGGGACTGTGATTCTTCGCTGAGTTGAGGGCGAAGGTAGTATATAGTGCATGATGCGGAGGTCTATCAGCGCAGAGCAAGACTCGAGCGAGTCCAGCATAGAATCAAGCCAAGCCTGGGGGATAGTGCGTATCCCCTCTCCAAATTTCGAGCATAGAAGTTGCAAGCTGACGAGATTTGGCAGAGAAAAGGGGATGAACATGTTCCAAAATATAGCGTGGCGCAGGTTTGGGTGGGGTGCCATGACTCGAAGTTTCCCTTCCACTAGTGGCCCCCTCTGGAGCCATATACTGATTGAGCGAAGATGAGGTTGTATGCCATCGCACAAAATGCGTTCCAGGATGTATACAAGAGATGTGTCATCGATATACAGCCCATGCAAATCACGGAGCCGCTCTTCACTCGCTAGATGAATTAAAGGGCGGAGATGTTCCCGGAATCTGACAAGTCCAAGGCCAAGTTCTGATCCTGTATCGAGTCTAGCGTACGCAGATGTCAGCCTGACTGTGCCAACAGAGACAGGCGCGCATTGTGTACGACTCAAGAGGTAGCTCGATGCAATGCTCGTCCCGTATACATATGCATCGCGGGCCCAGAGACGGGACATTCCCAGTAAAACACGTCTCCAAGCGCTACACACATGAGTGAGTTTGAACCAGCCAAGTCTATAGAGGGTTGGTGCCTCAGCATCAGCCAAAAGCTCAAAGACGATGGACAGCACATCGTCGTTCAAGCGAAAAATAGGCGTAAACTGCGCACGAGCCTCTGTAATGCGGCCATAGTTCGTCCTTAAAACGTCAAGGGCATCGAGAAGCCAGTTCATCGCGTGGTCGAGCCCATGAGCGAGAGAGTGAACCTCTGCATCCTCGTAGTAACCACAGCGGCGGAAGGTATCCATTCTCCGATCGAGAGTAATTAAGTCATGCCAGGTTTCGCGGATCTTCGACACGTCGAACCTGAGGTGATGAGGTTAGCAAACTTTAGTATATCGTTGGAAGATGATGCCCACCTCAACGGAACCTGTGTCTGTTGAGTATGTGTGTACCAGTCTAGTTCTGAACGAACAGCCTGCTTTGCCTCAATGTGCGCGGCAATGTAGCTTGTCACCTCGGAATGGTCGCTACGATAGCGCATGAGTTCCCGCTGAAGAGTCTCGGCACTGTGTTCGATGCTGCGTTGACGTTTCACTAGGTTTTCCCGCATCCGCCCCGCTTCGTCATATACATAACTGGGAAAATAGTGGTTGAGCTTAAAGCTGTGATATATCAGCGGTTGTTTTGACATTGAACAAGGAAGTTAATTTACCAATTCGGCTCTTGTGACAACGTGAGGTCTCGCATCACGCGGTGGAACGTATCTTCCCATATGCTATCATACGAGATCATCAGCGAGTGTAGAGTGTAATGAGAGACGCGACGAACTCTCCGTGAAGTGCTGGCTCTACTAGAAGGTTTATAAAGGTCATGGTGAGCGCGCGTAGAAGAGCCGAGAGCTGTTGGGTGTTGTAGGGGTGTATCCGGAACAGTCTTAAGGAGAGTGAGCGCTTGAGCGTTGATAGGGATGCCGACGACCAGCGTTTCTGAATCGACTCGCAATTCTCCTTTGCTGTTTTGTACAAGCGCTACACAATTAGCCGCGACGCCCGCACATACATCAACAAACGTGAAGACACTTACTTCCCATCTAATTGTATTCCAGATGGGACACCGATAACATGATTGTTATGCACCATTACCTTACGGCAAGGCTCGCCAGGTTCAAGAGCAGGTGCGAACCAAGGGATCAAAGTGTTCAATCTTTTCGTCCTGGTTTCAATTGTTCAAGCACTCGGACCTCGCACGAGGATGGAGGCTCGGCAATTGCATGTATTGTATTGACAACCTTTCGCCAACACAGCAGACGTAGATCAGAACGTTCACAAGCACACTCGCCGGCCCGAGGTGCTACGCCGCCTCATCGATGTGTGATGTCGGCACGGTTGACCGCAAAGACATCGTTAATGCTGTAGTGCCGACGTGTCGTGCAATTCCAATTGTCCGTTGCGCGAAAGAATGTCATCGTGTGCTAGCCGTTCAGTGAGCTCGTTGGTGTTTTGCTGGAACACCCTCAAGATCAGCATGTATTCCGGGTATGGAATTGAGCATAGACTGGGTATTGAGCATAGGCCGACGCCACGAGGCTGGACAGACGAGATGAGAGTTCAGGAAGAGTCGCGATTTCCGTGATCGCGTGGCGCCGAGCCCGGGCCGCGCATGCGCGCCGAGAAGTCGAGGTTAGCACTTGTTTCTGCTCATCTACCATCGCTCACTATACCACCACGACTGGAAATGCCGCCTCTGATGATGGGATCTGTATATCTGGTAGACTGGAATCTGGCGGTCACGCGTGCGTACTGTATACTTCAACGCTAAAGCACAGACATTAGTCTCCGATTATCCTGTCTGCGTCGCCGTTATACTTAAGATAGAGGAAGTATGCGATTCGAAAGAGAGCGGACTATCTCTCTTATACGGGTACTCCTTCCGCTCACTCGTTGGCCGCCTTGCAATACCCACTTTCAGGTGCAGGCTGAACGGTGCGACTAGGTACAAGCGTATAATAATGGGCGCATGGCTGGCGTAAGCTTCTTGCTATAAGTACAGCATACGGAACGCCGGGCTGCCATCGTAAAGCTTCTGGCAGATAAAGATACTTGATATAGCTACAACTATAGATAAGGATGTAGTACAGAAAGAACAAAGATAGATAAAGATGCATGCACAGGCAAGAAAATCCAATGAGTGTGAGTGATCTGATACAAGCAAGCATTCCGAAGCCGAACCATCTAGTCCATCCAAAGATAACATGACCCGCAAAGCCGGTCCAGCCGAGCCTGTAGTATCCTCATACCATTCCGTCCGCCCCTCACTGGTGACGATGGCTATGGCTCAGATCAGATTGAGTGCCCGCACCCGTACTCGAACCAGCCTGCCCATTCGCAGGGAAACTCTGCATGTTTCCCGGCGCGCTCGTCGGTGCGCGCAAAGGCTTCTGCAACCGCGCGCGATCCTTCTTCGCGACTCCACGACGGAAGAAACGGGCGAGGACAGAGGTGAAGGGACGTGAATGCTGGTTCCAGCATATCTCGCACGCGTGGTTCGGGTCGTCGTGCGCAAAGCCCGTGTTCTGGCCTGCAAATAGAAGCGCATGTGTAAGCAGCGCGCGAAGAGAGGCGAGGAAAAGGATACGTACATAGGGGGCATTCATGGCCTTCCGGGTACACCAGTATGCGTCCATCACGAAGAAGAGGGTGTCCAACCGTAGGCGTACTACTCGGGAACGGGCACGCAGCCGTTGTGTCCTCCATATTGACGCTGGTCGTTTGTTCACTCTGCCTGCTCTCGCTTCGGCTCAGCTCCATAGCGCTGGAGCTACGGACGTCGAGCGAGCCGGCACGTAACCCGCTCATAGGGCGAACGGGATCACGGTTGGCCATGTCTGCACTGAGGCTAGAGCTATGCGTAGGCCGGCGCGCGTTGGCTACGATAGCCGCCGATGCGGATGAGATGTTCGATCCATGGGAGGACGACGCTGCATCTGTATCCGTGACAGTGTAAGAAGGCGTCATAGACAGCGACGACGACGTCGAGCGACGCGGTTCCCGAGACTCCATCATGCGCAGATCACCAGTACTGCCACCACCGAAGAAGCGTCTGAGTCCCCTTCTCCTACCACTCTCACTCTCGCTTCCACTCTCGTCTCCACTGGCTACCGTCGCCCTACTCGTGTTATTCCTCGTAAACAACGCTCGCAAACCTCCACCAGCCGCACGCGGGGGCTTCGGTCGCCGTATGTTCAAGCTGGCATAACTCGGCGGCGGGCGTATCGCACCGTGCGGCCTGCGTGGTCCACGATCAAGGCTGCGTTCGCCAGAGTCCACAGCGGCCGTGACCATATACGCAGGCAGCGGCTCGTCTTCTGGTAACTCGAGCTCCGGGTCCGCGTCGAGCAGTAATAAAGCGGTGTCCAGCTCGGTGAAGACGCGCCGTACTTGACTGTCCTGACCTTCGCCTCGTACGCCTGAGCCTTCGTGAGGTGGATGCGGAATAACCGTAGCCTCTGTAACGTTCGGTCGGTCTGCAGACGAAACGAGCGCGATGGTAGACGAAGACGCCGATGGTCGTGGTGGAGCTTCGCTTCTTCCAGCGTTCCCCTCGCGCATCCTGCGCAGAACTGTGTTAGGCGATGCAGGCGGTTCACCAGGCGGTGGAACCAGCGAGTCTCTGTACCGCGCGCGGGTCCACTCAGCAACTCGACCAGGGGACGGCATCGTTGCTGTGTTCAGAGGCGACGGGAGTGCACCGGGATCGTCAAGAGACGGCGTGTTGGGCACATTTGCGTTCTGGGCTGGCTGGGCTGGAGCGGTAGATGAGGGCGCAGATATAGAGGGAGACGGAGGGATAGAGAGACTGAGCGTAGGTGCCGAGGATCCCGCAGACGAGCGCGCGCCGCGGACGTGCAGCGTATCGTTGTCTGTGTCGTCCTGCATTCTCGACTCTCCCGCGCTCGGTTCTGCCACCCTCGGGGTCTGCGAACCACTAGCAATAGGCGTAACAGCCGTACTCGTACTGATTACCGACTTGCGCGCCGACATACGCCTTGACAGACGTTTACGCTGTGCGGCACCAACGCTGATGCGTACAGGCGCTCGAGGACCAGCGACTGAGGAGCGGCGTGAGGGAGCGAGGGTCGATTCACGGTATGCGGTCCGGGAGCTACTGCGGGATGGGGTGTATGCGAGTGATTCGCGACGCGTAGGGGGTACGATCACCTCCTCGCGCCGCGCCGCAGACTCTTGCGCGGGAGCGTCAATCCCTTGTGCACTTCCGTTGAGGGTCTGAAGAGCCGCCTCGGGGTCCGACGACTCGTTACTCTCAGCCACGGTTGACTCTAGGCCAGTAAATGCGCTCGGCGCGGCACTGATTTCGCGTAGACTAGGAGCAGGAGACGGCGTTTTGAAGGACCGTTTTGAGCGTAGGCGACCTAGACGAGGTGTAGTTGGCGGCGTGCCGTGTGTTTCTGAGCGGCTGTCCGAGGATACAACAGCACCGGCAGGAGCGGAGGGCTTCAGAGCAGCGGGTACGCTGGGTAGAGTTCTCGAGGAAGAAGGCGTCGGCTCTTCGACTAGAGCAGTATCTGCCGCGACTGGAGAAGTACTGGCAGGAGCAGGAACGCGCATGATACGCCCGTCTGGCCCGCGCACAAAGTTGAAACCGGTCGCGTCTGCGCTCGTCTTCTTTGTGCGGCGCTTTTTGGGAGGCGTAGATACAGACGACGGCGAGGCTGGCTTCGGCGAAGAGGGTGCGGTGTGAAAGAAAGCCGTCGATTTGCTCGGCGTAACAGAAGATTGTTTGGGCGAAAGCGGCTTGCGTACTGCTGGCTTTGTCGACGAGGCAGAGGGCCCAGAGCGAGAAGCGGAAATCGAGCTTTTTGGTGCGTCCTCATTCGCGTCTGCTAGTGCACGGCTGAATGCACGTTCAACATTCGCCAGCGGGCTCTCCACTGGGCCCGAGTTGGTGGCCAGCGCAAAGGCCATTGCACTAGGCGGCGCCGAGAGCGGAACTGAAGCAGACGACGATGCGGGAGGCGAAAGCAGCGCAGTACTTGGCTGCGAGTACTCTGAGCCAGAAGATAAAGCACCAGTCCAGTGAGCTGGACTCGCCCAGCGCATCGAGTCAGCGCTTGGCGGGCTTAACGGTGCAGACGCGGGCGGGATTAGGGAAGACGCTGGCGTATCGGGCATCGCGGCATAGCGTTGGCTTCCAGGGGATGTGATACCCTGATCAGGCGAAGTCGGCGTAAACAAATGGTGGTGGGCGGGTGTTGTAGGCGGTACAGTATGTGCACCAAGAGCGAAGAGCGTCGACGCACGCGCAGGCTGTAAAAATGAGATTTAGTACGATACTTGAGTATCATGACGATACTTGCGGGTGGAGGGCAATACGAAGAAGGGAACGAAAGAGTGTAACGATTTGGAGGAAGGGTATTTTCAAACCCACTGAGCTACAAGAGACAATACACACCTTTACGACCTTCTCCTGACCCGGCAACTCCTCCCACTCATCATCGCTTCCTCCATCCCCAAACAGGGCCAACTCCTGCGGCCTTAGCAAATGCAATCCGCTATCCCTCGCCCCGCGCTTAAGCGCGCGATAGTCATACGCATCCGGTGAGTCTCCTTCTGAGTCTGAGTCCGCAGCGGTATCGCGTTTCTTGAAGCGCGAGATAGACGCCTCGAGGACTGGCTTGTCTCGAGAGGATCTGGCGGATGACGGCGAGGTATGTTGGGCGAGCGATGGTGTTTCGACGTACGTCGCGCTTGACGGCGCAGGAGAAGCTATGAGATCAACATCAGCGTTGGTAGTCTCTATCAAAAGATCCCCAAAAACGTACCGGTGACGCTCATAGGCACATCCAGCGCATGCATAGGTACATGCGACGCATCTGCACCGTGTGTCGCATCTGGGGCTGAAGCTCGACGGCCGGGAGCAGGTGGTAGCGGTCTGTACGACTCGCGTCGTATCGGAGCCTGAGCCATTGGTGATGGTTTAGAGACAGACCGCGTCGGCTCGGGACGTAGTGCTTCCACAGACGGTCGCGGTTGTGGTGCCAGCGAAGGAGGTCTGCTGCTGCCGGGTGTACGAGCTCCTGCCGGCTTAGGCAAACCCGTCGAAGATCGCGAGGATGGGATCCTGGCCGAGCTGATGCTGGAGTTGGAGCGAGTATGACTTCCCGAGCTTGTGACAGATGTCGCGCGCGACAGCGATGGCGGTGGGGCTGTAGTTGTGCGAATTGCAGCTGTAGGAGCCGGTGCGGGTACAGTTGCTGTTGCACTGGATCTCCGCGGGATGGGAAGCATACGTCCAGCTGGTTTGATGTCGGTGTTGATGGTCAAACCCGCATTGCCGAGCGAGATTGTTCGCTTGCGTATATACGCTCCTTGCGTAAATGCGGACGGCGGGGAAGACACTTCAGAGCCTGGAAGCGAGGTAGAGCTGACATCGTTCAGTGAAGTCGTACGTCCGCGGGTGTAAGCCGGAGGAGGAATTGTTGCCGTAGACGGAAGTGGCGAAGGAGTGTAGGGGAACGGTGACGCTGTGAGTACGCCTGATGCCGATGCTCCTGATGGAGGCGCGGTGGACGGGAAGAGGGCCGAGATGGTTGCGCCAGGAGTCGACAGAGATGATGAGCGTGAATGCCGCGGAGCTCGCGGGCCGGTGAGACGGCTTGTGCGCGGTGGCGACGGCGCAGGAGGCGATGGTGTAGGCAGCTGCGGCCGAGGCGCAAAGCTGTGCTTGGATGCGGGAGACGCAGATGGATGTACACTTTGATCTGATCTCCAGAGCGTAGACGCGGGCGTGTCAGGTGCTGCAGATTACAGTAATCAGTAAATCTGTCATCAGCGTACAGCGAGATAGAGAACGTACGCAGTCTCGAAAGTCGAAAGCCCTTGCGCTTGGGTGCGTAGCTGTCTGGTACCGCGCCCGTGTACTCGTCTTCGTCCACGTTCGTGGGAGAACTTGCACCAAGAACATGCCGTCTGACAAACGCGTCGTCTTGCGCTCGATGCGGGCGGCGCAGAGGCGGCAAACGGCTCATCCGTCTGCTGTCCTTGACCTCAAACTCGAGCGAAGACGGGGAAGAGGGTGAAGAGGGAGGTGGGGAAGCACCGCGGAAGCCTTTGGCTGGTGCGGTGGGCGAGTCTGGAGGGGTCAAAATTAGCGGCGCGGGTCGTGTTCTCGCGTTCATGGTGGTCATGGTAGTTCAAAGCGAACAGGGCGAGCAAGGAGAGCAGTCTGGGGATATAGATGGAGGCGGTGATCATCAAACGACCGGCGATGCCCGGGCGCTCTCTTCCCTACCTGAAATGATTCACGGTCTTGTCAGACAGGCGACAACAAGACATTCGTTAGGCCTGAAGGGGAAAGTATGCTCTATTGTTCAGCTGTGGCACCATGACGGGCGCTCACGGCAAGCGCGAAGTCGGGCTTCGCGGCGCGGTCGCGCGGGCGTCACACGATCAGGAGGTTTATTCCGGCGCGTCCTTTGCTCTCAACCCCCACCTTCGTATGTTGCCTACGAATACCCCAGGTCTCCATCCATACACATAAAATGTATCTACGCAACACCCAACTACTGCCATAGGAGGATCTCGAGGATGCGCTGGCATCTATACCTTCACGTATCGTATTTGGAACGACCGACCACCCCGCCAACATAATACTCGCCTATCTGTGATCTCCTACCTGACCAAACCTGCTTCGTTTCTGAAGGCTATGCCTTTACCTTTGGGGGGTGTGGACTTCGACTCGCCGTTCGCGGTTTTCATTGCTCGTGTAACGAGGACATCACCGGCGCGCTCTTCCTACACGCCGAGCTCGCCCGCTTGATTGGGCTTGCGTTGTCGCTTGAACCTGAACGGCTCTGATATTTGATCGAATATGGTAGCGAGTCACTGGTTGCGATGGGTGAAAGATGGAAGGAGATGCTGTGGCATGCTGGGCGAGCGATGGAAGGGAAGGTTCTCGTGAGGGTAGCTGCACGACGACCGGTTTACACAAGATACCCAAGCGAAGTACGGCGGCGAATAGCAAGCACGTTATAAGTTTCCGCGCGCTTCTCGGGCACCTTGTGTCATATTATGCCCCTTGAAATGCAATCCGAGCTGTCGCCTTCGGCTTGGTCGTTCAATGGCCTGGTTCGCGTTCATATGCAAATGCGTCTTCATTACCTACGCCATGGTGCAGGCATCCCCACCCGCCACCAAACTGATGCATTATGGCATATCAATCGCCCGCCAACGCTCGAGCACGGTCGCAGCAATAACGATTGCCAGCGATGCGACCGCGGGCGTCAGCGCCGCATCACCACGGACGCTCGCTACGACGCACGTATACTGAGCTACTGAGCTTAAGGCCTGTTATTTCATGATCATCTGAGTGTCTGCCCGCCAGAATTCTGCAAGACGTTCGGATTTCAGGACTGCTTTTCGCGGACGTCGAGTGCGGTTTCACGAGCTTCGGCCGCTGAATTGCATTCACCCGCGTTCGACACGGTACACTTCGCCAGCCGATCGCGGCCATATGTTGCGACGCGCGCCCGCTTCTTGCAGCCATTAGAGCTGGCGGTATCTCGATCGGGTGGTATAAGTACTTCGGTGCGCCTCTCTCGAATTCCTCATCCGCCAATCACTCACATCTACTAGCCCACCTCTATTCCTCACCCCTCTTCCCCATCTACATCATCAACATGTTCGCCCGCGCCATCATCCTCGCCGCCGCCGTCGCGCTGGTCGCCGCCCACGCCAAGGAGGAGTCCTCCTACGAGCCCTACGAGCCGACCTACGACAACGACGTCCAGTACAAGAAGCCCGAGTACAAGGAGAACCCTTACGACAAGGCGTACGACTACGCTTTCGAGCACTACGCGCACGAGGCCAAGGAGGACAAGCGTGGTCTTGGCTACGGCGAGAACTGGGAGGACAACTTCGAGCGCCGTAACGTACGTCCATTCTATCCTTTCGCGCGTTGCCCGCATACTGATTCTATTGTGCAGGAGGACTACGAGCCCGAGTACAAGCCCGAGTACGAGGAGAAGTCCGAGTACGCGCCCAAGCCTGTTCGTCTACTTGTTATTCTCGTTCTTTCGTGTCGCTCATCGCTATCCTTCTAGTGCAACGACTACTCGTGCTACACCGACGAGGAGTACGTCCCGGCGCCCGTCGGTAACTGCAACACTGGCGACCTCCAGTGCTGCAACCAGGTTCAGTCGGTACGTACACCCTCTCGTATACTAGCACGCTCGTCCTAACGCTCTTTGCAGGCCAAGACCGTCGACTTCGAGCAATTCAAGGGCTCGGAGATCTACGAGCTCATCCCCAACGAGCTCCGCAACTCCAACGCGCCCGTCGGCCTCGCCTGCTCGCCCATCATCGCCGACACGTCCGGCGGCGCGCAGTGCAACCAGCAGTCCGTGTGCTGCGACGGTGGTCACTTCGTACGTTCTTTCCTGTCTATAGTGCTTCGTCGTCACTCACACTCGCTTTAGTCCGGCCTCTTCTCCGTCAACTGCAACGCCTTCAACGGCGGCACCCAGAGCGCGGGTATCTTCTAAGTCCGCCTTCTCTGGAAGTTGGCGGCACATGTTATTGTTTCTCTCTCTTTGGTGTACGATATGGGACTGGTCAACGGGGAGTGGAATATTGGGGTTGTACGGCTAGCACACATTACCTATCCTATAATATACCTCTCTGCTCGGCGCGCTATGTGCGCCGGTGCAGTCTACTACAAAATTTCGCGTGACAAGCTCGTCTATCCGAATAGGTATACATAAAAGAGTACAGCCTATGAGTGTTGGCGAAGAAAGCATAGGATACGCGTTCCCGCGCGCGCTGGGAAGAGCTCGCACGCTACGCGCCCACAAGGAGGCGGCGCGTCTTGCCTCCTACCACCATCACCAATCTCTATCGCCTACCTCTCACTCTAGTCATGTCTCATTCACCTTGCTTGCACCTGCGGCGTGGCTGCACATACTGCCTCTAGCTCATATAATGGGGGGCTGTGACCCGTATAAGCCGAGAGCTGCCTGCGGCGCGTTTGATTCCCGCCCCGTCGACTCGACGTCGTGGTGAGTACTTCTACTTGACGCTTGTAGTTATCACACTGAACCATACCGTGAGTGAAGGTCCTGAAGCTCACTGGTCTACGAGTCTGAGTTCGAGACGCCCTTCCGCGAATCGACGCGCCATTCGCGCTCGCTGGGCGTACGTTCTTGTTATTCGACCCGCGTACTGCGCGTACTGACCTGACCGCGTAGGTAGCATAGAATACTGAGCGACGATGAACCTTGCTACGCGCTTTAGCTGGTTTGTGTGCACGCTGAATATGACTTGTCGGGCAATAGTCAGTATGTGGATGCCGACACGCTCAACAAGCAGACGGTCAGCCTCCGCGAAGCTCGCGTCTGGCTCCATACGAATACGTTACCTGCCTCCTGGGGGCGAGGTGCGGTTTAGTACTCAATATACAAAATGTACAACTACTAACCATGTGTTCGGGCAGATGTTACCGTTTTCTGCGCCCGCCTATCGGCGGGAGTATCCGCAAACTCGCTGTCCGCTAAGCTCGAGTACGATCGTGACCCTCGGCGCAAACAATCTGTGAACCCTTCAACAGCAAATGCGCCATTTGTACCGGCCGCGACAGCCGCGTCTGTCAGCAAATACGCTCCTCCGCCCGGTCACGCCCAGTGTCCCGCATCGAGCAAGTAGCCCGGTCAACACCGTCTCGCGCGTACGTCGCCGACATGACGAGCGCAATTTTAAGCGCCTAGTTCCACTGCGCAAGAGCAACACGGGCGACGCGAGTCCGCCGAAACAAGGCTTCGTGTACCTCGTGGTCCGTCTGACGCCGGCCCAAGAAAGGGACCTGGTACGCCACCTTCCTAATACACTGGTATGTTTCCTTGAACGGTGTGCGAGTCCTGCGCTAGCGTTAGCTGACGTCCGAATCCATCCAGTTGCAACGACCGTAAAGGCTTACTCGCTCACCGTGTGTCTCGCATGTACGATCTCAACGTCCGCGCCCATCGTACCGCCGCCCACTCGCAGAACGGGAGTAACACAAAAGCGTAACAGCCGGATGCAATCCACTAAACCGAGTCAACATATGAACATATATGCCGCGTGCTTCCCGTCGCCGAGGTCACATCACCCGCTGAGCACCCGCTTGCGACCGTTTGCTCAAGGCAGACAGTTCACAACCGTTGGCACGACAAGATAATAGTCAGCAGTAGGCTCTGGAGGCTGCTCTTTCGCGACACGAGGGTACTGTGGCACGAAGGTGAATCTAGTCAGCTCCGGACGATGCGCTAGCACCACGCGTACAATGTCATGTCGTGTCAGAGTACGAGGTTCGCGCGGCTCATGGCACACGACGTCGCGAGGGAATACAGTCTGGCAGGATGTTCTCAAGTAGATAGATAGACAAATGGTTCGAATGTAATAAACTGCCTTTTAGTACGGAGTACAAGCATGACTCGTTCACCAGGACATTTGGATACTAGAGGAGAATAAACAGTACACGATACAAGGGCAGTGCGCCACGAGCGGGAAATGAATTCATCTCATGAAATGAAAGACGTAAAAGCATGGCTGGACCAATGGCGAAGAGAGGCTCGATCATTTGTTAGGGTCAGGATTGCCGAAAAAGTGAGAGACAAGTCGCGATGACGAAAACGAAGAAGTTGAGGGAGCGAGGGGGGTAGCACGAGCGAAGCGAGGGATGAATATGAGTGTGGTTGAGAAGTGAGTTTTCGGAAAAATGTCGTTATGTAAGTAGGTTGATCGTGAGGTAAGAGATTAGGGTTAGGAATTTCGGCAGAGTGTGGTAGAGATAATAATTGCAGAGCGAGAGTATGCAAGGATGGCGGAGTAAAGGAGTAGAGATGAGAGCGGATATCGAGTGCAGTTAGTATGTGGCCGAAGAAATGTTAGG
>KV424515.1:30422-184009 GCA_001632445.1 Peniophora sp. CONT | reverse complement strand
AATGTAAAGTCGTCGATACCCTCGCTCTTCAAGCTTCAAGCTTCAGGCCTAGGCAAGAAGGAGGACCCGGCAGAGTGAATGGGAACTTGCTAGTGCTATGTGAAAGGGAACCGTGTTGAGGCACGTTGAATCCTCGTGCATCATTGCCCGAGACAGTCCAGCAGATGACCCTGGCAACGTTGAGCATACGGCGATGGCAAGCCCTAACATACACGAGTGCACTAAAACTAGTTCTAGTCTCTAGCTGTGAGATGTACAGAACCAAGGCTACGTTTCTCTGCGGCGGTGTTCTGCCAAGTCTATGATGACGTGGCATATAGACCTCGCTCGTTTAGCTTGTAGCACTTTTTTGAACATATTTGCGCACGGTGTACGATGGTCTGAAGATGCATGGGGCCACGATACTGCATCGCACTGGCTATTCTACAGTGTCTGAAGTGGAGGGGCGCAAAGTGCAAAGCGCGCGACGCGAAAGAACCGGCCATGGACTAACGGGCAACCGTAGACCTGCTCTTGGATCTTACGAGGGGTCTCTCGTTCATGGGCTATAATAGTGCACAAGACAATCGCTACAGGACAGTATTGCCCCCAAGGATTGTAGATCCACGATCATCAGAGCACTTCAGGTTGGACCCCAGCCAGCGTGCAATATGATGTGTTCTCAAAAGCGGTACTTAGGAATCAATGAACCGTGAGCTCGGAGTTGCAGTACCGAAGTCCATGTGCATATACTCACATGCACGTTCGTGACTATCGAGTATCGACTGTCGGCGAGGGATTCGGACAGCGTCGGGTTTCGGCGTTGAAAACACAAGAACACTTGGCTCTTCATAAGCATGGTATCCACTCAAACGTATACTGATGGAAGGTGATGGAGTCACTCTGAAAGCCGTATGCTCGACGGTGTATCGGTGTATCAATCCGAGACCAGTACATCGTCTTCGGCCGGCGCTGATCGAGTCATAGGTACACCAATCACTCCTGGTTCAGTCAATGCACAGTGCAGTCTGTACATAAACCTCCAGCGAGGCTCGATACCATACACAGATCACCCAGCCATGGCACCCACGAAGCTCCCCTTCGCCATCGTCAACGCCTTTTCGACCTCCCTAAGCGGCGGAAATCCAGCGGCCATCATTCTCCTGACTCCCTCTGAGGATGCCTCGCTCACGTACGACCAGCGTATAACTATCGCAAGCAACCTAAACCAGCCAATGCACATGTTTGTCGTGCCACAACCTGACGGCGAGCTCGGTGTGCGATGGTTCACTCAGGTCCGGGAGAATATGTTGTGTGGGCACGCAACGCTCGCTGCGTCGGGCCTATTCTTCAACGAGGAGCAGGGAAGCTTGATGTTCGTCCCCGGCGCAGATACCACGCAGACTCTCAGCTATAACGGCGTAACGAATAAGTTGTCAGGGACTAGGGTCGAGGACGGCAAGATCGAGATCGCGCTCGATGTGGCAAAGGTGGACGAACTGGATCGCGAGGACCCACGTGCAGTGAAGCTGCGTTCGGCTGTGGCAGCTGCTTGTGGCGCGGATGTCAGTGTTGCGTATCTGGGAACGGGAACTGGGTCATACAAGACGTACTGCCTCATCGAGCTCGACACCGACAACCTGGGAGCGCTCAAGGTCGATTTCATGCGCCTGGTTCGTTCTGCACCACCTTAGACCGTCTCAAGCGCCGCGCTGATGATCTCGATAGCTGGACAGCAATTTTGTCGTCCACGTCTTCACTGCCCGACCAAGTCCCGCCGCGCGCGAAGCCGGTGTCGCATTCGAGACGCGCATGTTCGCGCCTGATTTAGGCGTGTACGAGGACCATGTATGCGGCTCGGCGCATGGACTGCTCGTTCCATATTGGGACGAGAAGCTCAAAAAGAGGGGAGGGACGATGCATTCGCACCAGGCGAGCGCGAGGGGAGGCGACCTTTGGGTCAGTCTCGAGGGAGAGAAGGGGCTCGTGAAGCTGGCGGGTCATGTTGTGAAGGTTGCGGAGGGGACCATCTGGGCTTGATTGTTCGAGCTTGTGTACTGTCATATACCAATTATGTAGTCGTAACATGCACGCGCGCAGTTGACGGTGCTGTGGCTGCAACTCGCCTCGACCGATCGCGAGCCTACTGCCTCCTCTGCGATACGCGAGCCCGATCCAGATCTGGTGCAATGCGTCTCCCTGGCTGGCTCCTGAGGTAGTACTTCTACATCTGCACCCGCCCGTGCATTCCTATTCATCTCATGTCCAAACCGCCGCCGCCGCCTCTATCAAGCTAATCCTTCCTTCAAAGCGCCGAGCGCCGCCTGTCCGAAGAGTTGGCCTCGGCTGCGCAGATGTGTATCTGGTGATGTTCTGGCGCAGTACGAGAGCATCAAGCTAGCCGCCTTGTGTCGTTTCCGGGCGAAGACTTGGCGGGGAGTGGTGGTACAGTCCCAACTCATGCGCTCGTACTTCGAATCATAAGCACCCCGGATGTCCGGTCCGAGCCGTCAAAGTTCGGCGCGCACTCACTGATGCGCACTCTCTTCTCCCCATCATCATCATGCACCTCAAGAGACCTCAAGCTCAGGCTAGGCTCTTCACGTGTCTTCATTGCAAAATATCTGAAGTTATAGTGATTGCTGTCCGCTTCTAAGAGAGCAACACGCCGGAAGTCAACGGTGCTGGTCACACTATAGACCGAAACCCACTGCACACTCTCTTCCACATTGCATTCTGCGATTCTCACTCTCTCTATCTCGACCAGCGAAATCTCAAAGGCTCTCAGTTATATTTGGATAGCAAGGTTTTGCAGGGGTGTCGTTCATGGTCGTAGCCAGTACCACGCGTAAGTGCTGTCAACTACAGCTAGTACATCATGGTACCAAACGTCCAGTGTAATGGTGTAACCCGGTCTTTCTGGATGGCTTATATCGATGGCCTGAATGGCATACGCTAGAAATGAAGTCTCTGGTTATATATCTGTCAGTGTCACGTTTGAAATGTACATTGACCCGAGTCAAGACATCCGCTCTCCGAGTCGCGTACCCGAAACAGGGGCTACGTCCCGGTCATATAGTGCCAATCGCCTTCACCAAGACCCTTACTCGTCAATCACCGATATCCACCTACAAACGATAACTACTCCAAGTCATACGCAATCGCCGAACACGATGTCTTTCAACTCAAAAAACCGTGACGACTGCGAGCCCCTTCTCCCACTCTACTCTGCACGCGCCTCCGAAACGAGCCCACTCTTAAAGTCGAAGCTAGACAGTCGCAAGGTCGCTCCAGACGCTGAACAAGGCTATGTCCAGCCAGGTTCGTAGATGTTCCATATTGCGCCCCATGCTAGCTACTTACTGACATCGTATACATTGCAGGGCTACCACCGTCTACGACGCCCGACGCCAACGCTGCACGTTTCGATCCGATGTGGGCCCTGTGGTGGATACTGAAGATAACAATTCTTCTTATCGTCGTATTGGGTCTATTTTCCCTGGACAAGTGGCAATTACGACAAATGGGTTTTGCCTGCTAGGCCAGGCATACCAACGTTTGACCGCACTGTCTTGATGATTCCTTCCACTGTGTTTTCGGGCTGGACCCGTATAATGTAGAGCAGCTATCCCTTCTTGATGAGGGCGAGAAGATGCAAGAAAAATAGCTAGATGACCATTCCGAAGTGAGATAAGAGACTATCCTGAGGCCGTGGCAGGCGAAGACAAGCCGCGAGGCAGCGCGTGCTGGGTATTGCGCGTGTGACGCTTGAAGTTGATGTGACTGACGCGCGCCCTTTGACGAGCCGCGCCGGGCACGGCGGCAGTTGATCCCAACGGCCCACCACGATAGCGCTGGGCAGCTCTGGTTCTCTCGAGCATACACTTCGGCTTGAAAGGGGGTTTCAAAGCCCCAAGAGTGTGGTCGTCATGGATATGACCGTATTTCCAAGTATTCTCCCTCTCTCGCGGAAACTCAGGTGCGCCGGCTCTACCTGGAACCTAGAGCTTCGATGTGAACACTTTCGTCCAGCGACGAGACCGACGTTGAACTGTCAGTGAATGATTTCGACGGTCTAATACAAGCAAGCCGCGACTCAAAGGCGATACTTCGGGCGGGAGCCCCCGTCGACATTGCTAGTACCGCGTCTCTTCTTGGGGAGTCCATACACTCGTTCGAGCTTGGTCTTGAGAAGTTACGCCTGCAGTACCATCGTCTTCGCGCCCTCGAGCATGAGAAATCAAACGTAGTTGCACCTACGGCTCGCCTGCTTGTGGAAATCATCCGTTGCATATTCCAGTTTGACGCGGACGAGCACCGGGTGGCACCCCGTGGAGAGCGGCTTTCGGTCGATAAGAGCTGGCTTAGACTAGGGAACGTTTGCCGCCTCTGGCCGCATTATATTTGCCATGCCTGGGTTGTGGGCGAACGATGTCTTTGCCTTTGGTGACAACCGGTGGAAGCAGATCCTGCCATTGACGAAGGAGGCTCCTCTCAACCTAGATCTTTCGCGGAGTAATGCTCCGGAGAATGTTGTTGAACAGAACACCATCTCTCTCTTCCGACGCGCCCGGAGAATATGCACCAGCGAAGCCAGCCACGGGGATCTTTGCGATGTCATCGACATAATCTGCTCTGCATCTCTGCCACATCTCCAAACACTGGTCCTAAACCACGATCCACACGACACTAGCGAACCTCCTATGAAGTCACAAATGGCAGAACACCCGCACCTGCGCTTTGTGACGTTGAACAACATCTACTTGGTGCCTCCATTTCAGGGTGGGCTCGATACCCTCAAGCTCGATCTTTCGGGATTAATGGACAGCGAAAGACCGCACCCAGATGCGGTGCTCCCTGTGTTGCTGAGAAATACCAATCTGCGTTGTCTGGAGCTGCGCAACCACTGCGCAACTGTCCTTCCGGAACCCGGACCCCTTCTCCAGCGCACCACATTCCCTTCCTTATCATCCCTCCATTACGAACATACTGGCGATGTGCATTCGACTACGCTCTTCAACCACCTTCGACTACCTCAACTTCAATATGCGGAAGTTCGCGTACAAGATCAACAGAGTATGGCCTCCACTCTCGTCATCCTGAGACGCATAATGCGATTATGGTTGGACGATGAAGAGAACATGAATTTGTTCTCCTGGCAGAGCATCGCCATTACGGTGCAACGTTGCCATTGGGCTCGGCTGCGTGAGCTGAACAGGGAACTTCTGCCTCTGTCGAGGTCGTCGGGCGTCCAGTTGACGGCAAGGATGGCCGACAATTCACTGGATCGGCCAACAAGATTCGTCGTCGAACGACGGAGATGAACGTAGCGTATGAGCATGGTTTGAGGGGAACGTCATGACTTGACCAAGAGAGACGGTAGTCGAACGAGAGGAGTCCAGAACTTATCACTTTGTCGCTTGGATTATAGAACAACGGTGAAAACAACCACGACTGCATTCGATCTATAGTACAGTTTGCGTAGTACGTGTACAGCCGAGTCCTCAGCGCCGCGCGCCTAGAGCACAAGAAGCTCCGACCAATCAATCAATCGAAAGATTGTACATCTCGCAGCGCGCTCGACTCCAGTTCCTGAAGCGCTGGATGAACGGACTGCCTGCCTGCGCGTTAGGACCCTCCTCAGGCGCGGGCGACGAACGTAAACGCTTACTAGCGTGGGAGCCGTGAACTGGGCACGATACGATGCTGTAGCGAATGGCTGTCGGAGACAACATGGCATACAAGATGCAGTCGGCACTGGGCAGCGCTCCGCGTTGTAACGTTGCAGCAGTATTTCATTCTCTCAGCTGCAATGGAAGCTTCCTCGATTGCATAAACCGACAACGAGATTGTTATATCTGGCTCGATCTTAACTATATGTGAGTACGCGTACATCTTGGCCGAGCACGTTAGGCAGGAAGCACCTCATGAAGCCAGTACGAGTATAAGCGAGGTACTGGTAGACATATGTAAGCTTTAGGTCCGAGATAATATTAAATCAATATACGTACTTCCGTCACAAGATAATTGAGCAGTGAGCGCATCCGTTCATTCGGGAGGGAGACTATCCGGCGGCGCAGGCTGCGTACTGGAGGATGGGCCTGCCTGCGCACTACTCTCAGAATGGAGATGCGACGTAGAGACCTTCCGATCCAGCCACAGCCTGCGCTTCCTTATGAGCTTCAACACTTCGACACGATCGTGCAGCTTCATAAGCCCTCCATTATTGGCGAACCGCTCCTCGTACCGGAGCGTGTCGAGTTCGTCCTTCTTCAGCTTGGTCCCTACCTCAAGCCGCCTTGGTAATTCCTCCGCTTCCGTCCTGGCAATAGTCTGTCACAGCAAAGTCATCAATATGAGATACGAGAGAGGAGTGTGTTGACGCACCTGGGTTCCAGGGGGATGCTTATACCATTCATCATAGTGCCACTTCGTGCGCCTGACTTCCTCGTTCCAGCGTACCGTTACTTCCTTCAACATCAACGGCTTTGCTTTGGCGGCTTTCGCCTCGCTCTTCGTCGACGCCGTCTTCTTCTTCGTCTTGAGGGAGAGGGATCTCTGCTTCATGGTGGTGGTGGTGATGGCGCAAGTAGTGCAGAATCTAAGTAGACGGCTTGCGATGGCCGCGGGTCGCCACATGCTCGCGATATTTATCGTTATGTAAGTAGTCTTAGCCGCTGATACCTGAGGTTATCAAGATTGAAACATCGCAAATGCCTCTGGGGTTAGGCACTTCCAGCCTCTCGATTGATAAAATCTTAACGTCCAAAGAGCGCTTTCACTCATAACATGTGTATATCAGACACAACGCCGCGCTCCCTTCTCTCAATTACAATATTTCGCAACCACAATACACGAAAGAAGATGAATAACACAAAGCATCTACAAGTGTCACTGTCCGAGCTTTACAACCTGATAAAGTTCCCGACGATCATACTCGGTATACCCCACGTATCCCTCCGAATGGTAAACGAGAAGCAACAAGCAATGAGCGCCTCCTCGCCCTCACCCGCCGCGATCTCCTCACTAACAGCCTCCTTCGCCACCCCATTACCTCCGCTCCCATTCGCCGTGCCCGGCCTCTCCCCTCCCCCACCGCTCCCATTCGCGATCGCCACCGTCCCCGAAGTCGTAAGCTTCGGCTTAAACCGCAACACGCAACTCGTAAGCACGGCCTTCTGACTGCTATCAAACGCCACGTTCCCATACTTCTCCCAATAATTCACAGCGCTCTCCTCCGCCATAAGCTCATATATGCACAACCTCCCGTCCCTCAACATCCACCCTTCCACACCCACAAGTTCGGCGAACTCCCGATTCCCTTTATATATCTCGCCCGTCCTTCGCCATAAACATGCGGGTATACCCATGACGCTGAACACCCTATCGTAATCGAGCAACAACCGCTCGAAAGCCTCCTCGATAAACACCAGATCGATATCCCTCAAGCTCTGCGCTATAGCTCGGAACTTCGGCCGTAGTACGCTGAGGGGATGTAAGATCTGCTGCTTCGAAGCTTGGCTGACGTTCCGGTCCATCCATCTTGACAAACGGGCGTAGCCTTTGACGTAGTTATACGGCCTTAACAAGCCCGCCTCGTATTTCGTTCGAATAACGCGTTTCAGACGCTCGTCGCGAGGACCCGGTTCTTGATCCGCGGCCGTGAGGAGGAACTTCTCCGTCATACTGGCCGCAGGTAATACCGGCTCCTGTTTCTCCAATGGTTCTTCAGGCGGTGCGCCGCCCGTGACGTTCCCAATAGATGAAGGACCTGCAAAGTCTAGCGAGGACGTGAATGCCGATGTGGGCGTGAAGCCTGATGAGCCCGGTGCGGTGCTGGAGAAAAAGGCGTGCTCGTCGAGAGTTTCGAGGAAATCGGAGAGGGAAGAGAATTCTTTGCCGAAGGATTCGAGTGGGTACATGTAGGGGTTGTAAGGGTTGTCGAGAGGTGCGGTGCTGGGGCCTGCGGAGAGAGGGCCAACGGCAGTAGATGGTGTGGGTGTATATGGCATGCCGGCTGTAGATATGTTAGGGTTGACGAGAGAGAGAAAACGGAGATAGGCGTACGGGTGATGGTTATTGCTGGTGCGGGTTGAGGTTGCGGATCTTGCGATGGCTGCTTGGCGTTTGCAGGCCGGCGCTCGTCGTGGCAAAGGTGGCCGATCTCGCGCTTGATACTACAAGGGAGGAATGTCAGTATTAAAACGCATGTATTCATCATCCCAGATGCAAATCTTATCCGGGCAGATGCACAGGAGAGAGTATTGACGTTGAGCTCAAACAGCCCGTCCGTCAAAACTCGCGATTGTGCCTCCAACGGGTTCCCGCAAAGCAGGGTGTACACAAGAGGGCCACAGGTCCTGTGGCAGGGCCAGTGGAAGAGCACAACGACAAGGACGACCTCCGCCGTATGCGCGCCTCGACAGCCCCCACCTGCGACCTGGCCCTCTCGTCCACACCGAGCATGTTCTTCTCCATATATCGATCGAAGAAATAAACAGAGCTCACCAGCGCTGACACGGTCTCCCCTCGTCGCAAGTCATATGGCTCCTCCTGCAATACAGGCACGCGTGGTTCACCTTCCTCCTCCTCGCCTTGCTCTTCTTCTTCCCTCCAGCCCCACCCTCGTCCTCCTCCGAGTCCCCTCCATTCGCGCTCTCGCTCCTGTTCCCATTCTCTCCATGTGATCCATTCCCGTTCGCATGGCCATGCGACGATGAAGACGATGGAGCTGGAGGTGGTGGGGGTGCTGGTGCGACGCCAAGTGAAGCTGTGCTCGTGGTGGGCGCAGGCGGACGGGGCGCGAGCGGTTGTGGATGTAAATGAGGATATGGATGTTGAGGATGAGAAGCGTCGGCCATCTTCGCTGAGGATCTGGGACGTCGGGTAGGGACGGAGCCGGAGCAGTATAGACTCGCGCGAGTGCGGGGCGAGGGATCACTTCGCTCTCACTCGTGCGTCTCGCCTTTTTCTTGGTTTTTGCTTGCGGACTTTTCGGCTCTGTCGGCGCGGGCACGTGTCAGACTCCGTCAGCTCAGCGCGCGCCGCAAGTCCGCCGCGCCGTAGAGTTGTCGCGCGCGCCCATGTCGGCTCACTGCGGCCAGCGGCCAACGGCGGCGGGCGTGAGGATCGAGAAGGAATAAGGCGCTGGGCTTGCCGTCTCTTCTCAAACCTCTATAAGATTCATCCTCGAGACTACCGCAAGTTCTATCTCCTCGTATCTCTTCAGCGCTATGTCTATGCTTCTATCTGGCTCATTGTATGAATCCAAGTAATGCAGGCTGCTTGTGGGTCTGCCCAACTGCCGCCTTCCTGCATGCTGATTATTGCGTCAACACCTGCGCGCCTTCTGGATGTTGGTCTAAGCAGATACGGTCTAGCGATCTGGCCGATCTGCCTGCATGCGCCGTATACGTCGCCAATCGTCCAGCCGGAACTCGTGGACCCAGGTATACCGACAGGATGGCGTCAACCACCTCTACGCTTCGCATGCACTACTCTCATATTTGGTGTCCTCCGCCTGCGCTGGTCATTGAAGCCTGCCATACCGACGGGTTCAAGGAGTAGTGGGTCCGATCTTGTGGGGAATCAACAGGATCCTGACTAGTACGAGGCCTGTATGTCACTAAACAGGCTTGATCTCGAGGTCGTGGCGAAGGTTCAGGTCTACGTCTTTCGATAGACAATGGATCGTATTATTTTTATTGCTGACGCTCGACGGACTTTATGGGTACAAGGATACCGGCTATGGGTCCACATTTCGCACGCGTCATCAACGTTCTGGCGCCTCAGCCACGCCTTTCTCGCCGACGCAACACGCAACGCATGCACCACCACATCGCGCATATAAAGCGCCCCTTCTACTGCCGGATACAATTTCTAGAAGAATCGTCATGACCTCGCAGAAGACGACCGACGAACAGCCGCCTTCACACGAGTCAGACGCGTCTTCTCCCGCCGCTCAATACGCGCCTATCCCCCGCTCAATCGCTATACTCGCCGCGGGACTGGGCCTTCGTACACCGTTGTACGTCTTCGTCTTTTCCGCATGCGGTTGAGAAAGAATTGATATCTCCTGACTGCAGCACGCCTAAAGGACGGGAGGATCTTGCAGTCACTGTCGGTTCCAGCACATTGATGGCGTTGTACCTAGCTCGCGGTATGTGTCAAATTTGAGTCTCCCCGGCCCTACCCTCATCGACTCGTATAGGAAAACGTTTCCCGCCATTGCGTCTCGCGCGCGAAGCGCTCTTGTTCGGTCTTATTCCTGGCGTGTTGGTTGCCGAGGTCTTTCATTCGAATTGGGGTCATGAAAATAGGGGGACACCCAAGTCCTTTGGCAAACCGCTCCGGAGCGGCGCTCTGGAGCGGTGACCCTGGCACGGCGGAGCGCTCTTGGCGGAGCGAACGCTCGAATCAAAGTCGAATTTGATGGCGCGCCGGTGCGGGTGCAGGAGATGAACGCGTATCGTGGACCCACAATCGCAAACTGTGTCCCGCAAGACTTCAGCGCCTTCAGCCCTCAGCCATTGTATGTGCGTGTACTGTTGAGCAGCACACTATACGAGTTACTGGGCTGGCACGGGCAGCCTGCTCTCAGAACGAGTGGTAAGGACCCGGTATGCCGCAGCGATTAGATCCCCCCGACAGACACCCGCCCCCGCCATCAACCTTCCGGAGCGAAACTCGAAGCCCGGCATCCCGTGGGAGTCAAATGCACACCGCTCGGGCACGATGCAGAGCGCGCCGCTCCAGCGAGTCGCCCTGGGACGTGAGCATCGTATGTGATATGGCATCGCTTCTCTGAATAAGGGGATTCGGCCTGTTGGTCCACATGTTCCAAAGTAGGTTTTCTACGCGTGCAATTCGCGCCGGCTTGACGCGCATGCCCGGCTCCCTTCTGTGTATAATGCTCAAGGCCGTTCTCGATTGTCGGTCCTCCCTTCGGATCCCGTCCCCGCCATGTTGCCTTCGAAGCCCAGTGCCACAACGTGTTCTCCTGGCCCTAAGGACGTCTTGGCGACGATCACCGTCTACGGCGTTCCCATTCCCGCGACGTACACCTGCCCCCTACCCTCTATCTTTGGAGTAAGCAGAAGTTAACATGAGTCATTGACAGCGTAGAGATCAACGAGCAAAAGAAGACGATCGCGTGGCCAACATTCGACCTCTTCAACACGCGTTTCCGCCCTTTCGTGTGCGTCCGTCTATTTCAATGGCATATTTACTTGAGTTATTGACTCTCATGCTGACTCTATAAGCTAGACTGACTGGACGCGATGGACATCTATTCATAAACGGCATCCCGACGGTGTACTGGATGAACTCTCTTTATATGCCTTTGTGCACTTTGCAAGGCTATTACATTATCTTCACTGGTGCGTTTATCCTGGTTCTGTGCCTTTCGTTTGTCGTCGCTTATTGTATGTTATGAATACAGTCAATGCATTTGACCATTTGCCTCGCCCTAGACGTCATGCTATGGCATGGGGTGTCGGGCTTTATACAACCGGCTGGTGCGTGTTGTTTGGATCTGACTGGTTCTTGAGCCACGTCCAAGGGCAGATGAAGCGCGGATTGAGTCGCTGGCGGAACGCGCAGTGGTTTTGAACACCGCTGCATGCAAAGCTCTTATTACCTCTTCATAATACATTTTAAGCGTGTGCAGTTGTGTCTTGTATACATGCTGCACTGGTACAAACAAGTTCAGTCATAAGTACCAACTACATAAGCTCAGCCTCTGTCGTTCGCACACTTGCGGTGCCAAGAGTACCGAATGTGAGTCCAATCATCTTACGCGGCGCCACGCGCCACGAGGCACGCCGGGCTTGCCGGCTCAACGCGTACACCCTGTCCTTCGCGCTTGTACAAAACGTACACTTCAATCGCTGTTATGAGTTGCGTCCATGGCCCCTTCATCCCAAAACGATGTCTCCGAGTCGCACGTCCCTTCAGGACCGAAAGACGTCGTAACGATGATTGATCTGGGCGCGGGGATTCGTTTCCTTGCCATTTACGTTTGCTTCGTGTTCTCTATTAAGTGCCAATGCCCAGTTCTGCGTCTGACCGCAGCTTATCGTAGCGTAGAGGTTGATAAGCAAAAGAAGACGTACGCATGGCCAACCTTTGATGTGTTTGGCATGCGACTACGCCCGCTCGTGTGTGTCTTCGTGCACTGCCCAGCCCTGGTATGCTCACGTTCTTGTGCTGAATTGCCTAATTTTCTAGGGTCACCGACCACGCTAACGGTATATATGTCAACGGAATTCATCAAAACTATTTCACGGCGGGTGTCGTGATTTTGAGCGGAGCGACTTGGATGGGTCGGTGTGTGATCAGAGGCAAGTATCTCGCGACTCGCTGTGCCCTTGAATCATCTTAAGCTCACGTCCAAACTTCTTACTGTATTGCACCCCATCACAGACGATGTATTTCCACACTGGTCGCGTCCAAAACGCTACGTTGCGTCGCTCGGAGTGGGAATGTATGTCTTGGGCTTCACCACAGTAGGCAGTTCTCCGTGGGCCAGCGACAACATCTGGAGGCCGTTGGGACGTGGTATTGGCATCTGGTTGGAATGCACACTGGTTTTAGATGATGAATAGTTGCACGTAGACTCAAGTATTGTTCTCATGGTTTCAAGGTACACGACGCAGGGCTCGGGATATGATTATGCGAATTGTTCATTGAACACAAGATACAAGAACGGAATGTCCGACACGACTGAAGTTAATTATGTTGCGAGGCCAGCAGGTCATAACAGCCGAGAAGAGTGCAGCCGCGCTTCACGCTGGAGCACACAGGTGCCACCTTGATGCCCGTCTGGTACCACATCCGTGGCCCGAAGCTGATGTGTCATCCCTGTGCGTTGGTTGACGTCCTCAAGTGCGAGAGCGAATTGCTTTTGTTGCAGAGGCAGGTCCGTCAGAGTGCCAAAGCCGAACCTTACCGTGAGAGAGCCGTCTAGTATGCCCAAAGAAGGCTGCTCCCATGCCCTAAGCAAGCTTGTGTATATTTGTAAGCCATGAGTAGCGTTGCCATTCCGTTCCCGTGAACGCCACAGGATCGTGGCACTTTCGAGGGAAGGGATCCATAAGTGATCAAGTATGTCCGCGGGAAGCGAGCCCCAAAAGTAGAAACTCAGTGAAGTTAGGCAAGGGAGGGACACGCGCTGTGATGTTGACATGGGCGCATCAATTTGCGTGACCGAGTAAGATAATAGCAGATGTTGCAGGGAAGGGTTCTGTGACAACGCCTCAAGAAGTATGATCAACGTGGGTCGCTCAGTAGCCCAGCGGTCAACGGTAGCATCATACTCAATTTCAAGGGAAGTGAGGCGACCACATTGAGGAGGCCGCATGTAGAGGTTGTAAAAGCATAGCGTTTGGAGATTGGCGTAGTTCTCCATAGTGGGAATCAGGAGCTTATGCATCCGAGTTGACATATCGGCATGAAAGTAGAGTCGGAGCTCGCGGAGGGAGGGAAGAGGATTGCGGGACTCGATGATTGTGAGGAGCTCGCGGAGACTTTTCTTCGTTGATGTCCAACAGGAGAACCTCCAAGCACGGGGCAGAAGTTGGTATAGCTTTTCTTTGGCATAAAACGGGTCGAGGGGAACATGTTCCGGAAAATCTAGGTCCAGCTGCGCGTGATTGGTGAGGGCCAGTAGTGTGTGCACCTTTTCGACACTCAGACCTTCCAAATTGTCAGCCCAAATATGGGATGCATCGAATAATATCAGACGCCATTGCCGGCAAACTGCACCAAGTATTCTCCAACCTAACGGACCAGTCACGTACGAATCCTCGTACGACTTGACATGATATTCGAAAATGTCACGAAATATTTCCACCGGAAGACGTGCGATGGGAAGACTGATGTTTCGCCGCCCCTTTTCATAAGCAGAGAGGCGATTAAATCTACGTCGCAGATTCCGTGATATGCGATCCAGCCAGCTCAAAGCGTCATCAAGATGCTCGAGCGCACTCGTCACGACGTCGATTCCTGACGGCGAAACGATTGCCAATTTCGATAGGTCGTCGGCGCGAAGCAGAGTGCCAAAGTCTTCCAACGATAGTTTACAGTCGGGCTCATCGCTGGCGGTCATAATCAGACTAGGTCGTACAAGAAGAGATGGACAGACTGCTCGGCGCACCTGCTTTCCAAGGGAAGCATGCTCGGGAACGGTAGATCCATGGCAGCAATAAGGCGCTGCTGTGTCCTCCGCAGGATGTATACAGAGTTTTGAGGATAGCCAGCGATTAAACTAGCGTCGAACGTGGTGGTGGAAGGCAAGATGCGCGCGTGGGGGACACGCGGTGCGGAGTTGCACGTGATATCAACATTCTGGCTAACCATTCTCTGTGGGCCCTGCGCGCGCTATTGCTGTACCAACAGCTAAACGGACGGCGGGTAGGCGGGAATAGCGCCTGAAAGGGCGAGGCGCTAGCGATCTGTGTGCTTTCCATGTCCCTTAAGTTATTCCCGGGCCTTCCTCGGGCTCACATCATACTTGTTTTTCCAGCCGTACGAGAAGCATCGTGCATCGATGATCGTGCCATACATATTACAACTGCACTTAATCCAAACACTTTTCAAAAGTTCAGAAGAACATTGATCGGATTTTTCTGCACGAGGTTCGAACAATGATTCGTAGTTACGGTAGTAGCTAAGCCCGTGTTCGCGCTTCACGCCTGAACACACATTTGCCAGCTCCAGGCCTATCTGGTACTACGCTCATGTCGCGAATTTGATATCCACCCTCCGTGCGGTCGTTGATCTCTTGAAGAGCAAGCGCGAACTGGACTGATCGGGCACGTAGGTCCTTCATAGCAGCACGGGTGACGTGCATAGTAAGAGAGCCCTCTATCGCGCGCGAATGAAGCGGTGTCCAGGTACCGAGCAAGCCCTTATAGACCCTGATTCCCGAGTCTTCCTCGTCATTCTGACTTCTCGGCCGGTATGGCCATGTTATGTCAACAGTTGTGAGAGCAGGAAGCCATAGATGCTCAAGTAAGTCCGCAGACAGCGCCCCCGAGTGATAAAGCGTGAGCGACGTCAGGAAAGGCAAGAGCACGCGCTGGAGAGCTGGTGTACGCCGATGGCTTCCGGTGAACGAGTTGTACAAGTGCACGTTCTGGAGAGTGGGGTTGCTTGATAGTGCTTCGACGATCATGTCCATTGTTGGTTTCCGTGTCGCCGATTCGCGCGGGTCATCTCCTTCATCTTCGAACTCGATTTGAAAGTGAGTGAGCCCACTGCGTTTTTGAGGCTGCAGGTAGAAGTTGCGTAAGGTGATGTGTCGTAGGTTGGGGCAGTTTGATATATATTTGATTCCTAACTTTTGCTTCTGCCTCCACCCGTTGCAGTCGCAGTGAAGAACGAGTGTTTGAAGATGGGGAAAGTGCTGGCTAGATAGGGCATTGACAACATTGTGTAGATCGTCCTTCAGTTCTATCTCGGTCGAGAACCTCCAAGCACGGGGCAGCATTTGATATAGATCATCGATGAGATCGAGCGGAGGGCAGTATGGAAGATCTATGTTGAGCGGCGCATTTTTGGTGAGAGGCAGCACCTCCGAGACCTTGTCGATACCCAAGCCGAACAGATCGTCAGCCCAGATGTTGGGCGCATCAAACAATATAAATCGCCATTGGCGACATACAGAGCCAAGCCTCCTCCAGCTCAAAGGCTCGTCCACGAAAGACCAGGAGCCACTTGACTCGGCGTCGTACTCGAAGATGATGCGGAATATCTCCACAGGAAGGCGTGATATAGGCAGTCCTCTATTTCGAATCCCGTTCTTGCGAGCGGAAAGTCGACGAGACCTGTGTCGGAGAGTCCGCGATACGCGATCGAGCCAACTCAAAGCACCATGAAGATGTGCGAGTGCGCTTGTCACGGCATCAACCCCCGACGATGTACCAATCGCCGCTTTGTAAAGGTCGTCTGCGCGAAGCAGGTCGGGAAAGTCGTCCATCGACAGCTCAAAATCCGGGTCGACGCTGATAAGGCTGATTAGAGCAGCTTTCAAGGGATAGACGCTCTGCTCGGCGCACCTGCTTTCCAGCGGTATCAAGCTCGGGAACAATGAGTCCATAGTGAAAATCCGATCCGTACGGGGATTTCACCAGACAATAGTTTGTGGTCAGGCAGACTCGGCTAAGATTAACGTAGCGCCGGTGGTGGTGGAAGGCAAGACGCGTCCGATGCCCGACAAATTGACGCGGCGCTTTGGCGGACGACCGCCATCAAGAACATAATAAGTAGTCCCCTGCATGAAAGACGCTTACGTGCCGTATATCGTTGGCACCTGGCCCGTTTGCTTGCACACACAGACAGGGTTGTCTAGGCGGATTGGTTCGTAGGTGCATCTATGTTGTCTTGCTTATGATTCTTTCTTTCGTCCCGTCTTTCTGCCTGGGAGTTATGGAGTCTAAGCATCCCATCCTTCCGCACACGCCCTGCTGGTGTGTGTCCAACCTTTGCGTTCATGGGTCCACAAACTTCGCGCGCGGCAAGCCGCGCTCGCCTAGCGCTCGCCGGGACAACGCGCAGGCCTCCTCGGCGATATTTGGTTTCGCTCATTTGCTCACGATCCCCACACTCTCGCAAAGACCTGACAGCTGAGCGACTTGCGACCTATAGTTGACATGATTCCCGAAGCTTCCATGCTCAACGGGGATATCATCCCTGGCTTTTCCATTCCCTCTACGGGGAACGATTATATTCGTGGGCAAAAGAACCATAGGCAAAACGTGCATTCATTATGCCATGCCGAAATGCGAAAGCGACGAGCCCTCGCCGAGACGACGCGCATCCTCGCAGTATGCGTTTGTACATGAAGATCCCGCACAAATTATCTGTAAAAGAATAGCGACGATGGTTCTGCGCAACTTGACGCTCCAGGAAAGTGCACCTTCCACCGATGACCCTCCACCGAGTGGTCCCATCGACATCCCGATACCCATCAACGTCCTAGGTAAACGCCGGCAGCTGAAGTGTGTATTCGTCTGGCACCTGAATGTGCTAGGATATAGCTCATTCATGCACAGGATAGAGTTCGACATCGAGAACCGCACCATGTCGTTGCCCGTCAATATCTTTGGAGTACGCAGACATCCGCTCGCGTACGTTGCCCTTTCGTCTCCTTGCGCACCAATTGACCATCAACCGTCCCTAACTAACCCCGTAGGCTGTCGATGCGAAAAGACAGAATGTACATCAACGGCGTCCCGGCCGCATACGTGTACAACACCGTTGGCCCTGTCCTGGCAACCGCGCCAGGTTTGCTCATACTTCGCAGTACGTCCTAGTTGATCTCAGCCAAGTGAGCCTTATCTCTGACCAGTTGGCAGACGAGCACTCTTGGTCACGCCCGCAATACTGGGGCAAATCGCTCGCCATCGGCGCGCTCGTGTGGGCCGGCGTGAACCTCGGGCACTATGGCGGCCACGTGGTGGGCGCGGAACTTCGATGAGCGGGTGAGAGGCGTCAGGGAGGCGCGGTGGTGGCCAAAGCGGTGGGCTGCACGGGACCGGGAGGAATGAGGAGGAGGCCTGGGCTTGGTCGCGATTTACTAGTCCTAGATGTAGTTCAGTTTACTCCGAGTGAACTAAGTAGAGTGTTCGTAAGCCTTACCACCATTCATGCAGTGTCTCACATACACGCAGATCTGAGCGCACAGAAAGTGCCCCGTGTTCATGTCGGAGGTGTGTGCAACCATGCAGCGTTGAAGTGACCGTGGTGAAAGCGGCCAGTTCCAGCGGGCTCAGCTTCGGAAAGGCCTGCGATCATTGGCCTATGTTGCTATAAATACGGCGATAGTGTGTCAGACCACATAATACGAGAGGAAAGATATCGTATAGCCGACAAGTCTAAGCCAGGTTTAAGCTGATAAGCAGGACGTGGTGGTTCACAATGAACTTGCGCCCAATGCGCGCCGCCACAAGTTGAGCGCGCGCCGACACGTTGATCGCCAACCACCACCAGTCCATCCATCCGAGATTGAAAGAAGATCTTCCGTTTTTGCTACGAAATATCTGAATAACCGCGTGGGCCTACTGTAATGCACATAGTCAACGCAAATGCACTAGCGTTCCCGAGCATTGTCTCGAGGGAGAGAAGGTGCGCCCAACTTGCGCACTTCGAGCGGCTCGTGGTACTAACACTATGCCAGCTCCGCACCAGACGCCCAGATATCTTTCCTCGACTTTGAGATTCTCTTCCGCACGTCTAGAGTGTCGAAAGCCGCGTTAGACGCGCCGTTTGTGGTGGATGCTGCGACGAACGCAATCGAGCTTCTGGAGAACTCCCTCGACTGGCTGGATAACGTGACGCGCACCTTACGGTGGCGGTCTCAACATCTCTCTGCCTTGAAAAACGGGCATCTCAATGGTCAACAGCCAATCGCACGTTTGCCACCGGAACTTATCCGCCTCGTATTTGAGTACCACGCCGAGGAACAGCGCCTAGGTCCTGACCCCAACTCCCTTGCATTTTACGTTCCAGGACACTGGTTAGAACTCAGCTCTGTTTGTCGTAATTGGCGCCTCAACTTATTCCATACACCCGCCATCTGGGCCAATGGCATTTTCCACTTCCATCTCGAGCAAGCACTGGTGTCGTTGCCTCTTGCAAAGGACGTCCCCTTGAACATCGACCTCAAATATTCTCGGCGTGGGTACTACACCGGTTATTATCGGGACGACGATGGACTGGCCGCTTTAGCGAAACTTTCTCGCCTGTTCACGAGGGCATGGAGGATATCATACGTGCCTTATGTGGAGAAAGACGCTCTTGCGTTTATTGAAATCGTCTGTTCCAAGCCTCTCCCCAACCTCCAAACTCTTCGCATCATATATCCTGACGAGGACCTTGCCGGGGATTTCCTGCCGCAAGCTTTGGCGGTACATTCCAACCTACGCTTTTTGACTCTGACGAATGTCTTCTTGACATGGCCACCGGTACATGGCCAACTCCTCTCGCTGAATATCGACTTGGAAGCTTGCTATAACTCAGGGCGCACGCTCGCACATATCACTGTCCTCTTCGATGTACTTGCTCGAAACATGTCGCTCCGTACCCTCAAGTTATGCTACTCCTTCGACGACGTGAATCTACCGGACGAATCCCCAGCGTCTCGCACGCACCTCCCTCACTTGAAAAACCTATATCTGCGTCATAATGGTCCTGAAGCGTCGATGTATGTACTGGACCGGCTACGACTCCCGTCTTTGCAGGAACTTTCTATGGAAGATGAGCTCGATCATTCGCATCAATCTGCCCTACGTATGTTCACGTCTATCTCGTACGCATGGGCATCCGAGCCTACCGACGACCCACCCAACTTCCTTCTCCTGAAACATCCTGCTCGTTCGCTGGACAGCATCAAGCATTTTCTTGAGCTTTCCTTGCCAGGTTGTCCCGCCAGCCTGAACGAGCGCCTAAACAGTAATATCCAACTCTCAATCAAGAAGATGGAACCGGAGGATTCGGAGTTTCTCTTCGAGCGGAAGCTATAGATTTCCCTATCTCACGTATCTGATTGCGTGAGATATGAGTAGTCACCTCTCATAGTTGCAATACAGCCTTCAGTTTTATAGGCATGACCACTATGTTTCATCGTTCAAAATTCGTGCACGCCAAGCAAGAGGGAATACGGCGGGGGTAATTGAGGTAGAGTTGAATCTTTTGATGCGGTCATAAGGCGGCGCTTGTCGTTAAACCACACCTTGTTCTTGCACCACCATGTCGCTGAAGCCTCCAGAACCTGGCAGTGCACCTAGAACAACGAAAGGCGATACTGAAAACGTGCTTTCACCATCGTCGCATCGAGCTCGGCGTCGGTTATTCCACCGCTTCATACTCTCCTGCCTCGCCTGTGTGGCTTCGCTGCTTGTTTGGACTACACATCGCCACTTGCACTTACCCGCTATATCTTCGCCACCTCGAGTAACAGAACACGCATCCGCGCCGTCCCCTGAACCGGCGGTATACCACTCTCACACTACCGATATCGATTGGCAACCAGCCATTCTGACTGAACATGGCGCTGTGGTCGAACTTCCTGAACGCGGCGTCTGCCTCGGTGCGGATAGTGCTTGGATGAATGTGCCGAGTGGTGCTGTTCCTGTTGCGAACACTTCTCTCGAGAGCCATGCATTTCACGCGAAGGGCCGCATAAACCTTAGGAAGGGCGTTCGAACCGTCTACGTCGACACCGGCGTTCGCACGATGGGCCTCGATGCACAGTTGCACATCGTCTCAGGCGCTGTTGACCACGCAGTCTTAGATGTCGAAGCATTCTACGACAAGGCCGGCGCGTTGTCACCGATCTATGCATGCGCGTATCAACCGGACTGGACGAGGGAGGCATGGCTCAAGAGCCTACCTAATCCCGACGACATGGAGGTGTACTATGAGACCGAAGAAGAGGAGGAACTGCTCAGCTATGAAGAGTTGATCGCGCTTAGGGTCTCTCAAATACCGACAGAACCTGATGCGGGAGAGTTGCAGGATATCGATCTGTTCAGGCTACAACGGAGCAATGTTAACTCTATGGGCACCGAAGCGCCCGTTTGGTTCAATACAACGCTCACCATCCCCGTCGAAGATAAGTCGTACAAGGTCAAAGTCGACGTCGGCGGTATCTTCGATGTGAAAGTGCACGGTGATGTCGAGCTCGAGTCTTTGAAAGTCTTGGGTCTCGGTGGATCGATCGATCAAGCACCGTCAGCAAGGGGGAGAGTTGTGGCTGAGGTGCGCTGTCCATCACTGCTCCGATACCGAACCCGGCAGCTGAATGCCTTTTGAATAGGATGGGTTCAGCGCGCATAGGATCGAGGTCATGACTCGCGAGGTCAGTGGGCACTTCCGCTCCGACCGCTACGTCCGGATGCACTCGGCTGGTCCTATGGATGTCCTGATAGACGCCGTGCGAGCACCAGGGCAGAGTCCTCCCTCGCTCTTGCTCACCGCATACAAGAGGTGAATACCATAGAAAGCAATGAACCTGTCAGCTCACTGACTGCGACTTTCGCAGCGCTTTGAACGCGAGCGTACGACTGGTGGATGAGGAACCAGAGCGTCCCGGCTTCTTCGACATCAGCGGATTCGCCAAGGACGGCCCACTGGATATCACGCTCGTAGAGGGCGGGCCTTACTCCGCGGTGACCTTGAAAGCGGACACAGAGGACGGCGACGCACGAGTCAAGCTCGACAAGAGGTTCGAAGGATATCTTGACGCGAGAGTTCTCGAACCGTCCGAAAGCACGGAAGTGCGCATATGCCTCGAGTCCAAGAAACAGGATGAATGGGACGTCCAGGATCCGACGGGCGAAGGACGCAAGAGAGAATTACTTTTCACTGACGTCGAGCCATATGAGATGACTGGAGAGGTTGCATGGGGCGAAAAGACGTGGGGTATGCCGGGAGAGGGCTGGTCTGGCGCAAGCGATGTCATTATGAAGAGCGTTAGAGGTTCCGCTTATATTGAGATTTGAAGACAAGAATACATGTATCTGGACAGTGTACGTATAGCATGTCACCGTGCGTCTTCCGCTTCACGTGTGAAAATACAGCGGCCGGCCCCCACCTCCCATGATTCCCCTAGTATATCTTCCGGTAGTCGCAAGCTGAGCAGCGTCCATCTACCACCTAGTTTTTTATTTATATCCTCTAGCGCGAGCGCAAAAGGTCCGGGTTGGCGCTTTATATCCAACATTGCATGATACCCCAATGTCATTTGGAGGGATCCGCCTGTATGATCTGGGAGAGCTCGGGCCCAAGCATCCAACATACTCGCATATACGCGCACGCCATTGTCAATGCTAATGTTGACTCCAACGAGTTCACGTTCCCACGAGAGAGATACGGTCTCAATCGCTGGTAAAGATAATAGATCTAAGAGCTCTGCGGACAAAGTCGTCGGATGTGATAGGGCAAGTGACGTCAGGTATGGAAGAGAGATGCGTTCCGTTGACGGTAAAGGTCGCTTCGACTGTAAGAAAGCATAGTGCAAGCGCAGGGTTTGCAAAGTCGGGTTCATCGAAAGAACCTCGAGGATTGCGTCCAGATATGGCTGCTTCGTAGCCCAGGCTCCAGATTCGTCATTGCCCTGATTTTGTTCAAACTCCATGTCCAGGGTTACGAGCATACCCTGAATGGGCGGCCGCATGTACAAGTTGCGCAAGCGTAGGAACCGTAGATTGGGATGATTCGCAATTGTTCTATGTCGCATGCGCCTTTTTGTAATCGGTTCGCTGTCAGGGCTATAGTCGAGACGGAGCGTTCGTAGATGGGGTAAGAGTTTGGTAGATAAAATGTGCTTCATGAGGTCGTTAAGGTCGTTTTTATAGCCGATCGGGATCGAGAATCTCCAAGCACGGGGAATAAGACGCGTCAATGCATCATCATTTGGTTCCTCAAAGTAAGCCAGGAAGGGGTACGTGAAGTCCATGTTAAGGAGCGAATTCTTCGTCAAGTGTAGTGTTTCAAGGGCCTTGTCGTTATCTAGACGGAATAGATCGTTGGCCCAAAGTGTGGAGTGATCAAACACGATGTAGCGCCATTGACGACATACGGCGCCGAGACGTTGCCTCCAGCCTTCATGCTCGCTCGAGCACCAAGTGTTGTGCGTCTCTGCATCGAGTTCGAAGATGATACGGAGTATTTCCGTAGGAAGACGTGAAACAGGCAGCTCGCTATTTTCGTAGCTTTTCTTGCGGGAAGAGAGGCGATCAGTCCTGCGTTGCAAAGTCCGCGATACCCGATCCAGCCAGTTCTGAGCGTTTTCAACGTGTACGAGCGCGTGCGTAACGGCGTCCATCCCTGAAGGCATAGCCAGTGTAGTTTCAGAAGTTTTGTATGCAAAGAGCAAGGCAGAGAAATCATCCATCGATATCTTGACATCGTCGCCGCTGTGAACGCGAGTAAGAGGGAGCTTATAGGGAGAACGGGTTCTCTGCGGCGCACCTGCTCCGCAGCGGGATCATACTGGGGAATGCTGGATCCATTGCCCGGGCCAGTAGTAGTGTAGCAATACAGCGTTTCTGGAAAGACTCGTAGAGTTCGTGCCGCGTCGAGCTGGAGGTCCGAAGGCAAGAAACAACGGGTGACCGACCCTAACGATTACTGCGCGCGCGGGAGCTGCCGAAGATCACATGGGCGCGTTTGGAACGCAGCGCGCTTGTTCGCGTCGTTCGACGCGTCTCGCTCTTGACCGCCACCGCGCGACCATCATGTATATCAAGACCCTGACTATCCAGGGTTTCAAATCATGTACGTAGTTATGAGATTGTTAAAACGGGTTGCGATAACTCAAGTCCCTTGTTCAGATCGAGACCAGACGCACATCGAGCCGTTCTCGCCGAAGCATAATGTGGTTGTTGGGAGGAATGGGTCTGGGAAGAGTAACTTCTTCGCGGGTGCGTCATGCCATTATTATTGAGTCTCAAGATACTGTAAAAATACCCCATACCATAGCCATCCGTTTTGTGCTCTCGGACGCTTACACGGCCATGACCAAAGAGGAGCGTCAGTCTCTGCTTCACGAGGGAGTGTCAGTCGCGCAGACGATGTCCGCTTATGGTACGCGTCTACTGAATTGATCAAGGACATATCTAACGCTCCTTCCAGTGGAGATCATATTCGACAACTCGGACAACCGGTTCCCTACTGGACGCGAAGAGGTCATCCTGCGGCGGACGATTGGTGTGAAGAAGGACGAGTACAGTCTCGACAAGAAGAGCTCCAGTCGAGCGGACGTCATGAACCTTCTCGAGAGCGCGGGTTTTAGCAAGGCGAATCCGTACTACATTGTCCCTCAGGGCCGAGTACGTACCTCCTTACGCCACATCTCGTCCGCACAACTGACAGTGCTTCAGATCACCAACTTGACCAACGCCAAGGACACGGACCGTCTCCACCTCCTTAAGGAGGTCGCAGGCACGAAAGTGTACGAAGACCGCCGGACCGAGTCAGTAAAGATCATCGAGGAGACCGATGCCAAGCGTAACAAAGTCAACGAGTTGCTTGACTATATCAACACACGCATGGAAGAGCTCGAGGAGGAGAAGGAGGAGCTCAAGGAGTACCAGGAGAAGGATAAGGATAGGCGTTGTCTCGAGTACGCATTGTATCAGCGCGAGCTGGAGGACGTCACTGAGGCGTTGGAGGATCTGGAAGAGGAGCGTGCGACGGAGGTACATAACTCGAACGAGCGCAGGGAACGGTTTAGCGGACGCGAGCAGAATATCAACGTGTGTTCATTCTAACTTTTTCTGGTATGCTACTAATCCACTGTACCACAGGACATCGAGAAACGCATATCCGAGGCCAGGCACAAGCAGACCACAGCAACATTGACGCGTCAAGGCGCACAAGACGAGCTCAACGACTACACCCGCCAACGCAAAGAACTCGAGCTCGCCGTTGACGACCTGCGCGCCGCCGACGCTCGCGCAGGTGGCAAGCGGACCGAGTACGAGGCCGAGCTCGGTGCAGTGGAGAAGCAGATTCGGGATAAGGAGGCCGAGCTGGCTAAACTCATGCCGCAGTGGGAGGAACACCGCGAGCGCGAGGCTGAGCAGCGCAAGGCTCTCGACGCCACCCGTGCCCGGTTGAATGCGCTCTTCGCCAAACGCGGCCGTCAAGCGCGGTACCGCACCAAGGCCGAGCGCGACAAATTTCTTCGCAGCGATATTGCGTCGCTCGAGGCGCACCGTACTTCACAGCAGACAGCACTCGAGGGCGCGCGCACTGCACTCCAGCGTGCCGAAGCCTCACGCGAAGATATCGACGGGCGCCTGATG
Source organism: Peniophora sp. CONT (assembly GCA_001632445.1). Classification (NCBI taxonomy): domain Eukaryota; kingdom Fungi; phylum Basidiomycota; class Agaricomycetes; order Russulales; family Peniophoraceae; genus Peniophora; species Peniophora sp. CONT. The sequence continues at coordinate 159,218 of KV424515.1, read as the reverse complement.
CAGTTGGATACTAGTGCGGCGGAGAGCAGGGTGCAGGTTCAGAAGCTTGGGGAACAGTTGGCCAAGCTCCAGGACGAGAGCGCGAAGCTGAAGGAGCAGAGGAAGGAGCTGTGGCGCGAGGACGCCAAGGTCAATGCGAGTCGGAGTCATGCGGCGGACGAGTTGAAGACGGCGGAGAGGGCGTTGGCGAGTATGATGGACAAGGTACGTTGTAGTGGATATACCGTAACTGTCAGGCCTGACCGGATATGCAGGATACGGGAATGGGTCTGCGCGCCGTTGATTCTATCGCTCAACGTCTGGGACTGGATGGCGTATACGGCCCCCTTTACCGCCTCTTTGAGGTCGCGGATTCAAAGTACAATATCGCCGTCGAGCTCACGGCAGGTACCAGGTATGATTGCTCAATCCCTACACCTTTCAGATATATTTACACACAGCCAGTTTGTTCCACGTCGTCGTTGACACCGATCAGACGGCATCTAAGGTGCTCGATGTCATGCTCAAAGAACGCACCGGGCGCGTCACATTCATGCCTCTCAACCGTCTCCACCCCAAGAACCCGCCCCTCCCGAACGCTCAAGACGCCATCCCTTTACTCGACAAGCTCCGATACACCCCTCAACACGCTCGCGCGTTCCAACAAGTGTTCGGCAAGACGTGCGTCTGCAAAGATCTGACGGTGGCCGCTGCCTATGTGAAAAGTCACAATATCAACACTATCACTTTGGATGGGGATAAAGTCGATAGGAAGGGCGCGTTGACGGGTGGGTATCACGATGTGAGGAGGAGTAGGATCGAGGGCGTGAGGAGTGTTGCCACCTGGAGGAAGAGGTTCGAGGAGGACGACGCGCGTGCGAACGAGGTGAAAGCTACGAGTATGCAGCTCGAGCAGGAGATCACACAATTGGCCGGCAAGATCCAAGTGTTGCAGAATCAGCAACTCCAAGCGCGCGCGAGCAGGGATTCGTTCGCTGCGGACGTCGAGGCGTTGTTGAGGGAGAAGGAGAGGGCGGAGGAGAGGATCGGGAGGTGTCAGGAGGACATTACGAAGCTTGAGGGGGAGATTGAGGGGATCGATGCGAGGTTGGAGGTGCAGAGAGCGGAATTGCAGGCGCCGATGGCCCAAGGTCTGAGTGAGGCGGAGGAGGAGAGGATCGAGGAGATGCAGAAAGAGCTGGAGACGATGCAAGCCGAGTTGATTGAGATGAACCAGACGAAGAACCAGGTGCGCTCTTTCGGGTATCTTGAATACTTCTTGCTCGTGCTCATACGCACCGCTATAGCTTGCGAGCAAGAAGAACCTCATTCAGGTTGACATCAACGAGAACCTGCGGCGTAAGCGTGATGAGCTGCGCACGAAGATCGAGGCGCTCGGGGAGCCCGAGGCGGGCGATGCTACGGCTGGCGAGGATCTCGAGTTCCGGATCCGCGAGCTGCAGACTCTTACCGCGTCCATCGACAGCCTTACGAAGCGCATACGCGGTGCGTAACTGCCCTTCGTATGTGTCGTCTGCGTTGCTTACAAGCTCCCAGATACCGAGAAGGAAATCGACGTCGCTACCAAGGAGTTGCGCGAGCTTCGCGACCAGCTTCAGGCCGTCCAGACGCAGCAGTCCGAGGATAGCAACAGTATCTCGAAGCAGCAGAAGAACACGGAGCGGTACATGGCGAAGCGTAATCTGCTCCTTGGACGTAAGGACGAGTGTAACCGGAACATTCGCGACCTCGGTGTGTTGCCGGAGGAGGCGTTCGAGAAGTATACCAAGGAGAAGATGGACAGGGTACGTTCTCCCTCTCTCTTACCGTTAACCCGCGACTGGTTCTGACCACCCGTCTAGCTCGTGCGCAAGCTGCACACAGTCAAAGAATCCCTCAAGAAATTCGCGCACGTGAACAAGAAGGCGTTCGAGCAATACAACAACTTCACGACCCAACGCGATCAGCTTATCGAGCGACGGGACGAGCTGGATAAGAGTGCCGATTCAATCAACGAGTTGGTGGAGAATCTGGATCAGAGAAAGGACGAGGCGATCGAGAGGACGTTTAAGCAGGTCGCGAAGAACTTTGAGGAGGTGTTTGAGAAATTGGTGCCGGCGGGCAAAGGGAAGTTGATCATTCAGAGGAGGGTGGATCAGGATGCGGTTGATGAGGCCGAGGATACGCAGCAGAGTACGGTGGATAACTATACGGGCGTGGCCATCAAGGTCTCGTTCAACTCGAAGGTCGACGAGGGCTTGCGCATCCAGCAACTTTCGGGTGGGCAGAAGTCGCTCGTTGCGTTGGCTCTTGTGTTCGCGATCCAGAAGTGCGACCCGGCGCCGTTCTACCTCTTTGATGAGATCGACGCGAATCTTGACGCGCAATATCGTACTGCTGTCGCTGGTACGTCCATATGAAATTCACTATCAAGCATGACTACTAACATCTCATCAGCCATGATCCACGAACTCTCTGAATCGGCGCAGTTCATCACGACGACTTTCCGGCCGGAGATGCTCGTGAACGCCAACAAGTTCTACGGCGTGCTGTTCAACAATCAGAAAGTCAGCACTATCCGCACTATCCAGCAGGCGGAGGCTATGGAGTTCGTCGACCAGGTGCGCCCTTTTCTTCTTCGTCTGCTGCTGTTTTTGGAACGATATGCTCACATCTTCGATGTGTACAGGAGGCGCAAGCGCAGTAATCAGACCCATTCTTTCTCGTGTATTTGTTCTACGATTCCTCGTCTGCTCTGTCTTTGCTCCGTTCTTGCTGTCGTCGCATGCGCTCTGGACCTTTGTACTATGTATTTCTTGACCATGGAGTGGTTGCGTGTCTCGCTTGGGTGTTCACAGTCAACACTGCATCACGCAAAACAGGTACGATCTTTCTGTGCAGTTCCTGCGGGACCTGTCAGTATCGCGCGATACAAATCGCTGTACGATGTAGGGCTTTATAGGGTGCGATCACGGTCTCACGAACGCTCTTCCGATAAGTACAGATACTGTGAGCATTCGTCTTCTACTGATCTTCCCGGGTTCCGCGTCTTACGCCCACGTACAGTCTACAGCGACACGTCTCCGTCAAGCCTCGGCTGATAGGCTCGATGAAAGCATGACTCAGAGCTGGCCCAAATTATACACCACCCGGGGCATTGTGAGAAACATCATGAGGCTCGCATCATCTCTTTACTCTTGACCACCATGAGCTCTCCGGAAAATGCCCTTGCGCCATCCACTAGGTAACCCGTCATGAATACCATTCGACGCCTGCTGCAAACAACTCACCCTTTCTCTAGTCTGTCGCTCAAAGAGTTTGGAGAATGCGTGGACGTTGCACGCAGCGTAAATGAGCTCTCTTTCCGCCTACCCGGCATGTTATGGCGCGCCGAGTGGGAAGAAGCCCTCGAATCGCTTGCGGTTATCGACCCGAATGGTGTTCTCGACAAAGTCTTGACCACCTTCGCTGCCCGACGAGCTTTCCTTGGTTCTTGGACCACGATGAGCAGTCCAACCCCCGACGGAGCGTTTGAGGTTACCGAGCATAAAAGGCGAGCCAGTCTTTCATCTCAGCGATAGTCTGCTTGAACGCCCAATCATCGCCTGGCTATCATGGGATCAAACAGCTGAACGCTATCCCTAGATTCACTGCCGACGACCTGAACGATCTGAAGGACTTGCTTGTCCGCACCGACCGTGCTTCTGTTCAAGCTCTTGTCTACAGTAGCGCACATAACGAACGTATGGCGTGCGATCTCCTCGAACGCGCAATTCCGTACCTTGTCTTGGCCACCGACCTATCGAAACATGAGAGGTACAAGCTGAGATCTTGGCTGCAAACGGGTCGAGGTCTGCACGGTATCTCCGCGGCAATGTCGAATCAGGACTTCGTTCAACGCATCTTCGAAACACTGGACAACGGCACATTTGCACATCGTGGCTGGCCGCCGCAATGGCGCAGGCTGATGCTCGTGAACCGTACGTGGCGCGAGGTAGTGCAGGCTCTCGGTTGCTATACCGCTTTACCACCCGATGCGGCGCCAAACCTTGTCGACGCTGCTCTGCGTCAGCTTCCCTCCACCAAGATGCTGATATGTACATTGACGCATTTGAGTATAACTGGCGCTCAAGGCCTCACTAGCTTCCTTCATCTTCTACGAAGCGCGAACGCACTTTCTATTTTGAGAATCACCGGTTGGATTCAGTGCGAAACCACGTTGGATTTAGAGCCACTCGACGTTGTGACCTTGGCTCGAGTAAGGTCTTTTGAATTCGTTGGCTCCGGGGACCCGCGTCGAATGCATGGCATGAGCGCCACTCCCACCGTCTCTCTTATCAGATACCTCCGGCTACCCGTCGTCGAGTACTTTGCAATGTCGGAGCCCGTTGAGAGCGCAGGGGAAGTGGCAGAGCAGAAAAAAACACACGCCCTAGCCTCACATCTCGCAGCTATATTCGCGGCTCTCACTGGCACAGCGCCTTGTATCCAAGGCACCAAACAGTTCACCATCGCTTCGGATACGCGGGTTCACGGCTTTGTCCTGCGCACTCGTCGCTTTCAAAACTATATTCAGGGAGAAACGTTGGTGCCGCCGCTGACCGTTCACATCTACATGATCCCTCCTTCACATCCTGATGGTCGACTTTCGCATGATCCGATCGCGCTGCACCTCTTCATCAGGTTATGCCAGGCTTTAACACCGCTCGTGCCGTCTGCAGATGGGACGGCACAGGTTCTCCCTTTGAACAGTCTAGCGGCCATCGATATAGCTGCAGTATCCTTGCCCCGGGGCTCTGAGGGACCTCGCTTTCTTCCCCATCGTCCACCCTGGAAGAAACAGTATCACAATCACCGGAAGATCGAAGATCTCCCTATCTATAACTGGGCCATACACACATTGACTCAACCGGCTCGCATCGTGCTCTTTCTTAGCAACACAGCACGAAATGATGCATTGTTCCTGCCTATTCAGTCGCTGGACACACGGCAGCTAGAGCGGTCAAACCCACACATACCGTCCACTATCTTGTGCCAGGAGCCTGCAATCGAGCATATCGAGCTGGATGCACTTACTGCGGCAAGACCCTTGTGTTTGAACCACTACAATGATTGCATGTTGTCTTTCGCAGGCGCACATAGCAATGCACTTATTAAGCACTCAGATCCCGTCACAAGTAGATTCAGAGGGAATGGACGTTGGTGTACGAATGATGTTGGCTGTCAGGTGCCAGATCACTATTGTGCGGCAGATGCCACAATATGTACTCTCATATGAGCGCGCTTAGCGTCAGCGCAGCGGTTAGAGGATGACCACTAGAACGTAGCCCATATACACCATAATCGACGACTGGAGTTGTATTAGTTCAACTTGCAGTTGGCTCGCTAAGCCTCGCTTGGGACCCGTGCAGCGGCGTTTGCCGCGAAGGTTTCTCAGGCTTCGTCGGATAAGTTCGGGAGAACGATCGGAAGACAGAATGGTGTTTCTTTTGCCCACCACCGACGACGTCGACGACGATCACACAAACCCGAAGTCTGCTGTTGAGGGAGATGCATACCTTGAATATCTGAAGGTACACTTTTACGCGCGTACGCGTAATTTACCTCATCTGGTCTCCAAATATCGCTCCTCTCTGCAGTTTTGAATGATGCTGACTAGTGCATGATGATGTGCCGCGATCCGCGTAGCCCATGAGATATCCTGCCCACTGTTGTTTCGACATGAGACTCTGGACACGTCCTGGCCGAATCGCGAACCTCGATCTCCCGCCGAGATGCTGCGCTCACGCCTTTGCCGGCTGCACCTGAGCACGACGCATGACGCGTCCCTTCGGCGCTAGGCGCTCGTGGCTATGTACACGCCTTATAGGTACACAGGGCTCTAGTTTCTGAACGTCTTACATCTCCCCACCATGGCCGCGGCACAAGAACTTCCTACAGACCCCGGATTCGGTGACGAGAAGGCGGCAATGCTACAGCCTACGCTTCCAGCGCCTGTCCAAGCCGATGTCGAGACGGTGAAGCTCAGTCGCCGTCGCAGGTTCCGTCGCTTCGGGCATATCTTCTTGGTTTTTACCGGCCTTTACCTCGTCCTCAACCACTTCTCTCATGGCCCTTTCGAGCCTGAGGTTTATGACATGAACCGCTATGGATGTGGAGTGCGTATATCTGCTTAGACATAAGCGGCATCTCACTTACAGCCCTTGGCCAGCGCACTGCAATCTCGTTTCCGACTCTCATCACCGGCGCCACTGGCTGGTCTGATGACGGAGTAGATGCCCAGTGTGTCAACGACGTACAGTCATGGAAGACAGACGGCCCCTTCACTGGCCATGGCTCCCGCGATGTGTACTCAGCTCAGGTCGACTTTGAGCTCGCTCCCTCGTCATTTGGCTACCTTCTTGAATCTGTTGGAGATCTCCAGCACCTCTCACCCACGAACGGAAGTATCGGGAGCATCGCGTTTGTCTCGTCGCCTTCTGCTGCGTCTGAGAATGTGTCGATCGGTGTTCATGTCACGTACTCTGATCCCTCGGTCTTGAACATGCTCCGCGTTTGCAACGTTCAAGCAGGCGATGAGGCAGGTGTTGTTCTTGGAGTGAGCATCATCCTTCTCTGTCAGTCTGAACATTAATGACTTACCGGGCACAGGGTCTACGGTCTCATCGTCGCTTCTCTGCGGACCCCATGTTCAGCATTGGTATCCGCGTCACCGTCCCTCAGGAAGGCTTGAGCTCGGAGATCAAGACGAAGCTGACGGGCTTCACTCACGATGTGTATCCGGGTGTCAACCTTGGCTCACTCGACATCGTGACGGACCGGCCTGTGCGCTTCCAGGTACGTCCCCACCTTCTTCTATCATCCAGGGACTTCCTAACGCGCAGCAGCCTGGCAGCGTCGTTGGCGATGTTTCAGTGCAGACTGCCAACAACCCGATCACAGGCTTTTTCAACGTTAGCTCCAACTTGAAGTTGGTGACGAGAAACGCCCCCATCGACGTCGGTGTCGAGGCGTACCATACTGGTCGCCACTGGCCGTCCACTCTCCGCCTGGCTACTTCCAATGCGTACGCTCTATGACCTTTATACACGCATCCCTGTGCTGAACACGATCTCTAGCAACTTGAACGCGACCCTGACATTAAAGAACACCACGGAGTTCGGCCTCTTCCGCGTCTTTGCCCAGACCTACAACTCGCCCGTGAACGTCACACTCCTCGAGAGCCCGATCAACGGTCACTTACGCGTTGAGGCCAAGACGAAGAACGCGCCGGCTCTACTGGAGCTCGACTCAGCGTTCGAGGGCAAATTCGCTGCGCACACTACCAACGCCAATCCCAGCATCTCGTTAAAGGAGGGCGTTGAGGACCCTGTGGGAGACGGGCGGGAGCGATTTGTGGAGACGAGCTATATCTCACCCCGTATCAAGGGAGGCTCGGTTGCATGGGGGAAGCCTCTCAGCAAGCGCTTCAGCAGCATCGCGGGTGTGGCAACCACCAACGACCCCGCGGTCATCGTGCTTTGAGAGAATTCCGACGCGTTAATGGTTCTCGACCCGTACCACTGCTCATGGACGTTCTTCTTGTACTTTTGGATGTATCATGTTTGTAAGATAAGAGTAGTTTTTTAACTGCGTTTTGGTCTGTACATATACACGGAGTTCCCCGCTTGATCACAGAGTAGAACCGAATACTAACCCATGTGACCGCGTCTCCCGCGTCCGATTGTTTGTCGTGCGACGTGCGAGGAAGCGCAGTAGGCGCGAACCTCCTTACGACGCCCACTATGCTCACGAACATTGGAACAATATTCAATCGCAGGGCCTGCCTAGATGATATGCTTAACTTTCCACTCCTCGAAGCCGCCGGATGTTGTGCCTGATCAAACCCTTCTAAGGAGGTCAGACATGTGAATGGCGCCTACATACGGCCAACGGGCTTACCGGCCAACAGCCAGATATTCATCGAATCAGGTCCTCTCTTCTCACCCTCATGTCTGCACAAGCACCCGCTGGACACCGTGTAGCCATTGTGACTGGCAGTGCGCAAGGCATTGGCCGCGCCATAGCGTTGCGTTTGGCTGCGAATGGTTACGACGTCGCGGTGAATGACTTGCCGACGCGCCTGGCAGACCTTGAGGAGATCGTACGCGAGGTGAAAGGACATGGTGCGCGCGGACTAGCGGTCGTAGGAGACGTGACTGTTGAGGCAGAGGTGGAGAAGCTTGTCACTAAGACGGCCCAAGAGCTTGGTCGCGTCGATGTGGTGCGTACATTCATATAGAGTGGTGATGGTACACGCTAACCCCGCTTGTTAGATGGTTGCAAACGCGGGGATAGGGCATGTATCTCTTATTGTAGACAGTATGTTTATTGTCCTTTGGCGATCATGAAGAGCCACGCTCACATCGCATATCAGTGGATCCCGCGGCCTTCGATCGCGTATACGCGCTCAATGTACGCGCTGTTGCACTTTGCTACAAGCACGCTGCCCGGCAGATGATCAAGCAAGGCTGGGGAGGAAGGCTCATTGGTGTGTAGTGAACAGACCTGATGCATCTAAACTCGTGAACTGACAGACCACGCTCTTGAAGGTGCTAGCTCAGGCGCCGGAAAACTCGGTAAGCTCGTTCTACAGTATTCATCCAGGGACGTCTAGCTTACTTTAGGATCAGGTGTACCAGGACTATCTGCATATAGCTCGAGCAAGTTTGCCATACGTGGGCTCAGCCAATCTGTCGGTATGTGTCAAACACTTTTTACGGCGTTTGCGCCCTTGATAACCTTGCTCAAGCCATGGAGTTGCGGCGCTACAAAATCACTGTCAATACCTACGCGCCGGGCCTGATCGTACGCAAGCAGTACTGATTTTTCATGCTGGCCTGACTGACGTGAAGATTCACAGGACACACCCGGCATAGGTATACCAATCCCTGTGAGGTCACCAACCACACGTATACTCACGATTCTTAGGCAGGAATGCTGCTAGCATGATGGATAGCGGTACCATGACGGTGAGAGCACTTCCTGCGTGACCATCCACTGTGCTGAACGCGCATACAGAGACCGAAGGGCCCGGGCATGAAAACGGCCATGGACTCCTCCGTCGTCTCAAGTATAGTGGCATATCTGGCGTCCGAAGAAGCGCATCATATCACTGGTACGTTGATCTTGAGCCGTGGATGCCTGCAAAGGGTGCGCTAACGGAATTGCAGGGCAGTCGATCTCTGTGGACGGAGGTCATGTCATGTTGTAGGTTATACAATCCTAGGGCCTGCGAAAGCGGAGAGTTGTTCTTCCTGGAAAGCGTGAACTTCGCGACGACTACTCATTATGCCCTGTAGTGGATTGCATCGTGATTTTACAATGCGTGTCACCTGTCATCCATCTTTGTATCGTATAGGTCTTGCTTTCCGACGACAATAACAGACATAGGATGATATCGCATCATAGGAAGCAATTGGAGTTATACATCAAGATAGCAGGGAAGCAAAGCAAATTATGCACAGGAAAGCAAGCAAGATAGACGTCAGATGAGACAAGATGTAGATGATATCATGAGCAAAACGTATGTGAAGCAAGCTCGGCGCACGGAGCTCGTTCCGGAGAGTATCCTTGAGCAATCTAGGTGGCTTCAGCAGCTGTGGCGTCCGAGGCCACGTCGTCGTTCTTAACTTCGTCGGCCTCAGCCTCATCTTCGCTCTCGACGTCGTCACCCTCCTCAGTTTCATCGCCGTCACCAGCGTCAGCTGGATTGATGGCACGAATGGGCAGCGGAGGCTGGCCGGGCATGCGCTTGAGTGCGAACTTGCACACCTTGAAACCGCCCGAGTTCATCCCGGGTTCCTGCCAGGCCTACAAAAGTGGAAGAGATGTCAGCTGCAGTTCGATTAGTCCGATAGCATAGAACGCACCTTCTCGACGGTGTACAGTCCGTCATAGCGGTAGCCTTCTACGGGCGCATACTCGGAGTGCAACTTGAAGCCACGAATGACGCGGATTGGCTTCTTCGTTTGCGAGGAGAGCTACAAGTTGGTGAGCAAGGGTGTTAATTCACTAAGCATGCATGCGTACAAGGAGGGCTTTGTTGCCGTTGTTCTCCCAGGTCTGGTCGCAGCTCTGAGGGGCCGTACGAAGCTGTTGGTCTGTGATTAGCCTTCTGCTGTTGAATTTCGTAGACAAGCCGCGTACGTTCTTAGGGTTCTTCTTCGTTCCCTTGAGATCACGTCCACCTTGAACAAAGTTAATGATACTCTTCTCAAGGTCATGACGCGCATTGCATACCAGCGCCTGTGTAAGTGCTGTGATTCAAGTTAGCCAGATTCCAAAGCGAGCCAGAGATGTGGGCTCACAATCCGTCTCCCAAATCGACGTCGTCTTCGTAGCCTCCAGAAAGAGCGATGGAATAGGTGCCCTTGGGACCTCCTGCGATACCTGCTACCCATGGACTGCGGGGACGTTAGTAAGACTGATAAGCAGGCAAGATAGTACGTACGCATGTATAGCAGCAACACTGCAGTCTTCCCTTAAGAATATTTAGAGAGCAGACCTCGAGATGATAAGAAAGAACCGCACCTCGTCTGCCACCAGTCACCGACCTGCACGCCGGGGATAGAACCAAATGTCTTCCTATACTTCAGAGTCAGCGCACAGTCCCAGAATAGCACAATAAAAGTACGTACGGGTTATGTACACGCTTCGACATCTTGCTCGGCTCCCTATCAATATCCCCGCCCTTCTTGCGCACCACGGTCTGCACCGGATCCTCGACCTTCTCCTTGGTATAATCCACATTCTTCCCCGCATTCCTCGAGCTGCGCCTGAGTCCGCTCTCGTCCACCCTCACAGCCTTAACAACAGGTTTAGCCTCCTCGCCATCCGTATCCGCGCTGTCCGACGGCGGAGGCGTCTTGCGCTTGCGCGCTTTGGGGGCTTTAGCCTTGGGAGCGGGCTTGGGCTTGGGCTGAACGCCTAGGACGTTCGCTGCAGCGTGTTGGATGCCCAGCTGAGCTAGCAGAGCCCTGTTCGCTACGACACGCCGTTCACGTTCGAGCTCGTAGTCGGTCGGCATAGTTTGTGGTGGTGGAGACGGGACAGCAAGGAACGAATGTCTCGGGTTCAACACGTATGTAACGCGTGATGGACGCGGTTGATTGTTGTGACTGATCGCGTTTTATTGAGCCTCGTATCGCGCCATGCAGGTTTCGAACTTTTATATGTAAAGCTCGTGAGATATATCCCATCCGGTACGTAGTAGATCGTGATTATACATGTAGCAAGCAAACAAACATCCGGGATCATACATTAACATCCTCGCTACTCTCCTCCGGCGCTTTCTCGTCCCTACTAATGGGTGAATCTGGCAACGCGCCATCGCGGCGCGCCTTCGTCCCACGGCGCTGTCTCCGCAACCTCTGGCTCTCGCGTACACCAAAGCCATTCCGGAAGACCATCCTGACTTCCTCGAGGGAGAGGCCTGCAGTTTCTGGGAAGCAGAAAATGACGAAGAGTAGACCGAGCAAGCATAGACCCGCGTAGAACCCGAACGCGCCTGCGGGCGTTATCTTTGCCATGAGTGAGAGGTAGGTTGAGTTGATGAGTAGATTCCCAGCCCAGTTCGTCATGGTGGCTAGTGAGGTACCAAGGCCACGAACTGTGAAGGGCGTCAACAACGTGAACTATGTTATGCAATGGAAAGGAACGCACCTTCGAGAGCAAAGAATTCGCCCTGCTGCCATGGAACATTTCCCAGGCCCAGTGCGTACGAAGCGACAAATGCGATCATGGAGAACAGTACGAGGCCGGACCAGTTGTGGGGGTATTCCGTGCCGTCTATGAGCACGCCGGCCGTGCTCTTGGTAAGGTCTGTAACAACGCTGATCAGCGCTAATTCGCGTCAGGAAGACGGTGCAGTTGCACGTACAGTGGAAAGCGATACTGGCAAGAGTCAAGCCGAAGATCATGCCAGGCGCTGAGATGAGCATGATGGTGCGTCGTCCGATGATGTCGATGTACTTGAGCGCGACAAGGGTAAAGATGAAGTTGGTTCCTGACACGATCAGTCCGACGGCCGTTGGCTGGTCGAAACCGATCTGCTTGAAGAGCGTTGCGGAGTAGTACATGAGAGTGTTGAAGCCACAGAGCTGCTGGAAAGCCTGCATGCCGCAAGCGACAACTGTACTCGTGGGTGAGGACGGGTCGTGACGAGATGGAAATAGTGTACGTACTTAGCGCCCTTCGGTTGACCGGGTTGAAGAATAGCAATCGCGCGCGCTGCCAGATGGTAGTCGTCCGCGAAATCTCGATGCTCTGGCGCACGGCGGCTTGTAACACCTGCACCTTGAGTGCAACCTGCTCCTCTGTAGCATGCGCGTAAATCTTGCCGACGATGTTGGTCGCACGGTCTATCTGACCCCACTTAAGCATTAGGCGCGCTAGAGTGTAATTTCAGCTTTCCAGCGCTATACAAAAGGGGCAGTAGACTCACGCGACTCGGGAAGCATGAATAGGAAGATCAACTGCAATGCAGCCGGTACCGTCCCGAGACCGACCATCCAGCGCCAACCACCGCTGACGTTGGTAAAGCCCGCGTCGATACCGTACGCGATAACCTGGCCGAGCGTAATGGCCACGACGTTGATAACCACCATGCGGCCGCGCAGACGGGTCGGCGAGAGCTCCTGAATGTACAACGGCGCAACGCATGCGGCAACACCAACGCCCCAACCGATGAGGAAGCGCGTGCCGATCATGTTCCATACGGTCTGCGAGACTGCTTGGCCGACTGCACCGCCAATGAAGAGGACGTCGGCGATGGCGAGGACAGGACGGCGACCGATGTAGTCGGACAGAGTTCCCGCACCAATGCTCCCGAGGAGTGCACCGAGTGTAGTGGCGGACGTGATCAATTCCTGGAAAGGAATGAGGATATGCAAGTGGGATATGGCTCGAAGCGCGCACCTTCTGGCCATCGGAGAGGCCGCTGGCATTGAGGTCATTCCCTATCGTGACGAGAGCACCAGAGATGACACCCGTGTCATAACCTGCGAGGGGACTCGTAAGCACATGTAGTGGTAAAGTATACCCGTGACGCACCGAAGAGAAGACCGGAGATGCTACTGCAAAAGACAAGGAGCCACACGAACCACGTCGTGCGCTCCTCACCCTCCGCAACGACCACGAGCTCCGAGATCTCGCCCGCGGCGAGGTTGTCGGCGATATCCTCAATCTTGGCCGTCTCGGGGCGCTCCTTCTTTGCGTTCGCGGAGGACATGGCGGGGGACGTAAGGTTCAATCCAAACGAGATCTTTCGCGAAGAAGCAGCTGCACCTCTTTATTGCGTTCTTGGCCGGAGGATATGGATCACTTGACAGAGAAGCACAGAGGCGCCGTCAGAAGCAGGGTGTCGGATATGGTCGAGCTCCTTCGTGACCGCCAAAGCAGCGCCGCAGGGAAACTCGTCGAACTTTTTATCGTAAGCCGGCACCGGCCGCCAGCTGAAAACAGGCGGAGACAAATCTCTCTGCCGGCGGCGTGAACATTTCCATTTTCTAAACTGCAGTGAGTTCTGTAGGCTTTGAGGAGACGAGCTGGCAACACACCCTCATCATCGTTGCTCGTCTGACGACGCCATAACTGACTCCAAATCTCTCGTACATACAGGCGTTAAAGCAGGTCATGGGGCCGTAGCATGCTCAGGCTCAGCTGTCCGGCGTTTTCGGTCCGAAGTGTAAGTATGCAGCGGATCAATCACCGCCGGACTTTGCTTCCGCTCGCTTGCCCCAGTCGTACGCCCGTCCTTCGCTACAATGCAGATATCTATCTGAGCAGGACGAAGCCGCATAGAAACGTCTGTACCGTCAGGGGCGGTAGGGTTTGTGACGTCGCCGTCAATCACAATCGCAAGAATACCGCCAATACTTCATCCAGGTAACTGCCATAAACGGGGTATTTGTTTGACAGTATTAAGCGAAGAATGTACAAGTGCGAGGCCCACATGCTACGTATATGCTCCCGCGCGCCGCTCGACAACAAATTTAGTCATTCCACTTATCGAGCCCAGAGTTATGGCCAACTTTGCCGACAACTGGACGCCCGTCTCCTTTGACATATCGGCAAGTTTCGTCCCCAGGTCAGTCAACTGGAGGTAAGACTCAGAGCCGTTTTGAAGCACGACGCTGACGCTCTGTCGGATTGGAGTTGTTGGCCCGTATTCTTCCAAGCCCGCGGGTGGCTCCCACCACAACTGCATCACGCTTCTCAACGCGGTCAAGACAGCATCGACGGTCGGCAGATCATCAATGTGAACTTCTGCGAACTGGAGGGCAGGTAGATAGAGATGGCCGAACAGTCTCAGTGTCGCCTCGCTGTGAGAGTAGAAGAATGTCGTCAAGTAAGGGAATGCGCATGGCTGGGGTGGAGGCCATTGCTTTGATCGGTTGTTGGCAAAGCAATCGTGAAGTCTCAGGGTACGTAGATTGGTATTTCACTTGAGAGCTTTTAAAATTGTATCTAGAGATGGTTTCTTCTCATCGTATAGGCCTGTCATGTCAAGCTGAAGGGTATACAGCGCCCCTTGAGGAGGTGGTTCCAAATAAATGTTGTTCAATGTGAGAAAATGCAGATGGGGATGCCTCGCCATCTTCGCAGCCGCGGGCTGCTCCCTCTTTCTCGTTCGAGTGCCCAGCAAGGTTACCGTCTGGAGGTGAGGAAGCGGCTCTGAGCAGAGCACGTCGACAAGAGTACGAACGTCCTGATTTCCCCGAATCTCAGCCCTGATATTATAGGCCCGCGGAGCAAGGGGTACGACATCGTGTCTTCCGACAAACTTCAAGGCACTAGTCCCCACAAGACGCAGATTAAGAGGGAGACCCTTCGTTAAGGGAAGAATATCCATCCATTTCTCGCGGAAGGAGAATATATCATCGCGCCATAAGTCAGGCATGTTGAAGACGACGCAACGCCACACGCGACAAACGCGTGCAAGCCTGAACCAGCTCGTTTTGATGGATAGTCCCTCGCCGCAGTCAATCCGATGTTCGTCCGCGTCATATCGAAAGATGTAATGTATGAGTTCCGTGGGCAAGCGTGAAATGGGGGCGTCCGCATTCATTGTTTCGTTGTCGAGCGCGCGGGGAGGCGGGCTTCGAGAGCGTAGCACTTGTGGTGTAGTCTCGATAGAGTCTATAGAGCCGTCAAGAAGAGGTATGCTGCCAGTAGAGTCGAGAGGATTTCCTGCCGCGAGTGCAGCCTTCGAAGCGCGGTCCGCTTGTAGTAACGTTTCGCAAATATTCATCGAAAATCCAGAATGAGGATCATTACTACGCAAGCGTGTCAGCGTTCAATAGCTCCGCGTTCAACGGGGATGGCTGGCGCACCTGAGTTCCTGCGGAATAGGAAGGATGCTCGGAAACTCACGTCCGCTCATGATTTCTTTACAGGTACAGCAGTATATGATGCTTCCCACAGGATAGACAAGGCATGACACGAGAGTATGATACAGCTATCTGGCTGATGCTGTGATGGCGGTAGCGGGTCAAGCGCAATTCCTCGACTCGTTGGACAGCGTGCGCAGGCGTGCGCTTGCCGGTGTCACGCGCTTGAAAGGGGCGACTCGGTTTGCCTCAGGTTGCCTTCGCCCACCACGACGCCAGCGTCGCAGTGAAACTCTTGCATCTTACTTCGATGACATGCTGTCATCGTGATCTGCTGAATACTGGGCTTGCTACATCAAACATGATATCGGCGACAGGCGAATAGGCGCGCGCTACATTTGCGCTACATTCTGCCACTTGGTCGGCAGCGAATAAGATAGTCCTGCTACTGCACGTAAAAGCCCGTGGCATGAATGTGCCCACGTAGGCATGCGTTCTTGATTCGTTCAGTCAAGCCTCAAGACGCCGCGATCTCGCTGGGTCGCACATGATGCCGTTTGGCCACGACCAACTGGTCGAGACACGAAGTCGAGATACGCTCGTCATCACGAGGTACGTCGTGGATAAAGTGATTTCCGTGCATCCTTTCTGATTGCGATCTATAGCCATTGTGTTTGGACAGAAAGTTCTAATGAACGCATAGCACTAGAAGCTTCCGATTCCAGTAAAAGGCATATGAAGGCCACACCGAAAACATGGGCTCGACGTAGCTTCACGCTGTTGTACCGCGTTAACCTGATAATTCTGATCTGCCCTCACACATCTATGTGGGATAAAGTGTTCTCGTGTGACTGGCGCGGGATCTGGCTTGCGAGTTAGCGGAAGGATGCTGTGGGTTGTCCTTCAGCGCTTCGTCGCCGGCGCCGGCGGTCGTCGGAACCCCCATCAAGCGGCTTGCGAAGTTCCCTCAAAACAGACCGATGACTTCCTCTTCTTATGTAGGGTTTAGATGTGAACCCTACGAGAAGGTTCTAAGCATGCTGTGAGAACGCCAGGCGTGTCGCTCCCCTCTGCCCCACCTCCGCCTTCTCAACCATCATCGTCTACTGTGCTCGTCTTTCGCAACCTCCACCTCCTCCTATTATACAGCATTCTCGATGTCGTCTGAAGAACCCTTCGATGTCTTACCTTTCGCAAAGTCTCTTCCAGAAGACGCGGCAGGCGATGGTCTTTGGAAATCGTATCTTAAAGCTGTCAAGGGAGAAGACGAAGCTAGCGTCGAAAGCTGGAATGGGTCTACCCAAGGCATTCTGACCTTCGTGCGTTTTCCGTAAACCGCCTCTACGCTGTTCTGACACTGACACCGTATGTTACAGGCCGGTTTATTCTCGGCGGCCGTTGCTACCTTCTTAGTCGACAGCCAACAGAGTCTTCAAGTCGATACAGGTGCTCAGACCGTCGCACTACTCGCACTCAGTGTGCCAGCAGCAAATGTTACTGCCACGACTCTGGCTCTCGCTCAGGGCTTACCGCCCTTACCCTTCCAGCCACAAAGATCGGATATCGTAGTCAACACGCTCTGGTTTATCAGTCTTGTTATATCGCTTGTATGTTCACTCTTGGCGACCCTTGTTCAGGAATGGACACGACACTTCAAGCGGTCAATACGGCGTAATTATTCGGACATGACTATCAGAGAATATTCGATGAACCATATATTTCAGCGCATGGGCGTTGAGCGCTATGGACTGGACAAAGTTACAACCGTCATCATTGCCATGATACACGTGTCTGTTGCTCTGTTTCTCGTTGGCCTTGGAGTATCTCTCTCCCCTATCCACCACACTCCGTTTCTTGCGGTCACTATAACTGCAGGTCTTGCGACGGCAATATACCTGTTGCTCACAATTCTACCAATAATCGACCATCGGTGCCCGTACGGCACGCCATTCACGACTGTAGCCAGCTACGTGTTCTGGGACTTGCTTGCCTTTCTCACTTCGCCCATCTTCATGTACAAGGGCTACTTTGAGACAAAAGCGCGTTCTTCAAGGCTCTGGAGTGCTGCTTTCGGCCTGCCTGTGCTCATGCGCACATACTTATACGAGTTATTCGATCCCGACGTGGATTATATCTTCTTCAAGGATCGTCATGAGAACCTCGAGAAGGTTGTTCCGTGGATGGTTAGAAAGATTCAACAATGGAAGGACTTCTTGAATGGGCGACGTATGCTGTTCTTATGGCAGCGAGTGAGCGTGTACTTGCTGAAGCCCCACGACGCGGAAAGCGTAGCCGCCATCTTGGAACATCTTCCGCTTCAATTACCGGACACAAATCCTCGGAGCTACGGTCATTTCTTCGTGTACTTGCGGCATCGTCGTGTCTTCATGCACCCTATTGCGCAAATGATGACTTCTATCTCTACTCCCGGGGCAGGAACAGGCTCCCTGAAAATATTGCGCATGCTTATCCACGCAGAAAATGACCTTGAGGGTGTTTTCAGTGTGTTTGGTGACAGATGGGAGGCTATGGACGAGATCTTTGACATATTCCCATACTATGTTCAAACTCTCCACACTATGGACGTGAAACAAGTGTTCACGGAGAATATAATGATCAGAGATATTACCAGATTTCGGTGGACGTTGATTCTTACGCTGCGGGCCTTATTGAAACAGTCATCAGGCAGTGACACTGTCGAGCTTCTCGACGACATGATGGTCCTCACGGGCATCTATGGAGTTGAGAAGGAAGCCTCGCACCTGAAGGTTTATGAAGACTCTGAGATCACGCCGCTCTTGCACATGCTGTTGGAACTACAGAAGTGGGACAGATTCCGCTTGCTCCCACTATTCCGGAAAGGCTCTGAGCGCTTTGATCAATTGCAATCGAACACTATCCAATCCAGGCTTAGCGGTAGTGGAAATCCCCAGCTGAGTGGGGATAACTTGCCGAGACTCACAAAATCTGCCGCTAAGCTATTGAAGTCCAAGATTGAGGCATTCACTTATGATCTTGCGGTTGCTAATGTGCTCACATTGCTTGCACATCTCCTCTGTCCGCGACTGAATGGCGAGGACTTCGGTCCGCATCTGAAGCCTGGACTCGATGCAACTGCGAACATATCATATCTATGGGACTGGGATAAGTACTGGCATACAGACAAAAGCCATGACATCGGCGGCAATGCTTCCGGTGCATCCGGTGTTCTGGTATATGTGCTTGAACAAGCCGGAGAATTATCGCCCCCCAATACGACCATAGATAATCCTGATCTGCTTGAAATAGATGCGGATATGAGGATCATCACAGGTTCGCTGGGTCATCTTCGAACCTCTATATCACTGCCGGAATCAGTGAGAAATGATACCAGCTTGAAAGAGGAGGGCAAAAAGGAGCTGGGCAGCTTGGGTGTTACTAAGCGCTCAGAGTATGTCAATGAGCCAGGTTACAAACGTACACTGGATGCGCAGTTCCGGAACTCCGATATATCAGCCATACCCGATCTGTGGAGAGATACAAGACTCATAGAGGCTCCTGTGGCAGCACCCGCACCAAGCATCAATACCACCCCGGATATCGCATCTCCCGTTAACATGCCATTCCAAACACCGAGTCCAGCAACTGCCGAGCCTCTTGAGATCACGTTTGGGGCCTCGGATCGAAGTAGTTCATATGCAAATACTCCAGGCTCGGCAAGCCTTGCTGGACCTTCGAATTTCCGGAACTCCGATATATCAGCTCTACCTGATGTGGGTAGAGATACAGGACTCACAGAGTCTCCTGTGACAGCACACGCACCACACGCCAATGCCACCCCGGACATCACATCTTCCGTTAGCATGCCAGTCCAAACTCCGAGTCCCGCGACTGTCGAGCCCCTTGAGATCACGTTGGGGGGCTCGGATGGTAGATTAAATGCACACATTGCAGGCTCGGCAAGCCTTGCTGTGCCTTCTGAGTTACATGTAGTACCCGCCAGTACCAACTTGCACCAGTCCCAGCCATCTTCGACAGAGAGGGCGAGGGAGAGGGAGAGGGAGAGGGAGAGGGAGATAGATTCACCAGATCAACAGCGCATTGCCTCTAGCTCGTTCCGTAATATGATCAGGATCTGGGATGCGGAGACAGGACAGATGATTGGCAACCCGTATGAAGGACATACTGGTAATGTGGGAGCCATCGCATTCTCCCCGGACGACATGTCGATTGCGTCGGGCTCGGATGATCACACAATTCGGATCTGGGATCAGTTACATGTCCCCGTTTAAGTGTGGAGGGGAAGGGTATGTCTACTTTCCTCTCCTCAGTAGCCGTCATAACTAAGTAGGTTTACAATCAGTAGGCAGTTCCGTCAATTCATTGGACGCGCACACATGGGATCTTCACATTTCTTTGGGTAGTTGTTTGTACTTCCTCTTCAGAACAAGGAGCAGTGGCAGCCAGGCTCGATGTATTTCGGCTGCGTCTTTGCAGATGCCGAATATCTGTTTCCTTGAGTGGATGACTTGTATAACATCCGGCGTGGATTTCCAGACATCACAGGCGAGAGAATGACCGTCGTCGCTTGGGTGCTAGGTACGGCACTTAAAACAGTTTCTTCTTGATATCGGAGTATGTGAAGCACGGAGTTTGGTCAATATATGTCAGAAACAGGGTCATTCGGACAACACGGCTGAGAGCATACACGCGAAGAGATATGTTGGTGATGGTGATGGTTGATGGCAAGGCCGCCGCCGCTACGCGGCGCTGAAATCGGCCCGGAACCGCCTACAGCATAGGCGCAATCCCATTGCGGCATTTAGTAGCTCAAAGGCTTATTGTCATTTCCAGAGATTACGATATATCTTTTCACTGTTCAGATACATACATAGTATCAGAGGCATCTTTTGGCTAAGTTCAAGCGGCAATATACGGTGGAGGCCGGTACGCGCCAGAACCTGAGACGATCCGCCGCCTATCAGGCGAAAACGCCACTGAAAGAGATGGCTCACTGCCATGTTGTCCAAATGGCTGTTTCACCCTGGCCCCCGTCTCCGAGTCCCATATCTGAAGGGTGAGGTCGTCCAATCCTGAGACGACTTGCTTGTCGTCTGGGGCGAACGCGATGCAGTTGACGTCGCCAGTATGCCCGGTGAATGGCCCTCTCGCCATGTTTCCCGTAGCAACCTCCCAAATCCAGATCGTACTGTCGCGTGAGCCCGCCATAACGTGTTTTCCGTCCAGAGAGAACGCAACGGATATCATCTCGCTATGCCCCGCGAACGGCTCCCGCTCCATAGACTGTTCGCTTCCCGCGTCCACGTCCACGTCCCATACTCGGACCGTACCATCGTGTGAGCCCGATACCACGTGTTTACTGTCCGGCGAGAATGCAACAGACGAGACGAAGTCTGTGTGCCCTTCAAGGGGATCCCTCACCGCCTGTCCCGTCGCCGTGTCCCAGATCCGAACTGTACGGTCGCGCGAGCCAGATACAGCGTATCTACCGTCTGGAGAGAACGAGACCGACAAGACGCCGTCAGTGTGCCCTGTGAACGGATCCATCTCCATCCTCCCCGTCGCTGCGTCCCAGATACGAACTGTACGATCTTGGGAGCCTGAGATAACGTATCTGCCATCTGAGGAGAACGCGACAGAAGTTATCGGCCCTTCATGACCAATCAAAACTACAATTTGCCATTGTCAGTGGGTGGCCACAAAGAGTACGAGGTGGTAGAGCGCTTACCTTGCACGGTTCTTGTAAAGTGAGCAGAATCTAATAAGACTCGCTGAGCGATCTGACTTTGAGAATCGTCTGCCCCGCTTAGATGGCGCAGCATCTGCGACCGTATGACTCTATACGGCAAGTCCACCTTGATCTCCGAGCGAGGACTCGAGCTCCCTACGAGGATGTTCAAAAGATTGCGGAGACTGTCGGCCCGTACGATCTCATCCTCCTTCAGTCGCTCAAGTAGGGTGTCAATAAGCGCTTTCCGGCCTTCCACTGTTGCGTTATTGAATATAGAATGGTGTACATGGAAGAGAGAAAGCGCACCTGAACTGGCGTGAAAATGGATCGCCTGGAGCTGTGCGCCGCGAGCACCCTCGGTCGTTGACAAGTCGTTATCGGTGTACAATTTGATGAGATGCGCGATGGAGCCGTACATCTGACCAAGGGCGGCGTGCAACTCGTTCAAAGCGCTCTCGATGTCAATCGGAGGAAGGCTCTTCAGGTACCGGAGCCAGATTACAGCCCACCCGAATCTGCACATAATCAGGGCGGGTAGGTTAAGCAGCAGACTGCACTTACATCCCGTTTGCTCTCTCGTTCAGAATTTGTTGAGCCTTGGCTTTGATGACATCCGGCCACTGGCACTCATAAATGTGAGTGGATATGTAGCGACTCAACTCGCCTTTGTGGTCATTGACCATATGCAGAATGAGGTCATGGCTAGCGAACCGTGATATGTAGTTTCCTATGTCGGGCTCAGGACGACTGGTGACGAGCAGATGAAGATCTGCATCCCCGATGTTGAGGCTAAAGAGTTCGAGAAAGCCTAATAGCCCGCTCGCCCGCGCAAATTCGGGGCACTCGTTGAGTGCGTCTATGACGACGACTATGCGGCCAGATATGTATGATAGCTGTTTAAGCATGGCGAGAAGCCTCTCATAGGTCGGATGATCGTCAAGCGTCGAGAACTGGCGCTCCCCTTGAACGAATTGGAAGCCCTCGTGGGAGGAACTTGCAATTTGGAAGACAAGAGAAGAGACGAGCCCCCGACAATCTTGCTTCTCTTGATCGCCGGAGTCGAAATAGAAGTAAGCCAGGATCAGCGTAGGGTCTGCTCTAAGGTGATCGATGACCGAAGAGCTGCCAGACAGGGTAAGAAAGCGTCCATAAAGCATATAGAACTCGGCCATCGCACCATAGGACACTCATTCCCGCACCAGCTTGAAGATCAGATCAGAAGTACATCCTACACTCGAGGTTAGTCATTCACATACCATTCCCATGAACCCAGTACACTCCGTTTTGGCGCGCCTTCCAATCCTCAAATTGATCGTCGAAGAACCATTGACAACTATTAGCTCGTCTCTTCTCCTCGTAGTTTAGTGGTTGTGGGTTAGGTGGACGGAGCCACGAGCGGATATCTTGGACAACAACGGTCTGCAGGGTCTCCAGAGCGGGCCTAATGCGCGATTGCCCTATGGAGAGGTCAGAGCCAACAAGCGAAAGGACAAACGGAGTTACTTTTACGAGCGATGGCGTTGGCGTACGCACTAATCTCTAGCAGGGAGAGCTCTTCAAGCTCTCGGACCGCAGCTGTCACACTGGACCTGCCGCTAAACAAGACGGAGTAACTCACTGTGTATACGCAGTCAGGCAAACAATACATGATATCCTACGCTCTTTAGAAAACACATACTGATCCTGAGACCCACGGTGCTCTCGCGCATGGCTAGAAATTTGCGGTATTTTCGGGTAGATAGCGTAAGGATATCTAGTATCTGCAGAAGCATCCTGACGATGATGCGCCTCAGAGCCTCGGTCGGTGTGGTCAAGGGCTCCGTGTATATTGCGATACGCTCAAGGCAGTTCTTGACTTTGTAAAGAGGAATTTCGAAGGGATCGCCTGGGGCTCTGAGAAAGCGGAGCGCCGTCGCAGACCTTGTGGCCTGCTTGTCGTCAGAAATCCGAGAGATGATGGCGAATCAAGGCTTGCTCTTACCTCCAACAGCTCGTTAGTATTATACAAGAGATCATTGATAGTTCTTATACGCTCGGATACAAATTTGTCTTTGAAACGAAAATTCCTTGTATGACTATCCAATGCCTCCACCCAGAGCTCCGTAAAGTTGTCCTGGGCAGCGACATCCGTGCGCGAAGTCAAGGGTCCAGCTACAGGTTGAGATGACATGATTATCCGAAGGCGATGGTGGTATATAAAGAAGAGACGACGAGGGTCAATCCCAGCCACATCCGAGGATCCTCGTGTTCCACACGTTGTTTGCATGAGAAGGCGCTTGAAACGGGGGAGAAGCATCTACGCTCCCGCAGAGTTCATTTAGTACAGTGGGCCTTGAATTTGAGCGCTTGTTGGGCGCAAACAATCTCGACACAGGGCTGTCGAATTGGAATGCAGTGTATCGCTTGCCAAAGTACATGAGCGCACAAGTGTATTTAGATGGGTAGGACATAAAACAAACGAGCGCGGAGATAAAGAAGGCATCCTGTGGGAGCGCCGCACAGTAGGCTAGGGAAATCGCAACGGATGAACCAAATATAGACCTCCAGAGAGCCAGAGGCAGACTAGGTTCATGCAAAGCCGGTTGACAAAGGCAAGATAGTTTACTGGATAAAGCACATAGATGAGTGCCCGGAGTCGACGACCGTTGGATGATGGAAGGCAGGAGGAAAAGGAAGTTGGCTGGGCGACCACGCGATGCGGCCGGCTGTCGCCGCGGCGCGAAGGCGCTGCTGACGACGGCGAGAAAGCGTTTTGCGTCCTTCGTCTTGACCTCCACCACCGTCCTTCTGCCCTCGGGCACTTCTCTCTTTCTCCACCAGCTATGAATCGGCAAAGCACGCTGGTTCACCAGCGGCTAGAGGCCGTCGAGGACCTCTCCCAGCTCCAAGGGCTCTCGGACGAGACGATCGTCAGCTGTCTACGCGAACGCTTTCTTTCGGACACGATCTACACTAGGATAGGCTCGGCAGCGCTCGTGGCAGTCAACCCGAATAAATATGTGTCGTCCAACGCGGACAGCGTGATGCACAAGTACGCCGGGGAGTACCGCGCCGCCCAGCCGGACAAGGCGCCGCAACCGCCGCATATCTTCCAGTTCGCAAACAACGCGTACTACCACATGCGCAGGACGACGCAGGACCAGTCTATCTTGCTAGCGTGAGTACCGATGCATTGGTGGATATATATGTATTCTGACTAAGAATCAGCGGCGAGACTGGAAGCGGGAAGAGCGAGAACCGACGGCTGGCGATCAAGTCGATCCTCGAGCTGAGCGTGCCGACTGCTGGCAAGAAGGGCTCCAAGCTTGCGCACCAGGTCCCTGCTGCCGAGTTTGTGCTCGAGTCTTTCGGCAACGCCCGGACGCTCTTCAACTCGAACGCTTCCCGATTCGGGAAATATACTGAGCTGCAGTTCTCGGACAAGGGCCGTCTGTGCGGCATCAAGACGCTGGATTATTACTTAGAGCGCAACCGCGTGGCCGGCGCTCCTTCTGGCGAGCGTAACTTTCATATTTTCTACTACCTCGTCGCCGGCGCCACTCAGGAGGAACGGCAGCACATGCATCTCACCGACAAGGCCACCTTCCGCTACCTCGGCAACCGAGGCGTGCCTGCTGCCCGCCAGAACGTACAGGACGACGACTCACAGCGCTTTGAGCACCTGAAGCTCGCGCTCAAGAACGTCGGCTTCTCTAAGCGCCATGTTGCACAAACTTGCCAGCTCATCGCCGCCATCCTCCATCTCGGCAACCTCGACTTTACCATCGACCGCTCTCGTGATGTCGATGCTGCCGTTGTCCGCAACCAGGACGTGCTTCACCTCGTCGCTGAGTTCTTGGGCGTACTCCCCGCGGCGCTTGAGACGGCGCTTAGCTACAAGACGAAGCTCGTCAAGAAGGAGCTCTGCACGGTCTTCCTCGACCCCGACGGCGCTGCCGACAACCGTGACGATCTTGCCAAGACGCTCTACTCGCTCCTCTTTGCATGGCTGAATGAGCATATCAACGAGCGCCTCTGCCGCGACGACTTCGTTACTTTCATCGGCCTCTTCGACCTCCCTGGCCCGCAGAACCTGACCTCGCGCCCGAACTCGCTCGACCAATTCTGCATCAACTTCGCCAACGAGCGTCTCGTGCATTTCGTCCAGCGCAAGACGTTCGAGGCCCATGTCGCCGAGTACTCGCAGGAGGGTATCAGCCGCTTCGTGCCCCAAGTGCCCTACTTTGACAACACGGAGTGCATCCGGTTGCTCCAGAACCAGCCCGGTGGTCTCATCCACATCATGGACGACCAGTCGCGTCGTGCGCCGCGCAAGACGGATCACACCATGGCCGAGGCGTTCTCTAAGCGCTGGGGCAACCACGGCTCGTTCCGTGCCGGTTCTATGGACCGCTCCGGGTTCCCGACTTTCACGGTGAACCATTACAATGGTCCGGTTACCTACAGCACCGACGGTTTCCTCGCGAAGAACCTCGACGCGCTCAACCCCGACTTTGTCAGCTTGTTGAGGGGTCGCGACGGAGAGGCTACGGGCAGCGAGGGCACGGGTAGCATCAACCCGTTCGTGCGCGGTTTGTTCAGCGCCAAGGCTATCGCGACGCAGGTTCATCCTCGCCACGACGAGACGATCGTTGCTGCTCAGCAGCCCTTCAAACCTATGCGCACGCCGTCGACACGGAGGAAGAACACCATTAAGCGCTCAAACTCGACTACGCTCGGCGCGATTGACGAGAAGAATGCTGGTGCTGCTGACGACGATGATGAGGGTGGCGACAAGAAGAGTGGTGGGCAGCCGTGCGTCGCTGGGGAGTTCAGGCAAGCGCTGGACACTTTATTCGAGACGCTCGACGAGACGCACGCGTGGTTCGTCTTCTGTATCGCTCCGAACGACTCCCAACTGCCCAACCAACTCGAGGGCCGCGCTGTCAAGGGCCAGGTCCGCGCGCTAGGATTGCCGGAGATCGCGAGGAGGAGCACGAATGTGTTCGAGGTGGGGATGACGCCGAGGGAGTTTTGTGATAGGTATAGGGAGCAGATTGCTCAGGCGGGAGTTGTGGAGGGAGATACGAGGGAGCAGGTCGAGCAGAGCAGGACGGCGTTGGGACTCGATGAGGCTGATGTTGTGCTTGGACAGTACAAGGTACGTTAGTTTGAATACGGTGCTAAGCAGCCAGCTGACATGCACTGTATAGGTGTTCCTCTCCCAGCGCGCGTTCCACACGCTTGAGGACTTCCTTCGCGCCCGTGACACCGAGGAACAGCGCCGCAACAGGATGCGTGAAGCCGAGCTCGAAGGCGGTCTCGGCAACTCGGACCCTTACGCGCCATACGCAGACCCGGAAGCACCGAACGAACCTTACACGCCTCACAGCGCCGACCCTTACGGTGCTGGCTTTGGCGCGTCGTCTAGTCAAGTGTTGCCCCTCATGGACCATGCTTCGCCGTTCCAGCGCGCGGACATGTACGGCGACTACGACGGGCGTGGCAGCGCTGACGACTTCGATGCACGCAGTCGACTTACGAGTGCACGGGATGGGGAGGAGACAATGTCCATCGCCACGGAGAGCTACGCGCCCAGCCGTAACATGTTCAACGCTACTGCTCCCGGCGGCGGCGCGGACAAGAACGCGTTGCTCGAGCGCGAAGCGTTACCGGGCGAGGTACACGAGGGCGAGACTGCCGAGGTCCTCCGCGAGAGCTCTGCACGCAGGCGCTGGGTCGCGCTGTGCTGGCTGCTCACGTGGTGGGTTCCGACGCCCTTCTTGAAGTGGTTCGGGCGCATGAAGCGTATCGACATTCAGCAGGCGTGGCGCGAGAAGCTAGCGATTAACTTGCTCATCTGGCTCGCGTGTGGATGCGCGATCTTCGTCATTGCTGGCCTCACGTTGCTCATCTGTCCGACGGAGCATGTGTTCTCGACGGGCGAGCTGTCTAGCCATGGGTACAACAACGGGAAGGCGGACGCATACGTAGCGGTCAGGGGAGAGGTGTTCGATTTGACGCAAGTCGCGCAGACTCATCTGCGTATCGTGCCGGTCGTTAGCACCAAGACGATTCTGCAGACGTATGCTGGGACGGACGCCACGGATCTGTTCCCTGTTCAGGTCTCGGCCCTGTGCAATGGTGTCAGCGGCACGGTCTCGCCATTCGTGTACCTCAG
This sequence comes from Peniophora sp. CONT, assembly GCA_001632445.1. Taxonomy (NCBI): domain Eukaryota; kingdom Fungi; phylum Basidiomycota; class Agaricomycetes; order Russulales; family Peniophoraceae; genus Peniophora; species Peniophora sp. CONT. The sequence continues at coordinate 131,977 of KV424515.1, read as the reverse complement.
CTTCAGCAACACCTCGACCGACACCAACTCGCAGTACCACGATTTCCGCGTGCAGAGCAACGATTCGCGTCCGGATTGGTACTTTGAGAGCATGACGGTCATGCGGTGGAACAACCGCGTCGGCTTTATGGGTTATACGCCGAGCGAGATCAAGAACATGGCGGAGGGCGGGAAGAGCGTGGGCGTGTACAACGGGATCCTGTATGACTTGAGCGATTACGTCTCGGTTGGCGCTGCGATCGCTCCACCGCCTGGGCAGAGCTTACCGAGCGATCTAGGTGGTGACACACAATTCATGGACAGCTCGCTCGTCGACGTGTTCAAGTTCAACTCGGGCAAGGACATTACGAAGGATATCGATGGGCTGAACCTCAACTCGGACGTGCTGCACCGGCAACGCGTGTGCCTGCGGAACCTCTTCGCGATCGGCAAGGTAGACAACCGTCGTAGCGCGCAGTGCCAATTCGCCGCGTACTTCCTACTCGCGCTGTCGATCATGATGGTCAGCATCATCCTGTTCAAGTTCCTCGCCGCCATCAACTTTGGGTCCGCGCGCGCGCCAGAGGATCACGATAAGTTTGTGATTTGCCAGGTGCCGTGTTATACCGAGGGCGAGAGCTCGTTGAAGAAGACGATCGATTCGCTCGCGGAGCTCAAGTACGACGATAAGCGTAAGCTCATCGTCGTCATCTGCGACGGTATGATCGTCGGATCCGGGAACGACAAGCCCACGCCGCGTATCGTGCTCGATATCCTTGGTGCGGACGCATCGCAGGACCCTGAGCCGCTTTCGTTCGGATCGTTGGGCGAGGGCGCGAAGCAGCATAATATGGGCAAGGTGTACAGCGGTCTGTACGAAGTCAACGGACATGTCGTACCCTACCTCGTTGTCGCCAAGGTCGGCAAGCCTTCGGAGCGCTCGAGGCCGGGTAATCGCGGCAAGCGCGACTCTCAGATCTTGCTCATGAGGTTCTTCAACCGCGTACATTTCAACGCGCCCATGACCCCGCTCGAGCTGGAGATGTACCATCAGATCAAGAACGTTATTGGCGTTAACCCGACTTTCTATGAGTATATCTTTACGGTGGACGCCGATACGACCGTCGAGCCGTTATCGCTTAACCGGCTTGTTTCTGCGTAAGTTTTTGTTGTTTGATAGGATCAGGGTGGACGGAGGCTGACCTCAAGCTTACAGGATGACTAACGATAAGCGCGTTATCGGCGTTTGTGGCGAGACGGGGCTGGCGAACGCTAAGCAGACGATCACGACGATGATGCAGGTCTATGAGTACTTCATCTCGCACAACTTGGCCAAGGCCTTTGAGTCGCTCTTCGGATCCGTCACCTGCTTGCCCGGCTGTTTCACGCTCTACCGCCTCCGCACGCCCGACACACACAAGCCCGTCCTGGTATCAACGCAGCTCGTCGACGACTATGCCGAGAACCGGGTGGACACGCTGCACATGAAGAACCTGCTGCATCTAGGCGAGGATCGGTACCTCACGACGTTACTCCTCAAGCATTTCCCGCTATACAAGACGCAGTTCGTTCGGGACGCCCACGCGTTCACTGTAGCGCCGGACGACTGGAAGGTGTTGTTGTCCCAGAGGCGTCGGTGGATCAACTCGACGGTGCACAACCTCGCGGAACTCATCTTCTTGGACAAGCTGTGCGGTTTCTGCTGCTTCAGTATGCGCTTCGTCGTCATGATCGATCTCGTGTCGACTATCATCCAGCCGGTCTCTGTCGGATACGTGCGTATTCTTTTCGGTTCGATTTCCAGGGGGATGAGATGCTGACGCGTTGGTGACAGATCGTGTACATCATCTACCTCGCGGCCTCGGGCGATACCATTCAGACGGTCTCGATCATTCTCATCGTCGCGGTATACGGTATCCAAATGCTCGTGTTCGTGCTCCGGCGCAAATGGGACATGATAGGCTGGCTCGTTTTCTATATCCTGGCTATCCCCATCATGTCGCTCGCCATTCCGCTCTACTCGTTCTGGAAGATGGACGACTTCTCGTGGGGTCAGACGCGTATCGTGTTGGGTGAACAGGGCAAGAAGCTTATCGTGCACGACGAGGGCAAGTTCGATCCGAGGTCTATCCCGCTCAAGAGCTGGAACGAATACGTACGTTCTTTCGTTCTATGTAGGTCTCGGACCTCTTGCTAATGCGTATCACAGGAAAACGAGCTCTGGGATAAGGAGAGCAACCATAGTATCGGCTCGTGGGTCCCGCCTACCAAGCTCAAGAACGACGGCTACGCTCAATCGGCTACCGCCTCGCTCTACGGCCGCGAGACGTACTACGACCCGCACCCGCAACAGCAGCGCTCGTTCTCGCCTTCGCCGAGCATGATGGGATACGGTCATCCCGCGGCCGCGTACGGTCAGCCGCCTGGGTACCAGTCTGGACGCGGAACGCCTACGGGCGGGTACGGCCAGAACCCCTTCGGCGCGGGCGCACAGAGCGTGTACGGTGGTCAGAGCACGTATGGCGGTGTCGTCCAGCCCACACCGAGTCGCCCCGCTACGAACTACCTCGGCGACGTGCAGATTCCGATGTCGGGCAGTCCTGATGGGATGCAAGGTGGCCCCAGTGATGGCGAGCTGGAGCACGGTGTGAGGGCTATTCTGGCGGAGGCGGATTTGAATACGATCACGAAGAGGGAGATTCGGAGGAGGCTTGAGGAGAGGTTCGGGACGAATCTGGATGGGCGCAAGGCGGTTATCAATGCGGCTATTGATCGTGGGCTGCTCGAGCACGCGTAGGCGTGAAGATGACCTTTCGCGCATCATGTTCTCTTCTTTGGTTTCGTACTGCTGTCTCTTACGTTCTCTCTGCATCGGTGTCGTGGATCGCGACCGTCGGACGCTTTTGGACCTTGTTTGCATGCCCCGTTCCTCTCAATCCTCCACCCATGACCCCACATATAATCGACATTTTCAAGTATCCTCATATCCGGACTCGTACGCTACTGCACGGCCGCGACTCGCGCATTCTTTACTAGTAGACAATTTGACGAACACTGTTTTCCGTTCCCGTTTACTGTTTCTGTTCATATCATGTCGCACGTCAGCCTGGCCAGTAAACTTGGTTATGGACTTTTGCTAGTAATCGCATTGCGTTCCTTTCTTTGGAGCTCGAAATTACATGTACAAGCACGCTGAACTATACAGGTAAGAATCACATATGTACAGTCAGATGGTGAGACATTATACTGGGATGTACTCGTATAGACAAGCTATGTAGAAGCTGGCACTCCACCAGGGAGTTCAAGCAGAAATCGGGGTGGAAGGTGTCTATCTCGTGTCCGATATCTATGTATCCCGGGCTCGTATCAGATTACTGTGTAGTACGATAGAATTGCGTGGACAGAGACGTCCGCCTCAGATAAAGCCCCTCTCCTATGCAGCGCACCACGCGCGTGGTGACCTCGTACGCTCGGCGCCGAAAATGGTGTGGCATCCGACCCTTCTGCCACCGTCGCGCGGCGATTAGACAAGATGCGAACAAAGTCCCAGTGCCCATGCTTTTCGGCAAGCTGCAGTGGAGCCTGGCCATGATTATCGGCATCGTGGACGAGAGCACCGTGCTTCAATAGGATGCGAGAAGCACCGATGTGTCCCCACCTCGCAGCAGCATGCAACGGAGTCCATCCGAGCTCGTTACGTGCGCGACATCGGAGGTCCGCGGCGTTAAGCCCATGTACCGTAGGGTGTTTCAAAAGGGTGCGGACAACATCTAGGTACCCAAAACGTGCGGCAAGATGTAACGGGGTATCGCCGTGCTTGTCGCCCGCGTCGTCGGCGAGGGCACCATGCTGAAGGAGGAAGCGAGACACCTCGGCATGCCCCTCCCTCACAGCTACATGCAACGCGGTCTGTCCGTTTCGATCACGAGCAAGGCATCGCAGAGTAGCTGCGTTGGACCCATCCGCTGCTGGGTAATCCAAAAGGACGCGCACGACATCCAAGTGTCCAGAGGATGCAGCATGATGCAAGGGAGTACTGCCGTCTTCATCTGCGTCGTCGACGGAGGCTCCATAATCAAGCAGTATGCGGGCGACGTCAACATGCCCCCACCTTGCAGCGCCGTGCAGTGCAGTCTCCTCATACACGCCACGGGACCTGACAATATTGTCGCTAAGCATGAATAGAACGATATCGCCCTGTGAGTCCTCTAAAATCCTTTCTACGTGATGGTAAAGGCCCAATCTAGCAGCCCAATGAAGAGCGGTGTCAAGTTGACCGTGGGGCTCGTGTTGGCTGTGCGCCCAGAGGGCAAATGCAGGAGAGTCGATATGCAAGAAACGGGAGAGGAGTTTGTTCAGATCGTTGGCGTTGTGAATGGATATGTGTTCGAACCAGTGCTCATTGGCGTATGAGCGGAAGTCAGAGTGGGAGTCGCCCAATGTGAGCGTCAAAAGACAGATCTTCGCGAGTGTCAAGTTCGCAAAGACGTCGTTGACCCAGTAGGCAGGAAAGGCTTGTTGAAGCTTGCTAGACACGATGTATTGTTTGACAGAGAAATGAATGAATTGCACGATCTTGTGCCCTTCTTTCGAGGTGACGACGTCGAGAAGACCAGGGCATTTCTCAAGCACAAAAGCTTCCGGGTCATCAATGTGTGTCTCATCGTCCCAGCCGACGGACAATTCCTCGGGGCTGTCGAGGTTCATGGAGAATATCTCGATAACCTCAGGTAAGGATAGCGGGCGCTGTGCAAAAGCGACGCATTCAAAGACGTGGCGAGCGCGGTTGATCATGGCACTTTTGGGCGGGAAACTCTTCAGAATTCGCTCGTACGTCTCATAGAGATCCGATGGAAGGTCATCCAAGGTGCGCTCAACGTCACGCGAGGCGCAGTGCCGCAGATGCCGGAGCTGGATGTCAACCCATAAGAACCTGTTGTACGGTTAGTTTCACGAGCATGTTGAACGACTATTAAGTAGCTCACATTCCGTTCGATCTTTCATCTAGGATCCGTTGGGCTTTCGCTTTGATGTTGTCTGCCCACTGGTAAAAATCTGTCTCGTATATCTGCGTGGCAATGTAATCATGCAGGTCGTCCATATGTTTCGTGGCATCGTGGAAACTGAGAGACTGAGTGGCATAGTGCGACAGGTAGCCACGAATATCCGATTCGGGACGGCTTGTGACAAGCAAGTGAAAATCCTTCTGTTCGCTATTCAGGCTGCTCAGATGTTCGAAGAAGCCCTGCAAGCCTGCATCCCGCGCAGGTTCGGGACATTCGTCAATGGCATCAATGACAATGAAGGTGGGACCAGATAGACACAGCAGGTGTGAGAGCATAGCAAGGAGCTTCTCGTAGGATGGGCAGCCATCAGAAGGGCCAAACGAGTGCTGTCTCTGAAGATAGTCGACGCAGTCTCTAGAGCAAGTTCCAATCTGAAAGACCAAGGAAGCAACAAGCCCGCGACAGTCCTGCTTCTCAGTGTCGCTGAAATCGAAATAGAAGTAGGCAAGGTGACGCGCACGATCGTTGCTGAGCGCATCGATGACCGAGGAGCTGTCAGCAAGGGTTGAGGGACAGTCAGCTACAAGACAAATGGCAAATCCAAGCGCCGCACCACAGAACACTCTTCCCTGCACCGGCTTGAGAGCCCAGTCAGGTATTGGCCATGAAAGGGGATAGATGCAACGTACCATTACCCCAGACCCAGTACACCCCGTTCTTACGAGCCTTCCACTCCTCAAACCGATCGTCGAAGAACCACCTGCAGCTACCAGCGTGCCTCTTCTTCTGGTAATTGAGAGGCCGTGGGTTTGGTGGACGGAGCCAAGAGTGAATGTCGCCGATAACTGAAACCAACAATAAGACGGGGGGACTCGGAGCTAAGAAGCAAGAACGCTGAAGTATACCTGTCTTATCATAAACGAAATCTACCCGACGTTGCACTGAAGACATCAGTTTACGGGTAGCGTATGAATATTTGAAGACTTACTTGCCCGAGCGATAGCATTTGTGTGCACCGTTGTCGTCTGCAGTTCTGCTCTTGTGAGATTTTCAAGCTTTCGAAGCGCTTCGGCCATATCCGTTTTATTGACAATCACTCGGAAGTAATCCTCTGTGCCACATACGAAGTCAGGGAATTTCAGTGCGAAAGACCGTACGTGGCACTCACTTGTACGCCGAGAGACGACTCGCATGGCGTTCTTGAGCCAAATGCCGTCCTTCACGGCAACATTGCAGTATTCTGTCACGATAGCAAGGACAATAAAGACTTGAATGAGTGTCTCGAGGAGGATCTTCTTGAGTATAGGGTTGGGCGGTATCGACGGCCTCAGGTGCATTCCGACGCGCTCAAGATACTCCTTGATCCTAAGGAGGAGAGATTCGACCGTGTCGTAAAGTTGAGTTACTCCTTGCGTGGTCTGAATGGGTGACTGGTTAGCTAAGTAGCTAGGTGAGATCGAATGGGAGCACGTTATCACCTGCAGGAGTGCTCCAACAGCAACAAAGATAGCCTTTCCGCCAGGTACTACATCCTTTGAAATCGTTAGATAGTAATCCCTAATGAGGCATACAGACTTGTATACGCACAGATGCCGCGGCGCCCTCAGCCCCCGTGTCGATGAACAGATGCACCAAGTACACAATGGGTTTGAGCACCCCTAAGATCTTCTTTCCGCCGGTGCGGAAAGCCTCAAACCTCTCGCTGCGCTCCCTGATGTACCGGATAACAGTCTCGGTAGTGTGAGGTTGCGATAGAAGATCGCTCGCAAAAGGGAGCGTGAGCAAATCCTGTTTGGTCTCCTCTTTGTAGCGCCGTAGAGCCTCATTCCATAGATCGCCGAAGTCGCGCTGAGCTGAGTCCTCGTTCGAGCGCTGAGTTCCCGATCTATGTGCAGACTGTGTAGCCATAGGCCCTTCAAAGGTAATGGTGGTTAGGGATGAAAGACGAGGTGAACCCAAAGTTCCCCCCATGTTGTTTGTGTAAACGGGGAAGTTTATCGGAAGGAAGGCGCTTTGATTTCTACCTGTGACATACGCGTATCCCAGGCAACCGATGAGATCAGGAAGCTTCGCGGTCTTGATCTCGAGGGGATGCGACGCCTACGTGTGAGTACATTGCGCACACGCGCTAGGCCAGAGTATATAATTACTTTGAAGATGTTATGACCTGAATACATATGCCTGTTTCGTCCGTACGAGATGTTCATAATTCATCGAGTGCTTCTTACGTTCCGATAATTGTACAGGTGTGGAAGGAAGGTTAGATGGTCTTTGTTTCTCAACATACGCAGCACACTGGCAGGTGAAGGCATGCGCATTACATACACTTACACGATGCATCGCCCCAGCCTCACTACGATTCGATTGATCATTGACAGGCCCAGTCGTGTCGTTCCGGCTGTTGTCGGCGCCAGAGTATGTTGAGTCACCACAGGGCTGCACCACAGTACTGGATGAAACGTGCCGGATGTTGCCCGTAGGCTCCCAAAGTAGTAATAGCGCTACGGCGCATACGGCTATGACAGTATCGCAACCATCAGGTTCTATGTGATGAAAGCGAGAAGCATAGCATATGCGTCGTGGAGGGCGGAGACAACCCGTGTCAAGCGCGAGAGACTCGGAGCTGCGGCCAGCGCGAGCCCGCGCATCCAACCGTGAACCACCATCGCAGCCTTGCTCAACCATCTGTTGTACATTTCTTCTTCGTTCTCTATACTCTGTCCGTAGAGCCGATTACTACTGTCCTGGTTGAAAATCGGGAGTGCACGCGAGTTTCCGAGCATCCTTCTCTTTTCACAGGAACTCAGGTGCGCCAACTAAGTCCGTGGAACGTAGAACCGCCGAATCCTGATACGTTCACGTAGCGATGACATTGAGATCCCATTCAATTCTACTTGCATCATATCACTTCTTGATGTCTCGATAGACACTTTCGAGGTCGCACTACACGTAATCCGCGCTCGACGCATCTACGCGCGCTCGCCAGCGAAAGAGCCAATGCGGGCATCTTCATCTCTTGTTTACCCACGGAACCCATTCGACGTGTACTCCAGCTCAAAGCGGACAGCTGACTTGATTACTTATCTCCGGCCACCAGCTCTTCAGTCCACGCATGCCCGCTCTTTCCGCAAGCCGACCATCGATATCGTCTTTCTCGTGTTGAAGCGCCTACTAGGTATGCTCCCGGAAATTCCTGCGAACGCAGGCGCAGGTGCAAGCGCAGGCGCACGGCCTCAGCCTTCGCAGCCACGCACGATTATCCGGATCCTCGTAAATACGAAGTTCAGTCAATAAACGCCTGGTTCAATGGGGCGCCTCGCTGATCTGGCGAACTCAGGAGACGGGGGTCCTTCCGACGATATGTAGAACTGACTGCCTTCCGGTCGATACAATATATTATCACACGCGAGAGACTGCTATAGACCAAACATGCGTTACATGTACCCCCTTTAGAGTGAATCGACTCGACTCGACTCAAACGAGACCGTCATCGTGTTACCTCATGCACCCGGGAACATACAGAAGCTCGAAGTTACATTACATGTATTACAAACGTGCTCTGGATGAAAATCCCCTAATCAGCATCAATTCTTTCATCCAGGTGCCGGAACCTAATCAAATGGTACTGGGGCCCCGCTACATGCCCGGCTGTGCCACGCTCTTTCTCAGCCTGCGCCGCCGCGAACGCAGATGGAACGTTGATGGAACGCGAATGCCACAGCAATCACCCCACGTCGAGGTAGTTTCGCCGTGCGCATGAAGTGACCGTCACCCCTCCCCCAAAAAAGGTCACTGAAAAGCCTGCAAGGGAGGCTAGTGCGCATGGGCGTGGCCGTCACAGTGGGGAATCTGATCACTCGGGTCTACGACTGTCGGGCGGTGGAGGTAGTATCGAGCCGAAACATTTTGACGAACACTGATGTCCGTTCCCGTTTACTGTCTCTGTCCGTGTCATGTCGCACGTCTGTTCGGCTGTGAAGTTTTGCTCGTAATCGCATCACATTTCGTTCTTTGAAGTTACAAGAGCTTTTCATTTTCTCTCCCAACATGTTCGGGGAGAGCGCAGCGTATTTTGCAGACAGATGGGGATTGCATACGTGTTGCATGGCTTCAGAGGCTGGAGCGATCCTCGACGAGCAAGATACAGTACGGGTATGTCCATGAAAGTGTGGAGAAAGATCTCAGATGATACAAGTGCTGTTACATTGGAAGTGGTGCTAGTACTTACGCTTGACCAATACCGAAGAGCTCGAAAGCCGGGCCATGCGCCTGCCACTCGCTCAGAGGCACCCGCCTATCCACGAATTCACGCAGACCGAAGGATTTGGCTTGTACAAGCCCTTTCTCAGGCGATGCGGCGGACTGTCCCCTGGCGTCGTCGTCGAGAGGCAAGATAGGACCGATGAGCTCCAGGCGCTGGATGGGAGTCCTCGCGAGCGCGCGGTCCTTGAATAAGGGGTGTAGTTCTCGCCAGCGAATCGAATGGTCTCGGTTCAGGTAAGCGACGAGAGTGGTCAAGTTTGGAAGCAATTTCGGCGAGAGGTCGTTGTCCTCAGCTTCCTCCTCAGAGTCAGAGTCCTGATCGAAACTGTCCCGGCGCTTGTTGGACAAAGATAGGACGTTGAAGTCAAAGCGCCAGAACGCTCCACACACTACAGTCACGGATGTGAAAGCACAAAGCTCGTCGCGAAGAGCGATTCGGGCTGGGTGTGGCGGATCTTCGTTATCATCATCCAGGGTGTAGCTATTGCAAGTGTTGAAGAATAAGTGCGTGATGTGGTCCGCGCGCGCCCTGATATGGGAGAGCATAGCGGGCAGAATATCCTGCAGAAGGGGCTCGTCGTTCTCTTCCTCGTCGTCGTCGCCCTCCTCGACTTCTTGTCCATGACCATTGTATCGACTGGGTGCAATTCCGAGCCAGGTACCGCGGCGTCCGGCACCTGGATGAAACGCGGCTGGACCGTCGTCTTTAAAGGTGAAAGCGCAGAGCTCGAAGACATCGTTTTCACCGTCGCGGAAGGCCAGCGCGTTGTAAGGTTCGCGTGCAAGGTATGGGGCAAAGGTGTCGACTATAGGGCCCCAGCCAACATCCCCGCTGTACGTGATACGCATGTTCTCCAAAACGGGCGGTAAAACGAGCCGGCGCCAGAAACCGACCATGTCCGAGTCCAGGGTTCCAAACAGTACGATGCTGCGCAGGTGCGCCAGCGTCACAGGAGAGCCTTGGTCGTCGCCCTAGACCAGCGGCTTCCGAGAAAGAAGCTCCAGTTCCAACTCTTCAAGGTAAGGGAGGGATACAAGGGTGTCAAGCAAAGTTGGGACTGAGTCTGGCAGAGCGGGGTCGCCTCGCATCACGAGGCGCCGGAGAGAGGGTTCGATGAATTGAGCAGGCAAGTTATACAATGTACAGTCTCGCAAGTTTGGGCATCGCAAGAGGATATCCGAGTCTGGCATCGGGTCCTGGCTGATATCAAGCGTGACCAACTCGGGAAGGTTTCTGTCATGTAAGGTGGAAACCCAGTCGGACGTGTCTGTTGGATCGGATACTCGGAGGGCGCGGACTTGCTCCATATGGGATTGAGCCAGTGTTACGAGCTTTTGACGCCGGGAGGATGGTTCGTTATTGAAGCTCAGATGCCACGAAGCATCTCCCGCTCGTGAAAAGGTTTCTTCGTACGCTGAGGCGGGCATGTTCGCGAAGACCCTTGCCCAAAGCGACGGCATCGCAAGCAGAAGCCGCCGCCAGCGTTGATTCACGTGCGTAAGGTAGATCCATCCAAGCCGGAAGCGAACCTCACCGGGATCGATGAACTCATGTACACGACGATGAGGAGGGTCAATGTGGCCCATAAGCTCGAAGAAGTCGCGGAGGGCATCGTCGTTCAGTGCCAAGAAAGGATTGCCGCCGGTACTAGCAGACGCGACGCTGCAGAAGGCCGCCCAAGATCAGTCACGGTTTTTTCACCGAGATGACATAATCCAGTCATACTTACCTCGGAGAGTTCATGATTACCAGAAAGTCGACTGTAGGAAACGATGGTGGAAGTTCGAAAGAGGTCAGAGCGACCGCGCGTTCGCCTCCAAGTCCAAGTTAGCGCCCGCGATGGCACCCATGCATCATTGCCCACGTGTGCAGCCTTCCCTTTCGGATACTGCATGCACCATATTGCCTTACGCTGAGCGCTCATGCGGTGACCCTTCTTCCATAAGAGAATGTTGTATCAAGGTCAGTATGACAGTAAACAGTCGCGTGCATCCAGCGGCTGTAGGCTGCGCGCGCGCCGTCAGGAATAGTCAGAACACCCACACCCTCCCCACAGAGTACAGCCTTGACTATAACAGACGCAGAGCCTCGCAGAGTATTAATTCCAAGGTTTGTTTATACCCAGCTCGCCGTTCAGTGTAAGTAAATGACTATCTGGACGAAGCCGTGATCATGTGCTCGCATCTAGTCGAAAGGTACTGGGCGGATACCGGGACCTGCTACAAGCCCAGCCGCACCACGCTCTTTCTCAGCTTGCGCTGCCGCAAATGCAGAGGGGACAGGAATTCCACAGCAGTCACCCCAGGTCGAGTTAGCTTCGCCGTGCGCATGGGCGTGGCCATAGTGGGGATCGCTGGGATCCACGATCGTCGATGGGGGCGGTGGTCCTTCGTAAGGCAATATCGAGCCGAAGAGGAAGTGTTGAATAACTGGAAGTTTGCCTAGAACTTCCGCGCGGTACATCTTGATCATGCCTTCGTTCACCTTGTCCCAGGTTTTGACGGCGGATATGTCGTCCAGCATGGGTGAATGCCATCGCAAAGACGCTGTTTTGACCTGAACAATGCTCAGCTCTCCAGTTTCAAAGACACGGGAGTAGACTCACGGAGTTGATGAACTTGATGCATGCGAAGTACATGTAGTCCTTGGCGAACTCATCGACGATTTCTGCATCATGTATAGACTTCGGCCGTAGATATTTGTGGCCTGTCATCGTCATAAGCATGGGGATGCCTAGGGTATGAAAGACACCAACCTCTGAGCTGAGCTGAACCGAAGAGGAATGGGAGGAAATGATAGTCGTCCAAACCCCAGACTCCATGCGAGCCCGCCGGTTCCAGCCAATACGTCGACTGCAAGAAGCGCATCACTTGGATATACCTTGAAGCCGCCGTCAGCAAGTCGCTCGTTGGAGGTGTGCAGCAGACGTACCTCCAGAAAACACGTGTAACGAGTGCAGCATGGTCTGTCTCTTGAAAGACGCCCAAGCGCTCAAGACAAAGCCTGCGTCGCGGAATGAGCAAGATACACCTCCAGATTTCTGGGTACGCACATCCAGCACAGAAAGTTCAACTCCATTCCACTCCCGTAATCGATCCTACTCCGACTGCCCCAGCACTCCTCGAGGTATGCCTTCACCTCCTGGATCGCTTCTTTCGGTAATCCTGGCAATGTCTCGTGAACAGCCACAGATTCCTGCAGTCCAATAAGGGATAATATGAGCGATCGGGAAGTCCACGGTACGCACCTCTAGCACTCGATCGTAAAATGTCTTGAAAGCGGGGTTGCCGAAGCGCGAAGCCTTGTTATCCACCGGCGGAGTAGCGCGCGCTATCTCCTCGACGCGATCCAGTACTTTCAGAGCAGCATCTACTCCCTGATCATCTCAATTGCTGTCCTGGACAATCGCGCGAGTTACATACGGATGATTGAGAGAAGTTGGCAGAGAGTTTCACATTTACAACAGCCGAGTTGAGCGTCTCGATATAAGACAGGATCGTGGCATGCGTCGGCGTAGACTCAAATGCAGCGAGCTGCTCCTTCGAAAGTATCTCTTTTGTAGGAGTTCTATATGGCATAGTGGAGGTAGACACGATCGTCATGGTTCAGAGTCAAGCTGAAGCGCGCGCGTCCTTTGCGCGTCCTTGCCAAGCTGACTGAAACGCGTTGACATCTTACTCGCGTGACACCGGCCCGAGCGAACCGAAGCGTCGCGACTTGAGTAACAGAGGCAGAGGCAGGACTCAGGCTGAGTTTTGCCTCTGTGCCTCTGACTATGCAGTGATACACCATATTAGTGTACTCCGAGGCCCTTCCTTGTGCTACACTGTCGGGTTACGCTTGATGATCAAGGATAGGCGTGCCGTAGCTTCAGCATGTCGGTACGCCAGCGATAGGCACAAGAAATACCCTATACGTGATATACGATAGGAACATATGAACATATCGACGCAGTTGTACAGTTGTTGATCTTCCACACCCTTGTTAAGCGCTACACATCCCGTCTTCTACCCAAGACAACAGCAAGATGTTCTGCAAGGACAGTCAATTCAGCTGCTACGCAAAAAGTGGAACTTGACTCACACAGTATCACAGCGGCTGGAAGACGAGCGCCTTCCCTGTTTGACGGTTTTGCAAAGAAACGTGATCTCCCCATGATTGCGCTGCAACTCCAAGCCGAGCTGGAACCTGTATATCAGGAGGCATGCCAGTAAAGATCATGCTGTGGATTCGAAAGCCTCGTGTAGCACGCTCGCGAAGAAGATGGAAGAACTGTGGAGCTTGAAGGATCCCGTCGCGGCGCACGATTTCCCGGGAGATACGGCTGTCAAAAACAACATTCACCATCGCAGGTCCAATGGGTAATCCTGCGACTGGGAGCAATTGCACATCGAGTGCTCTGACGCCGTTTAACGCAGCAGCGTCTCTAAGCACGAATAGGATAACATCAGGTTCGGGTTGCATGCTATGATAGTCGAAGTTGTAGAGGGGCAGTTTGAACGGATCCCTGCGCAACGCATTTTCGTCGTCGGGCCCGTAAGGACCGAGCGCAGTGGCAATGGCTAGCGTATCAAGCTGCACGGGTTGTTCTTCCACACGAAGCGACGCAAGCAGTTGACAAAATCGGATGAAAAGGTGTGTGGCGGACACGTCCGAGCGCGGGATCGAGCAGATGCGAATAGTCATTGGTGTATTTGATGGTGTTTCCCTATACAGCGGGCCCTTCGAGCGACGACCACGTATGGATAGCCCGTCTGGCAGGGAGTCAATGATAAATTGCTGGATGTTTTGCAGACACGGTGAAGTCGACGTAAGAGCGCCTGCTATCCCAGATAAATGAGCGGCTAAGGCAGCTGGTGGTGCTGGCGCATGGCTGTTGATCTCGGTATCTTCACAAACAACGATCTGTTCAACGGCAGGCAACCGAAGGTATCTCAAGAGGGATGTGTTGTTATCTGAGCGCCGGGACTGCGTAGCTCTAAGACTGAACAAGTTGAAGTATCTGAGCCGAGGCATTGTCACCATTCGTTCCGCTCCCGTCGGTTTAGAGCACTGTATCCAGCGATCTATCTGCAGAACTTCGAGCGTGGTGGCCCCTTCGAGAAGATCCAGAAGCGATATGAGGCCACCAGCCCCGTGAATATTCAAGTGAGATAAGTTGCATCTCAGCCTTCGCATGGTCGGTAACTGCTGCAGGGCACCATTCACAACTTCTGGCGCAGCGTTCCGAGAGAGGAAGACGCATCTGCCGAAGGCGCGCACGGTATCACGCCACAGGCGACTGACGCCTGCGAGCTGAAGCCAATCTGGAGGCCGATGCCAAGGAGTGATTGTTGAGCTCTCTATGGCCTCGAAGATGCTCTGGACTATGTCGGGGTTGGACAAGGCTGCGGCCGCGCCGTGTTCACCCTGGCCTTGGCACAGCCAGGACTGGAGCGTGGCTCTGAGATGATATAGCAAAGCACGGCACAGCTGCAGCTGGCGCATGGAGTGTTCAAGGTGATGGCATGCTTCCCCCTGCACCGACGCATCGGACGAAGCGAGCGCTTGAACAGAGCTGCGTTCTGCAAGGACAAGAAGTCCTTTGAGGTTGTCGAGATCCTCGGGCGTGAATCTGGCAAAGCGTGGCCAAGTCAGCTCAAAGAATGAAGAAGGCGATAAATACGATGATCTAGGCATAGGTGGGCATTGAACATCAGTACTCGCCTTTTATACTCAGATCCATCGGAACGACTCTCCGGCGGCTCTCTCACCGTCAGATGCCGGAGATACGAAAGCCGAGCAGAGAAGATATCCAACACTCTATCCAGCACTGCGCACGCTTCGGTAGAAGCCAGAGACTCCAGGGCGTTCTCCCATTCAGCGCGCCAGACTAGACCGGGCATCTGAAAGGAGATGTCGTTCACGTTGATCGCAACATCAACGCATCGCCCGAGTTCTTGGAAGGATAAGCTGGTAAACCACCAGTAAGATTCATTGCTACATGATTCAGATCAACGCTCAACTAACCCGACGCTCAAGGCGCGTGCTTCGTCTTGGTCGGTCATGGCGGTCAAGAGCAAGATGCACGGACAAACGCGCTAACGACTCGAACACACGCTGTGCCTCGTGCCAATCAATTTCAAATGCGGCTACTTGGGTTCCCAGAATATCGACCTCCCTCAAGTAGTAGCTCATGTACGAGCATAGATCCTTATATCTGTGTCAGAGTATGAAAGCACTATGATGCGTTGGACCATCACTTTTGCCCTTGTATCGGTAAGTATATTCACGATGAGAATTTGTACGCGTCAGGCTGCACGCTACGCGACGGTGCGTGCCAGGACTCGAGCAAGGCTACGTCTGTTGTGGCTCGGACACAACACGACGATACTATGACAGGAAGTAATACTATAGAAGGTCTGACACGTTAAGACAACAGGACCATTTTTGGATCAGCAAGGGGCGTAATTATCGGTTACTATGTTCAGAGTACATGTTCGACAGATGTAAATTCGATAATAAGATGGCGGTTTATCCTGAAACTTTTGAGCACGCGGTCGTGTTAAACGTGTCTACGAAGATGACTCGACTCACTAGCGCTTCCGAGCTTCACTGAGGCAGTGGATGAAAGATAAGAGTCTTCCCGTCATACTTCCCTTGGGGACCTTGACGACTTGTCAAAGAGACTGCTTCCCCCCATGTTCGAGCTGCATCCCTGAGCTGAGGAGGCACCGTCGTCTGGACAGGCATTCCGTGAAATGTAATGCTACGGATCCCATATCCTCGTGTAACACGACCGTGGAGGAGCTCGTGGAAACCTGGAAACTGGAGGATATTGGCACGCAGCAGCTGTTCCGTTATAATATGATCGAACTCCACGTATTTGATCGCAGGTTCAACAGATAGACTGGGAAATGGTGTGACCGGGATTTGATTCTCAAAAATCTGCATCTCGAGAGCTCTGACCGACAGCGCCTCAGGGTCCTGGCGGTAGTGAAAAATGATGATCGTAGGTTGTATCTCGGATGTGAAGGAAGTATGTCCGTGAAGAGGTAGCATCAACAATCTCATGTCAAGACCTCGTCCTCTCATGTTCTCGTCGTAGGAACTGGCAATAGCCAGACTATTGATTTGGAGTGCCGGCGGCCCTCCTGCGAGACCCGGCGCTGCTCCTACGCGTGAGGCCAGAAGATGACAGAAACGGATGAAAAGATGCATTGCGACCGGGTTCGAGCGAGGAAGCGAGCAAATCCGAACAGTAATCGGCGTGGTATGTCCGGAAATGTCCGTAGCTAGGGTCTGTAGGTCGGACGATCGGCGAGCTCGAATAGCCAGGCCGTCTTCGAGGGAGTCGATGATAAATTGCCGCATGTGAAGCAAGCATGGCGACTCTGGTGTGAGTGCCTCTGCTATCGCCGACAACTGAGACGTTAGAGTGGCTGCCGGTCCTTCCTGAACCTGACTTAGGCTTAGGCCTTCTACCGATTCACAGATTTCAACCCGTGCGACAGCAGGCAGACGAAGATATCTCAATAGAGATGTGTGGCCGTCAGCCTGTCGGGACTGTGCAGGTTTGGAGCTAATCAACTCGAAGGCTTCTAACCGGGGCAATGTTATCACTCGCGATGCTCCAGGCAGCCTGCAGCACTGGATCCAGCGGTTAATCCTCAGGCTCTCGAGCATAGTAGCTGCCTCAAGGGCATCGAGGAGGGAGTTAAGGCCATCCACGCCATTGATATTCAGATGAGAGAGATTGCATTTCAACATCCGAGTGTGCGGAAGTCGCGTCAAGGCATCGTTCACCGCATTCGCCTTCGTGCTTTGTGGTAGGAAAACATATCTGCCGAGAGCATACCCAGCTTCGCGCCAGGCACGGTTAACGCGCATAAAGTCGAGCCACTTCGGGCGTTGGTCGACGCGTATCGGCGTTGAGCTATCCATGGCCTCAAAGACGTGCTGAACAATGACAGGATTGGACATGGCGGCGGTCACGCCATGATCGCCTCGTCCTCGATACAACCAGGACTCCAATGAGACGTAGAGTTGTCGCAACAGCTCGCGACACAATTGTAATTGGTCAACGGAGCTTTCCAGAAGACGCAATGTTTCCGACTGTTTCGATTCAAGGGATGAAATCAGAGCCTGAGCTGAACTGCGATCGGTGAGGACAAGAAGCCCTTTGAGGTTTTCAAGATCCTCTGGGGTGAGTCTGCGGAAAGACGTCAGCTTAGAGAATGAGCATATACGAGACGCTGTCGGTCATCGTTGGGTATAGAACATGCCTTCTATACCCGGTCACCTCGGAACGAGTCTGAGACGACGACCTCGTTCTCCGTGTAAAGGACCCAAGAGACGCAAGCCGTGAAGAGAAGGTATTGAGAACTTTACTGAGAACCGCGCAGGATTCCCAGTAATTCAAGGAGTCGAAGACTACTTTCCATTCGTCGCTCCAGACAAGCCCAGGTACGCTGAACGAGGCGTTGTTCACGTTGATCGCAATATCGACGCACTGCTCGAGTTCCTGAAGAGTCAAGCTGACGAATAATGAGTGAGTTTCACGGCTCCGACTCTGCATAGCCATTCACTCGAACCTGGCGCTTAGGGTGCGTGCTTCGTCCTGGTCGTCCATGGCGGTAGGAAGCAAGATCAAACATCGATGGATGTGGCATCGACGCGCGCTGCGCCTCGTGTTCGAGTGGTATATGACACTGTAACCCCGGATCTATCACGCGCCATTGCACTGAAATTCTACGATGTTAGCCTACCTAGGAGAGAGTACATAGGTCACCGGAGTCCCTCGAGGACTCTTACATGCGCGTATGAATTAGACATACCGGTACGAGACACCCGATCACACCTGCCGTACTATTCACGGTATGTGGCAGGTGCACGCGGCCTGCGCGATACTAGTTGTGCAAGTACATACAAAGCAATATACAGAAGAGCGACGACAATGTATAGCACGCAAACAACGCCAATCGTAATATGATGAGAGCGAACTTGGGTGGGTGCTAGTGCAAGATGTATGACGGTACAGCGCGTAATGTCTAGTCTCGTATATCTACAATCTCAAGCGGCAGGTCCGTCAGAACAACATGGTTCTTGTCGGCGTCCTGGAAAACTGTCAGGTCATACTCATGCATACAGCGCAACGAACTTACAGTGTAGATGGGAGCAGGAGGATGCGGGTGGAAAGCCTCCTTGGCTTGACAGTCGAGGACAATCTGGAGACCAGGCGGGTCCGTAAGGCGGAAGATACCAAAGCTGACCCAGAATTAGCTTCAGCGAACCAGAGTTTGGCAGCAAATTATCGCACCTTGGGTTGTACTTTGGTGCGCACACGATCGCAAAGGACTCTGGAAGCATCCTTTGGAAGCCGCTATGGGTATGGAGGTCGACAGATGACATGAAGCCTGCAGTGAAGGGTGAGAACTTGCTCGCTCAAGGTCAATCGAAGTGCGGACGTACAAGATTGTGTAGGGTGTGTGTGGATCCACCCAAGAGTAACAAGGGAGCGGGTCTCCGTGAACTCGAGTACAAGCTCCTCTTCGTCCATCGTGCAAGTATCACTGGTGGAATGCTGCCTGGGAATGAGCAATGTCGTGACGTAGAAGCGATGACCATCATCGCGGCCGAGCAGGAGCCCGCACGTCTCGCGGTTGCGCCTCGTATTGATGCCAGCGATCGCGATAAAGCGGTCAATGACTTCGCGCGGAGTGTCCACTTGACGTAGTTTCGGGATCCCTCTTGAGGAAGAGGACGACTGAGTCTGTTGAGCAGGTGGCGCCTGAACGCGCGTCGGCGGCACAGATGGAGGCATGGGTCGGGAAGGTGCGCCATGTAAGCCGTAAGGCATGGAGGGCACGGTCGTAGGGTTGGAATACAATGCTTGACTCGGATTGGGCTGTTGTAGTGCGCCCGGAGGTGGCGAACCCGCGAATACTGATGTTGCAGAGGGCGTATAGCCCTGCTTAATTTGATGCTGAGACATGAGAGACGGATATTCGATGGGCTGGACTGGCGGAGGTGTTGTTCTCGTTCTGTTAAGCGGCCTAATGGATTGTCAGCACTCGCACTGACTCCGGAGGACAGGCGTTTACGTACGTTCGCCCGGAGCGCAGACCCGATTGAGGCCTATTAACAGTCAGATAGCTGTTTAATGTTCTGTTTAACATGAAATCGTACCGGGAAGGACTCTCCAGCGGCAGTTGTAGGAATGGGATCGGCATTGGCGAGGGCAGATTATGTGCCGGCACGGCGACGGGGGCCGACACAGATACTGTCGGTACAGGAGGCGCTGAGCGAGCAGCATGGGCAGCGAATTCTGCTTCGCGCTGACGTAGAGTGATACCATCCTGCTCCTGTCGCCGTTTCTCATCCATTCGGCGCCGAAGGATATCCTCACCACGCCTCTTCATCTCCTCTTGCTGCTGCTCATAACGCTCCTTCTCCTCTGCTCTACGCCTCTGCTCTTCCCGCGCGTATTCAATAACGGGTGCAGGAAGCTGCGAGCGGCTACCATTCTGAGCAACGCGTTCGTCTGCGTAACGCGCCGACCTACGCCCGCCGTCGTCAGCACCATATCGCGCATCCTCGGTATATGATTCAGGTGGATCGGGGGGAGAAGGTCGGGAAGATTGGGGTGGCCGATTGCGGTGCGGAACATTAGACGCCGCGGAGCCTGGTGACCGACTGCTCGATTGAGAAACGGGTGGTGCGTGAACAGTCGAAGTCGATGGGAGACGGTCATATGCTTCGGCCTGTTCAAGAAGGGTATTCTTGATGGTCGCAAGCTGATCCAGGATCTCTTGACCGTGCTACGAGAGTTGATCAGCATGTTGCCAGCCTCAACGCTCGTCCAAAATATGGGCCACGCGAATGAAAGCCGGGCCGGCGGTAGACTCCACACCGCATGCCTGCGCTGTACGCAAGACGGCAAAGGCCTTCCCAGATATATTCTCAAGTAGAGAACAAAAAGAAGTCCAGATAACCAAGTGCACCGATCGTGATGCACTGAACTCGTCAAGGCACGATGTGGAAAGATCGGCAGCAGCGTCTTGACAGCAGATGCTGCAGAGCCGGTACACACAATATCCATGTAGAGAGATGCACTCACCAACCCCATATTGTGTCTCTGTGTGGAATTCAAAAGTGCACGATAATCCTTGTGCGCCGGTAACTTCTCGAGGACAATTGTGGCGGCGCGCGCGAGCTGGATGAAAGCGTTCTCGAGATCGTCCTCCTCGTACAAACGACGACCATGTTTCCGCGCGGTCTCCGCGTTGCGCAGGTACTGCTTCAGCGGCAGGCTGTCGTCATCCGTCCCGAGCTTCGCTGCCTCGGCCAGCTCTGCGATCGTGCGCGGTCGCCGCGGCGGTCCGGAAGAAACTGACAAGCGAGCCATAGAGTCTGCGGCACGATCAGCATTACTACTCGAGGCACTATGATGGTGTGCGCTGGAGGATGGCATGGTGGCGGTAAGCGGTCAAGAGAGTTGGCGAGGCTATGTTCATGGCTGCGCGAAGTGAGCGTGGTTGGTGATGGGAAGCGGCTCGCCAGAATGCCGGAAATGGTTGATCACGTCCTTCGTTCTTGCCTCAATCGCCGATGAGTCTACTTTCGCAGCTCGGTATACTTATCCATTATCATAGCAACCTCTAGACGTATCATCAAGTTGTATTGGTTGATACATTCCCACACAGCTAGGCTCTATGTTGTTTTACTATGTAGTATATGTAATACTCGATAGTACTCTGAGTCATACTCCAAACTAGTTACTGCTCTGCGGTATCGACACTAACAAGCCAATCAAATCTGCCGTTTGAATGTGAACGTTGTGTACTGATCGGGATTCTGGTCCTTCATTCTGTATTTGATCCCTAACTCCTTAGTCGAACGATGAAGCGTATCGTCGACACCACGTCGGTGATCTTGCGAGATCACCTCGAGTTCGCCCTCGAGCTCCACTATGAGTCTTGCAGATATGCTTGACAACAGCGGTGCGTCACCTTCCCGCGGGAGTGGTATTACCCAAGCTCGCAGAATGTCATTCAGTGCGTGCTCAGTATCGCCATCGTCGCCAAATTGCAGCTTCTTCATCTTCGGAACGCTCAGGCGGTCCAGAAAAACAGTCGAGAGCATCTCCTCGTGGTACAAATGGAGCGATGTTACACAAGGAAGACGCAGACGCTCCAGTCGGCGCTTTGGAGATAGGACTTCCTGAGAGTCCAAAGCGCTTTGGAGGGAGAGCTCGCGAAGAACGGGGCATTGAGAGAGTAAGTCCAAAAGCATGTCCATCGATGGCTTGTGTCCAGAATCCCAGAGCTCGATCGAAAGTGAACGTAGCTGGCCCGGGGCGGACGGGAGCGCAAATACGCCTTCGAAGTGCAAATAACGTAGCTTGGGACTTTCCGCCATGACCGCTTCGGATAGAATATCGCCCGTATCGCAATCGGAGCAGTCCATCGTAAGGGATTCGAGGGTAGGCAGTGGGTTTGAACAAAGCAAATCCAAAAATCTGGACGCGTCCTCCGCCACAGACGGCGTGTAGCGTATTCTCTGCGCGCTCCATATGGCACATGAAAGTCCTGGCGTTGCACTAGTGATGGACCCACGATCCTCAAATATCTTATCTTTTTCTCGTAAAACAACATTCAGTGGAGCGCCCTTTGCCAGAGGCAAAAATTGTAATCCTTTTTCGAAGCCAAGATCACAGAGATCGTCGGCCCAAACTCTGGGCATATTGAATAAAACACGGCGCCACCATCTGCAGACCATGCCCAATCGCATCCAGCTATGGCAGATATCGCGTTTGTTGCGTTTGAGGCGGTGCTTATCGGCGTCGTATTGGAATATAGTGCGGAGTAGCTCTGTTGGCAGAGACGCCACGGGGGTCCTCGAATTCGCAAGCTCGTTGTCAACCGATGCCAGATACGCGATGCGACGGTGCATGGTACGCGCGGCATCTTCCAACCAGGTAGCGGAGGTCTCCAGGAGCGACGTCTTGTCGGTTGGGATGGCATGCAATGAGCCCATCACGAGAGCTTCCTTCAGAACCTGGTCTGCTTGCAGCAATTGTTCAAGAGCGTGTGGTGTCACTTCGATATCGGTTCCTATACTGAGAGGGGTTAGACGATAGGTTGCCTGCGATAACGGCCATGCTTCATACGTGGTATCGAGGGGAAGAATGGTTGGAAAGTTCCGGGTTTCTTTCATGGTGAACAGTCAGAGAGTCACCAGCTGCAGCATGTATCGCAGAGGTGATGGTTGGAAGCAAGACTCAACATGCGGTTTTAGCTGATCGACAGATAAGTGGCGTGATAAGGTTAAATAACAACATGCAATACTCAAATAACTCCCGATGCCCGCTAAAGCGCTAACGGCGGCTTGGCCACTGACCACGACCACCTCACGAGCTCCGTGTCCATTATATGTCTTCTCGGACAACTGACGACACCCTCGATGATGAAGAAGCCCACTTCTTCAATGTCGTTGCTACGTTCAGGAAGTACGGCCCTTACGCGGTAATACCCGTCCACATCGTAAGGGTACCGCGTCCATAGCACTTATCATTTGCTATGCAGTTATCTGCCAATAACAGGCGAAGGAAGGATCTGTATACACTCCCTAGGTCTGATCAGGAGCTGCTCGGAAGTCTCGGATACAAAGAAAAGCTCGCTGAGGTCGACTCGGCGATCCAGATGAATGCTGAATTCTTGCATGAAATCGCTAAGGATCCCGGCTTGTTCGAGGAGAAGCCTGAAATTGACGACAGTGTTGATTCTGACCGCCCAATTGCCAATGAAGCGACCGAAGAGTCAGGTGAATGACCTCTTTGAATGCATGTGTAGCGGCCTGACGAACACAATTACGAAGTCACCACTATCCAAAACTCCGTCGCCCAGTCACACTCTCATGGGTTGGGAGGCCACTCGCATGATCATGGCCATGACCATGATTCACCCCGCCGTGGAAAGTACAAGCCTACAGATTTCGACATGGAGAAGCTTCGTAGCACTCTCAAGCAGTTTGTCCGTGACTGGAGTACTGAGGTATGGCCACCGGATGCCCATCTGAGCGCAAACTGACAAAAATTATAACGTCAGGGAGAGGAAGAGCGCGAGGCCAGCTACAAGCCCTTGAAAGACGCCCTACTGGCTCACTTCTCGGACATACCATTCGAGGAAAGGTTGCCTTACAGCTGACCTCGTGCAGAACGGACGACTGAGATACGGACAGGTACAACTTCCGGGTGTTAGTACCAGGGGCTGGTCTAGGTCGGCTCGCATATGATATCGCCAAACTAGGTAGGCGACCTCATGGTGTGAGACGTATTATCAGGCGATGACAGTCGGTGCAGGCTTTTCATGTCAGGGAAATGAGTTCTCGCACTACATGCTGCTATCCTCTTTCCATATTCTGAACAGGTAAGCAAGGTCGGCTCTCACCTTCTTTCACATGACTTGTGCTAATCCATCGAGCAGGACAGAGCAGATCGAGCAGTACACGATCTACCCCTACGTTCACTCTTTCTCCAATATGCCGAATAGAGACGCTTTGCTACGCCCGATCCGCGTACCGGATGTTCTGCCTAGCGACATTCCTCCTGATTCGAGCTTCTCGCTCGTTGCGGGCGATTTTGAGGAGGTCTACGGGAAGGATGATTTCGAGGAGGACGATCCCTCCAGTGGACAGTGGGACGCTATCGTGACCTGCTTCTTCATTGACACAGTATGACAGATCTTTTCCGCCTTCGTTGCTCTGCTAACGAATATGTGTGCTAGGCGAAGAACATCGTGAACTACCTGCGTATCATGCACAAGATCCTGGCCCCAGGCGGTGTCTGGGTCAACATCGGTGCGCCGGCTGACTAGCCCGCTGAATTATTCGACTGATTGCATGTAGGGCCGCTGCTGTGGCACTTCGAGAACAATACTTCGAACGACCCATCTATAGAGCTCGATCTTGAAGAAGTCAAAGAGCTCGCTCGCAAGATCGGCTTCGACATCAAGGTCGGTCTATACTTCAGCCTGATCTCATGTAAACTGACCATCGACCAGGAGGAGCGCACGTACGATACCACGTACGTGAGTAACAAGCAGGGCATGCTGGGTTACACATACCGCGCCGCGTTCTGGACCGCGACGAAGCGCATATAAGAAGACACCAGCGAAAATGACGTGTATCGGTACACCGAGACGAACTAGAACTAATGTACAACAAACAACAGTAGAGCAGCAGATACCAGAAGAGAAGGATAGAACAGTGTCAGATGATGTACAACATACGATGCGGAGGAGAGGCGGCACTGCAGGGTCGAGATCATGGTACGTATACGACGAGTAAGAGGTTGACCACGAGCTTGTCCAGAGCCCCGTCGTTGATGAACGGTACACGCTCCTTGCTGACCGGCGCGGCGCCCATCCGATCGCTGAGAACAACGATGTCCGCATGCGCGAGCGGCACCGCACCCCCAGCAGCCGCCCGATGCGCAAGCGCCGCCATAGCGGTATCATCTCCGGCAGCAGAGAGCGCGCGGGCATATGGGCTTCCATCTGGTGGTGCACCAGCTTCGAGATCCACCGGACGATCGACGGGCCACACATATGGGCCAGCAGTCCACCTCAGCTCTGGCGCAAGCTTATACAGCTTGAACGCATGATAGAGCATACTATCTCCGCCCTTCAGATGCGGCGTAAGACTCTCCGCGAGCACCTCAGACGGGTTGACATTGTAATCGCCCGTCATGTGCAGTGCGATATTGCGCCCGCGGCAGAGATTGAGCACGGGTGCGAGCGCGTCAAGGAACTCGTCGCCGGGCGCGATGAGCGGGTCACCGCCTGCGGGCCCGAAGCTGCGGACATGTAGAGCGTAGAGCACGCTAGCGCGCACGCCTTTCGTGACTGGCTCAACCTCCGCCGACGCATCGGACATCCAGGCCGCCCAGTCCAGTCCACCCGAGCGCCCTCCGCGGCCTGGAAAGCGCTCTGTAGCGCCATCGGAGGCCGTGATGCGTAAAGCGCCGCCAGAACGGTGACGCACGGGAAGGGTGATCATGAGGTTTGCGACGCGCATATCGTTTGCGGGAGGTTGGGGCGGAAGGCTTGCGCCTGTGGGTACGACGTCCAGACGATCGCGGGTGGCGATGAGGTAGTGTCCTGCGGGCAGAGCTGGGAAGAGTGTTGCGCGCACGGCATCCATCAACGGGTGATTTGAGAGCTCGAGAGAAGTTGTGAGGGGGAGGTGGGGTGGAAAGCAGAGCGCGTCTGCGCCAGAGTAGTCTTCGACGGCGGCTGGGTATGGCGTTGCTGCGGCTTGGAGAACATCGAGCGCGGGAGGTGTATCATAATCCGTGTCGATGGGAAAGTCGAGTGAATGGGTGATCCCGCTCTACGTCGTGTCGTCAGCATATGCTAAGCAGGAGAGGGACAAGAAGAGGTGCGCACCTTGGTCCGGAAGAAAAGCGTGAGGTCCGCAGGATCGATCGGTATGCGCCCCGAGATGGCGAACGGGCGCATCTGCGCGCTCACAAGTTTCGCGACGGACGTGGCCAGCACCGCCTGAGCCTCGCTCGCATAGTTACTCTGTCCGCGACGTAGGCCGGGACGTTGCGGGGAGCCCTGCTCGACCTCGAACGTGCGTTGAGGGCGATACGGCGAGCCGGACCGTGCAGTGTCCGGGACGGGCATGCCGACAAGCGGCAGAGGCGGCATCGGTGGCGGCGGCGAGGCAATCGACGCGGTCGTGAACATCGTTGCAAGGGTCGTTGAGGGTTGCGCTAGGATAAAGAAGTACAATGAGGTCAGAAAGAAGGCGAGGAGGGGGTGGGCATGCCATAGATGGGAGAGCCCGACTATCTATGAGCGGGCGGATGGGCACGCTGCAAACGCGTGTTCCGGAGCTTTGTTCGACCGCAGTGCTTGATGAGCCTGACGTCGAATCGTCAATCGATGGAAAGGGCGACCTGTGTGAGTTCATTCGTTCCAAGAATCGGCACGAAGCCTCGTGGTGGATGGTTGTACGTGGCTCTGCGTGTCATGGTCGGTCGGCGGGCGGGACGAAAGGGACCGGGCTCGTTTGAAGGGCTCGCAGGGAACGAGTAAATGGCTGCTAGCTCTCTGCTAGCTCGACAGGTGTACAGAAGCACAATGCCAACGAGTCAGATACAGAGATAGGAGCAGTCATGTTACTGCCTGGCATTCACCAGGCAGCTGGTCCCAGACTTAGCCAAGATCCGCTCTCGGCCGAGGTCAATCCATTGAGAATAAAACAATCTTCAAAGCAAAACAAAGCATTCGACACACCGCCGCGGCGCATACATGTTTTTACATCTCCATCCGCGCGCCAGAACTGTATCCAAGAAATATCAACATCGACTACAGCTCCTCCTTGCCCGTTGGCTCCTCCACCTTGACGCCTCCATACTTCTCAAGCGCCTTCAAGCGCTCCGTGAGGGTGGGGTGCGAGTGGTGGTAAGCGCTGTACAACCAGTCGACCCAAACGGTAGACAGGTTCTTCACGTGAAGCTGCACGAGGGCACGACCGAGACGCACGCCCATGTCCCGAGCATCGTCGTCCTTAATGAGAATCGGGAGCTCCACGGCGAACTTGTCCGCTTGATATTCGAAGCGACGCGAAACGGCGTTCATTGCCATGCCCACGGTTGCTTCCAGAGGCGTCAGGACCATCTATAGATAGCACTCTGTTAGACCTTTGTATAGTGGGAACATGACGTTGCGGAACACACACCTGGTACAGCAAGAAGCTGATGATGGGAGGCGGGTTTGCGGCAACTTCAGCGGGGAAGCCAAAGGACCGGAGAAGCAGCGCTGAGTGACGGAAAGCAGGGAATACAGCCAGGATGGCGAATATGTGGAGTTGCGAGACGATGAGCAGCTTGCTCGGGTGTTGGAAGTACCAGTGTCCAAGTTCGTGCGCTATTGGATACGTTGAAAACAACATCCACTCTATATGGGGAAGACTACTAACCGAGAACAGCCTCGACTTCCTCCGGCTTCGACTGCTTGATGAGCGTGTCGAATATGACAATGTGTTTGCTCCACGGCAAACCGTAGAAGTACGCGTTCGAATGCGACGAGCGCTTCGAACCGTCAATCTCGTACAGGTGCTTGAGCGGGAACTTGAGCTTCGTTGCGAGGCCTTCGATGCGGGATTTGAGCTCGCCCGGCTGGAGCGGGGAGAGCTTGTTGAAGAGTGGCTGGATAAAGGTCGGGAAAATGACGACCATGAGCATCTGGAAACCGAAGCTGCAGTCGCGGTGTTAGAAGGGTGCTTGCAGGAGTACGCTCGGCGAGAAACTTACAGGAGCGCCATGAGCCACGGCAGGAAACGATCGCCGGCCCACTCGAAGATGTAGAGGAAGGCGGCAAGCAGCGGAGTGCCAAGTACAAGTCCGAGGACCCAGCTCTTGATCATGTCGGTGATGTAGAGACCCGGAGTAGTCTTGTTGAAGCCATGCTCGGCCTCGAGGTAGAACGTCTGGTAGATGCTGAGTGGCAGAGTCGGTATCATAGACGTAAACGTGATCAAGAACACGAAGATGACAGATTGCGATATCTACATAGTATGTGAGCTACCACATTGGCGTTCAAAGGACTTGAAACATACCTGATATTCAGATCCGTAGCCGGCCAGCTGAAGTGCAGAGCCAGAGGCCGACCATGCCCAAGGATAGTAGAGTCCGGAACCAAGTTGAACAGTATCGATCAACTGCTTGTAGATAGTCGACACAAATGAGAATTTGGCCTTGTCGCGGCCGTACGTCTGGGATTTCGCGAATACCTCGGGCGTGAAGTGTTCGGCGAGTGCGGGCGGTGGCGCGGTCTTATTATACAGGGGAAATTGGCGTATCCTATTGAATAAGATAAGTTTATGTCGGACAAATGCAGGCCATGACGCCACTCACAAGAGATACGACTCGAATATACAAACGGCCCATGAGAAACCGAGGACGAGACCCTGCCAGTTAATCGGGTCCGTCTTGACGAATGCCAGCTGCTTCTCGATCCCCGCGAGCCCGGCATCGAGGTAGTCCATTTTTGGAAGCCGCGATGGCTTTCAGGGAGGGGAGATGGGGGTGCGAAGCGAACAGCTTGAGCGTGCCAACAACGCGTCCGACGGCGTGAACGCGTCAGTACACGTCGTGATTGCCGCCCACGTGGACGCGTCGCGGAAAGCGCCGCCCACATGGATCGACAATGAGCTCAGACGGCGGGTTGTAGTACTACATATACCGTTGGGTCGAGCATGGGATATATTCAAGGGAAGATGCTCCTTAACTGATGAAGTGGGAGAAGACGTATGCAATATTTAGGTTAAATCGTGATGTAAGGACGCATAAGTATGTGCAACTTTGTTTTGAAGTGAATGTCGTCCAGCAGATCATGATACATTATGATTACCGTACACATCTGCAGCGTATCCATAGGTATCATTCAAATCGCCGTACACCTCACACAACGTCGTACAGAGTGGCTCGATAGGCAAAATGAACATCGCGGTCGATGACAAAGTGCCAAACTCGCACGGCCAATCAGAGTCGCGTGTTTGGTCGCCGGAAGTCAACGGGAACCGTCGGCGCGTCGCTCACACTCTCCTCCACACCGACCATCACAGCGAGCAGAGGGCCTCGCTCCTTTTCCTATCTTATATTCCTTATTTCCAGCGCGCGGCGACCTGCAGGAATGCTGAGACTAGCTGGTGCGGCGTCAAAGCCGTCGAGCGCGGGCCGCCTCGCCCGCGTCGTCTGTTCAAACTGCACTACAACTCGTACGTCGGGCTATAGCCCTGTATTTATGTGGCGAACTAAGTTATTATTCTATAGCCAAGAGGACATTTGCGTCTACCTCGGCGCGTGGTGCAGACATTACTCTGACTGTGGATGGCAAGGAGGTCACCGTGCCCGCTGGTGCGTACCCCGTTACAAGCGTCCTCGGCAGCTTCTGACCAGGATCTATAGGTTCCGCCCTCATCCAGGCTTGCGAGGCAGCCGGCGCCACAATACCTCGGTAAAGAGTCTGCTATGGAAGGCTAGATACGGCGCTGACACTTTCGCAGCTTCTGCTACCATGACAGGCTAGCAATCGCAGGAAATTGTCGGTAAGTCGCTTCACCAGCTCATATATGAAACTTTACTCATTTATCTACTTAGTATGTGCCTGGTTGAGGTCGAGCGGTCACCAAAGCCTGTCGCATCTTGGTAAGCGCCCGCCCTATGCTCATTTCTTCTCCAACTTACAAGCGCCGCAGCGCTATGCCCGCCATGCCGGGCGCCAAAGTCTTCACCAACACTCCGCTAGTACACGAAGCGCGCGAAGGTGTCATGGAGTTCTTGCTTGCCAACCATCCGCTGGACTGCCCTATCTGTGACCAGGGTGGCGAGTGTGATTTGCAGGACCAGTCCATGCGCTACGGCTCCGACCGTTCGCGTTTCCACGAAATCACTGGCAAGCGTGCTGTCGAGAATAAGGAGCTCGGCCCGCTTGTCAAGACGAGCATGAACCGCTGCATCCAGTGCACGCGCTGTGTCCGTTTCGCGAACGAGGTTGCCGGCGTAGAGGACCTTGGCACTACCGGCCGCGGAAACGACATGCAGATTGGGATGTACGTCGAGAAGATGATGAACTCGGAGATGTCCGGTAACATCGTCGACTTGTGCCCCGTCGGCGCGCTCACGAGCAAGCCTTACGCGTTCCATGCTCGTCCATGGGAGCTCAAGAACACCGAGAGTGTCGACGTGCTCGATGCCGTCGGCTCAAATATTCGCATCGACAGCCGTGGTGTGCAGGTTATGCGCATTCAGCCTAGGACGAACGACGATGTTAACGAAGAGTGGATCTCGGACAAGACTCGTTACGCCTACGATGGTCTGAGGTTCCAGCGCTTGACTACGCCTCTCGTCAAGCAGGGAGACCGCTTCGTTCCCGCATCGTGGGAGGACGCTCTTACCGCCATCGCTCAGGGTCTCCAGAAGTCGGGCGCAACCGGCGACGAAATCCAGGCTGTTGCTGGCCATCTCGCTGACACCGAGTCGCTCGTCGCTCTCAAGGATCTCGTGAACCGTCTTGGTTCGGACAACACCGCGCTCGACCACACCGGCGGCTACGCGCCCCCAATTGCTGGAATCGACGTGCGTTCGAACTTCCTGTTCAACACCACGATACCCGGCGTCGAGGAGGCTGACGCAATCCTGCTCGTCGGCACCAACCCCCGTCACGAAGCAGCCGTTCTCAACAGCCGTATCCGCAAGAGCTGGCTGCACACCGGTCTCGAGGTCGGTCTCATTGGCGAACGCGCAGACCTCGCGTACGGCCACGATTATCTCGGTGCAGACGCCAAGGCGCTCGCGGACTTCATCGCTGGCAAGGGCGAGTTCGCGAAGAAATTCCAGGCAGCGAAGAAGCCGCTTATCATCGTTGGCTCGGCTGTCTCTGAGCACGCTGATGGACCCGCGATGTACAACGCCATCTCCAAGTTTGTGGAGAAGAACAAGGACAAGCTCGTTACTCCCGAGTGGAACGGCTTCTCCGTCCTGCAGCGCGTAAGTCTTCTGAACTAATATGTGTATCTGCTAGATTTTGACACACTTCATAGGCTGCCTCTCGCGCAGCTGCGTACGAGATCGGCTTCGTTCCCTCGAAGAAGGCGGCCGCAGCCAAGCCCAAGTTCATCTACCTTCTCAATGCAGATGAGGTCAACCCCGCCAGCATCCCCAAAGACGCCTTCGTAGTTTACCAAGGCCACCACGGTGACCTCGGCGCCCAACTCGCAGATGTTTGCCTTCCTGGTGCAGCATACACTGAGAAGGGCTCGACCTGGGTGAACACCGAAGGCCGTGCCCAGCTCGGTCGTGCCGCTGTCCCTCCTCCCGGTGCAAGCCGCGAGGACTGGAAGATCATCCGTGCGCTGAGCGAGGTTGTCGGCGCGCCGTTGCCGTATGACGATGTTCTGGCGGTTCGCGACAGGATGTGGGAAATCTCGCCCTCGCTTGTACGGTACGACATCACGGAGCGCACGAGCCCTACACTTGCGCTTGTTGGGCTTGCGAGTATCGCGCGTGCGACGGGCGGCGCGAGTGTGGGTGGAAAGCCGTTCGGGAAGGCGATTGAGAACTTTTATCAGACGGACCCGATTAGTCGGGCGAGTGTTACTATGGCGCAGTGCACGAAGGCGTTTGTATTGAAAGAGGAGTATGATGAGAGGGGGCAGGCTAGTCAGGCGGCGTTTGCGTAGGGGGCGATAGAGTATCATTTGAGTATCGCTGATAATGCAATGGATATATTGCTACATCGTCAATCTTCTTTGAATAACGCGGCCTCGTCATTTAAAAAACAGCACTTGCTGTGGGTGTATCCGTATCACGGTGGAATAGGTAATACATTGACTGGCACATTGATTGACATGATGCAAGTACCCCTACACGGAGCGGCGAAGCGAGTACACGGCTTCCCAGCTACGCTCTACTGGAAGGCGCACAATATGGACCCCGGGTACGTCCTGCTGGGGCATATTCCATAGGCGGCTTAGTTCGCCGTCCACGTCACCCAACGTGGCCCCGATCTTCTTATCGAACGTCACCACAAGCGGTGTTGTTGTGTTGACGGCGTCGTACTCGACAGGAAGAGGCGGTGCCCACGCTCGAGCGATACTGGAGAGTGCACGAGATGTGTCTTGGACATTGCGGTACATGTAGCTTCCCATCATTTTGAGCTTGTCGAGCCTAGGTGTATGGACATTGTCCAGGAATAGCATCGAGAGCATGCCGGGACGGTCACTGCTCGCGGGAAGGAAACCCATTCTCATGTCCGTCAAGTACGGCAAGACGACCCGAGGGCCAGTCGGACAAGTTTTTTCTGCAGAATCACCCTCGTAATGCCAGTAAAGACTCAGAGTCTTGAGCGTGCGCGCATTCGACAGGACGTCTAAGATCGTGGGGATGTCAGGTATTCTTCCTTGCCAACAAGCTGTGCTGTCGAAGAACAATACGTCCAGGTGAAGAAGCCTAGCTTGGATAGGCGGTCGCATAAAAACGCCGTGAAATTCCAAAGCACGCAAGTTGACATGCTCCGCCATAGCCGTGATAGGGAGACCTGTGCTTGAGGCGAGAGAGACGGTATGAAGATGTGGAAGGGGGTTTGCCAGCAGTTTAGCGAATCTATCCCCATCCTTCTTGGTAGAACACGAATAACTTATCCTCCACGCACGAGGCGCGAGGACAGCCAGCTCTTTATAAACGGTAGAGCTGATTTTGAGACCCTTAGCCATTTCCAGATTCAAGGGAGCGGCTCGTGTGAGTGGCATCAAAACGTCCGTGGCCTTCCGATGGCCGACTCCGAACAATATGGTAGCCCAGACGTCCGACATATTGAATGTGCTGCGTCGCCATGAACGGCAGACCTGCCCTAGTCGAAGCCATTTTCTGACGGTGCGGACATCTGGAGAGGGTCCAGATCTGGTATAATAGCGCACGTCGTACTGCACGATCATCCGCAGAACTTCGGCCGGTAGACGGGCGATCGGTGTTTCGAGATTCACTCGCTCGTTCCGGTAGGCAGTCATGCGACGCAAGCGTTGACGCAGGTTTGAAGTAGTCTTAGAAAGCCAATGAACAGCGGTATGGAGGGGAGTTATCGCGTCCGTGATGCCGGTCAAGGTGTCTGTTGAAAGCGCAGCTCTAGACGCGATGTCTGCCTGAAGAACAAGTTCGAGCCACTCAGGCTCGACCTCAACAAGAGGGGAGGACCTATAAAAGTCGGCATATCAGAATTCAGCCAAGCCATATGTTAAAAAAGCTGTGTACCTGTCCTTTGGCATCGACAAGAAGCTAGGAAAATCGGAGACGATACTCATGATGCTTCTTACGCGTGAGAAGCTCTGTGTTGTAGCCTTCTGACGATTGTAGTTTTTCCGAAAGTGTGTCCAGAAGCGTATAACCAAAAGCTTTGATCACTCGGCAGTTATGTTGGCGGTGGCGGTGGTGGTGGTTCAAAGCAGGTACGCCATGAGACGCCATGCGGCGCGCGGGTGGTCACCGACGTGACACCAGGTTGCATCGTCACGCTCGACGCAATCTATCGGTCCGGGCGTGACAAGGCTCCAGACTTTGGAACCGAGCCGATATGCTCACCACTATCGCAAACTAGCAGCCTCTCGCAAAAGTCGTATTGGCGTGCTACCTGTGCATGTGCCTGAAAGGACAGCCGGCCCTTGCGGGCAACTTGCGGGCTCTACAGGGTCAACGGACATCGCAGATTCCGCCGTGAAATTTTGTCAGTTTCGGGTCTTGTCAGCGCGATAACGATTCGCGTGGTTATCAACACTTGATGATGGGATTGCACGCGCCTTGTCAGACGCACAAGATTTCGCCTCTTGCAACCCACTGGCATAGCCTTCGGAGATCCTTCTAAGACCCGTAGTCCTTGCCGTCGCCAGCGCCAAAGCGAGCGCGACTTGAGCACGACGCGACTTAGTGCTTTTTGCTCTCGACATCCATCCACCCGCCTTGCCATCCATCCCCTTCCCACCTCCCGATAGCTACGCTACCTCGCAGACAGCAAGCAACCACCAGTACTACACCGTGGGGCATGCTCAGCATGCTCTCCGGAGCAGCTATCCCCAGTACGCCCCAGCCACACCTTTGTACTCGCAGCCACGTACCGTGGCAAACAACTGAGTTTTTATCCTTTTTCACAGATTCGGCTCTCGTTGCGTTAAACTGTTCGGACTCTCGGGTATTTGTGTGATCTGGGTCTCTGGTACTGCTCCGCTGTGGTGTTCTGGGCTCTAGATCGTGGACTCGTTCGTAGATAGACAACAGTAGATACGAAGTAGATACAAGCAGATACAGCACAGCCTCCTTCGGCACGCGAGCTTGGTCCGAGGTATGTCTCCCGCACGTCTTCCACTGCAGTGCTGAAGCTCACGTCGTCTCCTAGGACCGGTCAGCCATCGAGGTGCCTTCATATCGCATCTGGAGGATAATCGGTCGTGTTGTACGAGGTGGTATAGGGTATACGGCGATACTTCCCCAATATATATGTAGTACATGTATTATATTATCTTTGCCCAATATGATCATGATGCGCCATCTATATTGCTTTACCTCGAATACTTACTGCATGCTTGAGCCATCGGGGAAAGGTGCGAGGAACCCGACCAGGGCCGTAGGCCTACTAATATCTCAGGTCATAATATCCCCACACCTCACAGGACGGTTGTAAGCTCTGTACAAGCAATCGACAAGAAGCTTGCAAGCAGCTTGCAAAAGTCTTCATGAGATTGCACGAATTTCGCGTGATCACGAGCGTCGCGCGGTTCGCAACACCCTTATCAGAATCTTGCAACCCATTTCGGGCTTTATAATCCCCTTGCCGGAGCGCGGAAAATTCTGACCTTTTTTGCGATGGAGTCGGCTCAGGGGCGCGTCAGAACTGCTTCGGCACTACCCGTGCTCCTCCTCGATGCATGCAAACACCTACGCTCATGCAATTAGAGACGATTCGGTCATGGGTCATTTTCATGCAAGAAATGAAGAACGTTCTTCTAGATTGTGGTCATGAACACTATCGTACAAAGCCAACCAAGCAAATGTCCTCCGAATAGCGATCGTTAAGACAACGAAAACAAGACAGGCGCGACATCGGGATTCGAGAATGGGTCGAGAACACGATGGACGTGGAACCATAGATGTAAAACAGTATATCCCCAAGGAAAACACGGCAGGAGTACGGATAAACACGGTGTCGGATGCGGTTCGTATGGTATTGGGGAAGTTCGTGGTGGATGAAGGACAGATGACGGTGAGGGTGAGGAACGTGTCAAGGCATGGTCGTATCATACAGCGGCCGATCGAGACGGAAGGATATACCAGAAAAAGGATAGAAATCGATACAGAAAGTCTATAATGCATACGGAGCTCATAAGTCCGTGAGACACAGGACGGACGCATAACACAGGAGCTAGGCGCGGGGGTATAATCGAGCTCGAATACCGAAGCTCGATCTAACCGCACACAGCTGCCGCATACCGGCGGTCGGCCTCCCGCCTACGATCGTGTCACTCCACGCGGGCGCTGACGGACCGGGACTGTCCCTGGCTTACCGCGCGCTGCCTCATTCGCCTCGGCCGTAAGCGCGCCCCAGAAGTCCCCGAGCGGGTCACCGGTGTGCTGAGCGGGCTCAAGCTCGAACCCCTGCCGGAGCGCCGGGAGTTCCGCGTTCCTTCCTGTAGCCCCCTGTGTCTGATTCGGCGAGGGTGGTACACTGTACACGCTGCCTGGCGGGGACGAGTCGGACCCGCTCAGACTCGGCGGGGTGTGCATGGCGTTGAGCTCCTCGCCGACACTGACCGGAGCACTGTTTGAACCAACGCGAGTGATGTTGAAGCCTGAGATGGCAGTGCTGGGGCTTGGCGGGCCTGAGTGCATGGCGATGTGCGCGAGACCGCTGCTGGGTGGGTGCGGGTGCGTAACGACGGCATGCAAGAGCGGGAGAACCCCCTGAGGCTCGGGTGTATGCACATTTTCATGTGCAAGACCTAAGTATGGGAGATGGGCAGTGTTGGACGCTGGCGGCGTGTAAAGGAGCCCGCCCTCGTGGTGCAAAGAGCCGTGTCCGAACAGCCCATGGCCGTGATCGGCCTGCGGTGGGTCGACGTGCATCGGGATGATAGGCAGCGAGGGGATAGACATGAAGCTCGGTGAGACGACGTCGGGAAAGGGGTGCGGACGCCCGAACGGAGAGTCGGCATACGGGTCGCCGCTTGGGTAAGCGCTGAAACCGAGGTCGAACGAGTTGTTGCCGTGCAGGGGTCCGCCATGCAGCGCTGGGAGAGGAGTCCTACTGGCGCTCAGGCGGTGAGCATGAGCGGGGCGACTAGAGTTGCCGAGAAAGTGCGTGCCGCGGCCGGGCCCTAGTGAAGATGGCAAGCCATATACGGGCGAAGGCGAGCGATAGTTGGAAGCAGGGCCGACGGTGAACATTGAGGAGTTGACATAACTGGGACCGGCTGCTGAGTACGTCGCTGCGCGCGGGCGGGAATATGGGTGTATGCGACCAGTATTGCGCACGAAGGGAATGGGCGTATCACCATGAGGGCCCGTAGCCGAGTGAGAGGCGCCGGGAGGTGGTTGCCAGCCAAAGATGTTGTTGGAGTTTGGGGTACGCGGTGGGCTTCGCTGGACTCTTGATGACGACGGTGCCATATGAGGCAGCATCGGCGGCGACGGAAAGCGACGACTGTCGTTGGCCGACGGCGAGTGATAGTTGTTCATGGACATGGTTGGTACGTGCAAGGTCGATTTATCGAGAGGACTGAAGGAGAAGGAAAGTAGGTGAGTTCAACTTCTGGAAGGCCGGAGGTTTATAAAGTACACTGTCTTGCATTGGCCAAGCGAACCCCTCTCGAGCGTGTCTACCGCATTATCGCATTAAAACAGGAGAACCATGGCCAAAACTGGGGGCACCACCCTGTCCCGTTCGAGGCCGTTTCGGAGGAAACGGAGACAACTTGTAGGAGAGCTCGAAGCGCAAAGCTCGCCAGCCCGTTCGCAACTCCTGTGTTCGCGGCATTACGGCCTTTACCACGCGAAACATGACCTGGTTCGGATACCCGGAGTTTGGGTCGCGGGATATGGGGATATTCGATGTGGACATGAAGCGCAGCGCAGGGGCTCGCGTGCATTATGCCCCCGATATTCTGGGAGCCTCATGCCTTGGGTGATCGATCGAAGCCACAGGCGGGAAGTATCGGCATACAAGAACAGCGTCACGGGTCAACCAGACTGTGTGCTCGGAAGCCTAGGCTTTCGAACAGAATGGTCGGACGGAGGTGATTACTGAACGCAGGTAAACGCGGACGAGTCGTCGAGGGACAGCGAGGTTCTCGGGCACGGGCACATGCAGATCGAAGGGTCGAGTTGGCCGATGAATTGCGACTGCATGCGGACGCAGTATCACAAACCGAAACTGGGTGATGGCAAACAGGGGTTAGAAGAGAGCAGGAGGCGCAGGGGATTAGCAAGTACTCTCCTTTCTCTCAGAGTTCCCCCCTGTACGGACCTACGGCACCCTTTCTTTACCCTCCCCGAACGATTTGAATCGCTGGCTTAATGAGATGAGTACACAGTAATGTGATGGAGCAAATGGTCGAGGGTCTGCAACTGCTGGGCGTGGTCCAAGGCAGGCTAATGCAAGCGAAACTTCTGAGGGCAGAAGACGCGGGAGAAGAGCAATCATTCTTCGTACCCTTCTAATGCGGTGCGCTCCTTCGCCTTTCTTGGACGACTTGCCCTGGTATGTACGCCCGTCAACGCAAGCAAATACGTCTGGTCTCTCGAATCTTTTCCTGTCCGAAAAGTACGCGCGCACGGACAAAACGAGTCGAACTAGCTTGCTTGCAATGTAGAGCAATGGAAATGCAAAATCAGAGCATAGGATGAGCCGCAGAGATAAGTAAAAGCTCTACTTCCCCTTTCCATGCGGCGCCTTCCCTTTACCCTTCCCGAACGACTTGCCCTCGAAGCCAGGGCGCGCCTTAGTATTCTTCGGCTTGATACCCTTCTTCTTGTCGCTCCTCCGCTCGTTGCGCTGAGCGATGTTATCAGAGCGCTTCTTCTGCTTCGCCGCCATGTTGTTCGCGAGCTGCTCCTTACGGTCGTCCCTGTGTACCCGGTTCATTAGCTATGCACGGAGCCGAAACAGAAGTAATAGGCGCATACCATTCCTTTTTGCTCTTAGACTTGGTCTTCTCCGTACGCTTCACAGCCTTCTTGAGTCGCCCCTCATCGTCGCGGACCTTGACGCCTTCCATCCGTGCTTCAGCCTTCGCCCACATGTCACGCTCCTCGATGCGCTCCCGCTTATCTTCGGGCATGGAAGCCAATCTCTCCTTTTTGTGCGCGATCTGGGCAAGCGCTTGGGTCGGGTTCGAGGCGACTTTGAGACGCTGCGCTTTTTTGGCGATGGAGGCGGAAGACTCGGAAAGGGCGGAGAAGGTGACATTTGCGATGTCGGCTCGAGAATGATGGGATGTTGAGGCGTCGGGTACGAGGAGCTGATTCTGCGAGAAAACATGAGCATCAACTTGAAAGTGAGTTGTGCACAGTAAGGGTATACCTTTGTAGTCGCGCCCTTGGTCTGCTCCTTAGAATCCTTCTCCGCACCCTTACCCTTGCCTTTCTTCTCCTTCTGCAACCTGATCTTCTCCTTGGTCTCCTTTCTCCTTCTCTCACGCATCGCTGCCCTCTGCGCCCTCCTCTCCTCCAACAAATCATCCCGGCTTGCCGCATCATAGCCTCCCCGCCCACGTCCACGCATCCTCGCCATCTTGGCATGCAACTTCTCGCGCAAAGCTTCAATGCTCTCCCCCTGCGGCATTGGCACGACATCATCATCGACGTCCATGTCCGAGTCTACGCCGAGGTCGCCGTCGACAACCATACTCAGGTCGCCCGCGTCGGAGTCAGAGTCACTGGCGTCTGAATCGACAGCTTTTTGCTTGCCCTTGCTCTTCGCGGACTGTTCGGCCTGAAGCTCGAGCACGGACTTGTTGTTCGCGGGGTCAAGCTGCGCGCGCAAATAGCAAGGTCAGCATACAAGTACATAGAAACAGGAAGAAGATACGTACTCGCTCGCGTTTAGCCTTTTTAGTAGCATCCTTGATAGCCTGTTTGGGCGCGGCCTGTTTCTTCTTGTTTTTATGATACTTGGAGACGCCCTAGCGCGAGTTCAGCACAACCGAAATTTGTGGCGACGTGAAATCGTTACTCACCTGCGCGTCAACGTCGTCCTGTACCAGATAGTATTTCGCGGGTATCAGTCGCAAGAGAGACTCAAATGTGTCATTATGAGCCTGTAAGGAGGCCAATAGCGAGGATGTGGAGGTGGCCATTGTTGGAGGAGAGAATGAGCGCACCCGCGTGGGAGAATACGCGCGGTGGGCGCGGCACGCACGTGGATCGGGCCGGTACGCCGAATCGCGTCTTCTGGCGGCGGTTATTCGAGATGGCGGCAACTTGCTCTCTGCCCTCACCAGTTGTCTTGCGCGCTATGCGGTTGAATAACTTGCTTACCGTCTGACAGTGCATCATACTCACACTCGTTGTGCATGTGCAATCAGCTGCCTTCCTTCAACGACATAATTGGCTCCGAACTGGTGAACTAGAGCTACCAGCGTTGAGCAAATTGAACGGGATACAGTGGGCTACATGCTCTAATCGCTCGAGCTTGACAGTGATAAGGCAACTCAATATCCCACTGTGTTTATGGCTATACCTATTGAATGCACTTTAATGCGCCGTAATCCCATACCCCATCCCCTGTCCCTTCACACTCGGGCGCAGCTCTACTGCTCTTCATCGCCTCGTACTCGTCAAAACGTCCCGGATAACATTGTATTCACGTTCAGAAGTGGTTCTTCGAGCTTCGAGGGGTAGTCTCAAATCAAGACCCCCACGCCCGAGGGCTTTGCGTCGAACCTACTTCGAGAGGCACATGTCAAACACTTCTTGTCGAGAAGGGTCCGGTCAAGCTCGGGCCGGTGATCCGAAAGCCGGCGCGCGTCGAGAAGGGCCCTTGACTTCAACGTTCACTGACAATATCTCGTTGAACTACACGCTTTCCTTTGACCATAACGTATACGGAGCTTTAGGAGTGAAATTTGTGGCTGTATCACTCTCGCCATGTATCTGACTCGGTTTAGCGTCAATAATGGCTTCGGCGGCCGCGGCGCGTGCCGTCCAAAACGCTCTCTTGACTCGCTTGTTATGGCATGCATGTTCTGTAGTGCGCGTGTGATTTTGCGCGATGTACGCTTATGACTTAAGTTATACTCGCGCGTTCAAGATGACAATTCAGACTACAGTGAAGTTTAAACTCACGCGGCCGTCTGCGTGGCAATAGAACGCCTTTCTATGCAGGCGTGTTCGCTCGCACGAGCAACGTGTTGTCAATGAGGGCTATAGGCGCGACTGGGAACGACGTTGACCACTTTTCTCCTCCGACCGTCATCACTCTCGGACGACTATGGCCACTCATCATTCACCTGTATCTCAACCTACGGCCACGGGAACGGACTCAAGCCCACGTAAATTCGGGGAGCTTTGGGACGCGGCCTTGCAGGATTACACTGACAAGACTGGGAAAGACATTCTCAAGCACCCACTAGCAACGGCTTTCGCATCTTGCCCCGACCACGTCAATGAGGTCATCGACGTATTTGAAATCCAGACAAAATCATTTCAGGCTTTTCGGGATAAAGGCCGCAAGGTCTTGCGTGTGTTGAGGCCCATCGTGGATGTTGTCCTCCTGTTTCTTGACAAAGGCGCAGATGTTGTATCGGTGCGTAGAATTACCGAAGTTCTTTGTTTAAAGCTTCTCTCTGAGCATCGAACAGAACGCGATGCCGGGTGGCGCGGCTATA
This sequence comes from Peniophora sp. CONT, assembly GCA_001632445.1. Lineage (NCBI taxonomy): Eukaryota > Fungi > Basidiomycota > Agaricomycetes > Russulales > Peniophoraceae > Peniophora > Peniophora sp. CONT. The sequence continues at coordinate 91,309 of KV424515.1, read as the reverse complement.
TTCGGCGCTATCGGAGTCCTGCTGGAGGTAATGCCTTCTCCATCGTTCATCTTCACCTCTCAACTCTCTGACAATGGATAGGCCACAAGAGGAGTTCACCAACTATACGATTCCGTCGAGACCCTCCTCCATACACTCAAGAAATTCCTCGAGCGACTCGGGATTCACCTCAAGCCGTCGACGCCGCCAAGTCCCGAACTCATGCGTATCTTCGTAGACACGCTTGTCCAAGTTTTCACCGCGCTCGCGCTCGCGACCAAGTACTGTGAATCAACAGTCGAGAGCGACTCGTGGTTGAAGAAGGTCTCTCGAGCCCTGTTCCGGCGTTCAAGTAAGTTTCATCTGCACCTTCTCGCAACCGCGTCCCTTACTGTGCATCTAAAGAGGATTATTTCCGCGTGCTTGTGGACCAGACGGGCGTGCAGGAGGTTTTCGATGAGCTGGACGTACTGACGGACAACGAGCAGCTGGCGACCGCTGCCAATACGTACGCCATCGTTCGCGATATGAACGTTGAAGTTCAGGATATACACGCCATCGTCGTCACAGGTGAGCCATTTCGTAAACATTTGTTCTCCTATAGATTGACATCCCATGTAGTCCAACCTCAGGTGAAGTTCGTTTACGACGAAGCAGGTAGAGTCCCTTCAAATACATTATATCTAAAGCTGCTCAATCCTTATCTTATTGACTGCACTAGTCGTTAACAGCTTTCGCTCCTGGATTATCCCGCCCAATGAGCAGCCCCTCAACTACGATAGAAAGAGGCAAGCCGACAGCTGCAAGTGGTTTTTCGACGAAGAGTTTGCGGAGTGGAAGGCTCGAAGGAACGGGGTGTATTGGGTTTACGGGAACGGTGCGTGCCATTCTCCTCCGCTCGATGACTGGATGGCTAATTATATGCTGAAGCTGGAGCTGGGAAGAGCGTCTTGTGGTGCGACGTTCAGGCTTTGGTTCATTAAAGAGCGACTCCTTATCCGATCTCATAGCTCTGCCGTCATCGACTCGCTCAAGGAGGATCACGCGCTGTCTTTGGCCTACTTCTATTTTGACTACAGCGACACCACGAAGCAGAACTGTCGCGCATTAGTCTCTTCTCTAGTCTTTCAGCTTGCGACTTGCTCCGAAAAGTGTCAAGCTTATCTTCAGCGGAATCAATCTCCTCGTACTCCGACTTACGACGAACTTCTTGTTCTTCTCTCGGGCCTACTGGCATTATCCGGTCGGACTTTCATTGTTATCGATGCTCTTGACGAATGTCCAGAACATGCACGAGATCATACGGGACTATTGCGCTTTTTTGAGCATCTGCGTAGCCTTCGAGTCCACGACGACGTCAACATTCGTGTGCTTGTGACGAGTCGTCCCGAAATTGACATCCAGAACTTTATGTCACCCCTCGCCACTCATACTCTCAACGTGAATGCCGCAAGAGAACACACAGAGGATATAATGAATTATCTGTCTACTCGGCTTTTTAATCTGGACTCTGAACCTTTCTCGCATTGGGATGTGAACATTAAATGGAGAGTGTACAATGTTCTGAACGAGAGGTCAGACGGAATGTGAGTTTACAATCCATATACATTGCGCAAGTTTTCATCAGTTTCTAGGTTCCTATGGGTTGTTCTTCAGCTCCAGGACTTGAAGCATTGTGCTGCTGATGGTGTTGAACGTGCTCTGAACGAGCTCCCGTCCGATTTAGACGGAACATATGAGCATATTCTGAAGTGCTTCCCCTCGAAACCGGCTATGGTCGCTCTCGCCCACCATGTCTTTGAGTGTGTTGCATTTGCGAAGCATCCACTATCTCCAGTCGAGGTTGCAAGCATTGTGTCTACGAACTTCGACGCCGTGAATCCACGCATAGCTCTGACATCTTATGTGCCCACTGAAGACCCAGAGACGATCATACTTAGAACATGTCCCCGCCTTCTCGAAATCGTCTCGATTGGCAATAGAAACAAGATTGTGCAGTTCATTCACCGCTCTGTCAAGGAGTATCTCACATCTACGACACTCCGGCTAGCCATCTCATCACCAGCCTATCCTTACAGCTTTGACGAATATTCTGCCGACCTCACACTCGCGAAGATCTGCCTTTCGGTTCTCGTTGCGAATGACTCATTCTCCAGTCTGCAGTCATATGCATATGAATTTTGGGATCAGCATGTATCACCTCGCAACGAAGACCGTCTCAGTGAACTACTTGGCCAATTTCTCATCATGGGCTCTCCTTCATTCGCCTGTTGGGCAGGCGTCAGATTTGAATCTATAGACCCTAACATCGACACTGCTCTTCATTGTGCCGCTAGGCTAGGCCTTTATCGACACGTGGAAACGATGTTAAAGTGCTCATGGTATGACGCGTCCACGCCGGCCAATACCATTGTGAGCATACGCAACAGCTCTGGAGGAACCGCGTTGCATGTTGCTGCGATTGCGGGCCGTACCGAAGTTTGTCGTCTTCTGCTTGAGCATGGAGCCCTTGTTGACGATGCTGATAACCGCCGTGATACTCCTTTGCATCATGTCGCACGTTATGGGCACTTGGGCATTACCCGCCTCTTGTTGGATTACCCCGCGGCAGATGGATCCAACGCCGCCCCTCAGCGATGCCGCGCCCGCGATAAGTTTGGGCAGACTGCATTGCATAGAGCTGCGCAGCACGGGAGAGTCGAAGTTTGTCGCGTCCTGCTTGAATATGGAGCCCTCGCCGACGATGCCGATCACACAGGCGATACTCCCTTGCAAGAAGCTGCATCTATGGGTTACTTGGATGTTGTCCATCTTCTTTTGAAACACCCCGCGGTAGATGGTTCCAATACTGCCGCTCTTCGTTGTCGCACCCGTAATAAGGATGGGCGGACCGCGTTGCACGAAGCTGCATACTGGGGGCGCGTTGAGGTTTGCTGCGTTCTCCTCGAGCATGGAGCCCTCATCGACGCTGCTGATAACAGCGGTAAGACTCCATTGGACGTTGCGAAGGAGGAAGAAGAATTGGATGTTGTGAATGTCCTTTTGGAACATGGCGCGACAGATGTGTTTGTTGCAAAATAATCGTTCTACCGCACATGTATCCTCGCGGAAGTTGCACGGGAGCCGAATGTGTAGATGGAGTATGGCGTACAGATGCTTTAAATACCGAGCCAGGTCCCGATGCACACTGGACAGCAATACTCTGCTCTTCCATTACGCGATGTTCGCAATGGGATCAAACATATTGCGTCTGCTGGTTTTGCGCGCTGGACTGCTGACATACTTCGTTCCCTGGTGTAGTGGCACAGGATGACTGGCCGGATTGTTGAATTTACGCCGTCGAATGGTCTGTACTATGTAGAGCCCGAGCTCGGCGTTGACGAGTGTACTACCTGAATTAGCGATGAATGGCTAGAACGTGGGAGCGTCTGCGCTCCTAGGTATAGGTGTGCGTCGCATTGGGTATGGTGTTGCTACAATGCTCCCATTCGATGTGGAAGTTCGGCGCTGGACTTCACACTCCAGCTCCCTCACCGCGACCCCGTCTTCGCGAACGGTCTTGCTCAGCTCATAACCCTGCCGCTCGCCGGACTGCATGAAGTATATATCATAAGAAAGTGACGACCGGTCCTTGAGGCTCGATGTTGCTTGCACATCTCAGCCTGGCGGAGGCACGGGCTGCAGTTTTGCGACTGGACAAACGTTGCCCCAGTCGAATGCGGCATCGCACCCACTGCGCCGAGGGCATGGGCCGAAGTAAGAGCATCATGTCGTTGGTCCATGTTGAGACTCTCCTGAAGGCATGCGTTTGAGCGTCCGTAGATGTCGAAAACCCAGCAACGCTGGTTATTGGTCTTCTACAATCGATTGTCAAACTACATCAGCAGACTGGAGCAACAAGATTGCCGTTGTCGTGACTGGTATATCCGTATTTGCACATGATTTGGACGTGTATAGGCAATGAGAGATAGCGGTGGCACTCAAAAATATCACTGCGTGCCAGAAACGAGGCAAGTAGCGCAGAATTAGAGATGTCCATTGTTCTCGAAGAAGAATGAGTAAACGCGTGGGAGAATTCCCGGCGCGGAACGGCCGATCAGTGATCATTCGCTCCGGAGTTGCCGGCTTGCCTAATTTGGCGGTCAACCCAAGTGACATCGAATACGCTAACTACTCCTTGTCCTTCGACCTCCAGCAGGGGCTCTGAATTGTATATCTCCTACACCGACGTGCTCTTGAAACCCGACCTCAGCGAGATACGGAGGGAAAAAGAAGGTTGTGTGGACTTGATCGGCGGTCCACGTTCTTACCACGCGACTTCTTCCGATCCCCGCGCTATTGTTCTCTGTCCACATCTCCCTCTACGTTATCCTTGACGCTTGTACCCGACGCCCGAGTTTCGCTATGGCGCCCATGATATACATTCGCAGTCTATCACCAGGTACATTGAATGTGAAAGTGTTTTCTTCTTACGCGCAATTGTCCTGGGCGTCTGTCGCGTCGTACCGACGTCGACGATGAAAGGCCTTTGCTGCAACCTCACCTCCCTTTGACTGCATCGCTATGCCTTTCATCTGCGGCTCCTTTGTCCATTCTGTACCTATCTAGATGGACCTGCAAAGAGGACGCGCGTGGGCCGAGTTACGGACCGCGGGACCGGACGGACAAGAACAATAACGCAGACAATAGCGGGCGCCTAACGAGACAAAAGAGCTTTTGAGTGCAGTCTGCTGCAATGATATATCCCCCGCCTGCAATTATTTCTGGCTCCTCCTCCCCCACCCCTCCTCTCTAACGATCATCATGTCCGACGCAAAGTCTGTCGCCTCCTTTGCCGACTCGGCCAGCGCGACCGACAACGTCGTCGCCGCTGCGCCTGCCTACGAGGCTCCCAACCCATCTCTTCGTCTTCTCTTCTCCATGGTCTCTCGACGAGACTTTTTGACTCTCATCCTCCCCGCCTTTGTCCTCTCCCTCGTCTCCGGTGGCGTCGCGCCTTTCATGACCTTCGTCATCGGCGAGGTCTTCAACTCCTTCGCCGTGTTCGCCGTCTCCGACGCCACTGCCAGCGACAAGTCCACCCTCCGCCACCAAGTCGCAATCTCTGCACTCGAGCTTCTGGGCCTCGGCCTCGGTGCACTTGCTCTCAGCAGTGCTACCTCAAGCTTGTGGATCTGGACCGGCGAGCGCAACACTATGCTCATCCGCAAACGCACCTATGCGTCAGTTGTCGCACGGGAGATGTCGTGGTACGACACCAAGATTGGGACTGAGGACTCTATCAAGTCTGCCGATGGGAACGAAGGTCCTGTCGGTGCTGGTGGCCTTATGGCGAAGTTCGCCAAGTGCGTTGCGCTTTCTCTCGTTATAATCGCGCTTTTCTGACATTTTCCTCCAAAGGGACACGGAAGATATCCGCATGGCGTCCTCGCTCGCTTGCGGTATGATTATCCAACATCTCACCACCGGCGTCGTCTGCGTTATCCTCGGCTTCACCCGTTCATGGCAGCTCACCCTCGTCATTCTCACCACCGTACCCGTCATGATGGTCATTCAGACCGTGACTCAAGTCACAGCCGGTCCCCTCATCGGTGTCGAGCGCCAGCGCATCGCAATGGCGGCCACTCTTGTCGACCGCGCGGTTAGCGCAATTGCTACGGTCAAGGCGTTCAACGCCGAAGAGACCGAGTTTGCTACCTTCACTGCGCTTGCGGAGAAGATGCGCAAGGCCGCCTGGTCGCTTAACAAGACCTGGGCGTGGACTTGCGGTTTCACGCAGTTCACCGTGATGGCGATGTTCGTTCAGGGCTTCTGGTTCGGCGCGAAGCTTGTCCGCGATGGGCACGCGTCCGCCGGCGACGTTATGGCCGTCTTCTGGGCGTGCATGATCGCGACGACGAACCTCCAGATGTGTATCCCGCACTTCGTCACGCTCACCAAGGGCGAGGTGGCGATGGGCTCGCTCGTAGCTCTCATCGAGGCTCCCTCACCTGAGCCGCTTACCACGCACATGCGCCGCCCCAGTCTCTTGACCACGCTCCCCGCGGCGCGTAAGATGGGCAAGAACCTCCGCAAGATTGCACCGGCAAAGTGCCGCGGCTCGCTCGTTATCAGCAACGTCTCCTTCGCCTACCCCTCGCGCCCGCACGCGCCAGTCCTCACCAACGTGACGCTCTTCCTCGCTAGCAACGATCTTACGTTCATTGTCGGTGGCTCCGGCTCCGGCAAGAGTACCATTGCTCAGCTCCTTCTGCGCATGTACACGCCTATGTCTGGCACGATCACGCTTGACGACCAGGACGTTGAGTACCTGGACGACGAGTGGACCCGCTCGCACATCGGCGCTGTTTCGCAGAGCGCTATCCTCTTCGACGGTACCGTGCACGAGAACGTCGCGATGGGCCTCGCTGCTCCCGGCAGTAAGCGCCGTCCGGAGGATGCAACGCGCGAAGAGGTCGAAGCGGCTTGCAAGGTTGCACTCATGACACGCTTCATTGAGGACCTTCCTCAGGGCTACGACACCCCTCTTGGAAATGGCGGCGCGAACCTGTCTGGAGGACAGAGGCAGCGTTTGGCTATTGCTCGCGCAATGCTGCGCGACCCCACGATCCTTATTCTCGGTAAGATACCTTACTATGCTGATTGCTTTTCTGGATACTCATACTTGCTGTACAGACGAGGCTACGTCCGCGCTGGACGCGACCTCGCGTATTCTCGTCTTCGAAGCCATTAAGCGCTGGCGCACGAACAAGACGACCATCGTCATCACGCACGACCTCTCGCAGATCAACCCCACCGACTTCGTCTACGTCATGAGGGACGGCGACGTCGCCGAGCAGGGCCACCGCATCGACCTTGAACAGATCAAGGACGGCAAGAAGAGCCTCTTCCGCACGATGGCGGAGACGCAGGGCGTGGAGATGACGGATACTACTATCGACCCGTGGTCGCATGAGGCGGAGGCGAGGCATAACGCTTCGTTCGAGCGCCATTACGCTGCGGAGGAGCGTCGCCAGGAGGCGCGCCCTATGTCGTCTATGTCTGGCAACTGGATGTTCGAGGCTATTCACTCGATCACCCGCCTCACCGCACCCCCGCCAGCGTACACCGCCGACCGCGCGAGCCGTATCATCCCCGCCGAGTCATTCACTGCTTCAGGAGACTTCGAGCCGGTCTACCCTCCCCAGCGTCAGCGCCGCCCTAGTACACTCGCCATCGACCTTCCCTCCCCGGTCATGGCACGCACGACCAACTCCTCGCACCGTCTCTCCCTCCAGTTCTCGCCGACTTCTCCGGTCTACTCCCACGGCTCGTATTCTACGTCCTCGACTCTCTTCGACGACGCCACGGACGAGAAGGGCTTCCTTGTGTCTGCCGGTCTCTCCGCTAACGCGGACCGCTGGTCAGCTATCAAGCCTGCGAAGAAGCGCCGTACGCGCCGCGACGTTATGGCGATGATGCCGCTGCAGGAAGTTACCATCGAGAAGGAGTCCGACGCACACAACGACACACCCCCCGCCGACCTCGGTCTGTTCGCGCTCCTCAAAGCCGTTTACCCGACTGTGCCGAAGAAGTGGCTCGTGTTCCTCGGCCTCTGCGCATGCGCCGTCAGCGGCGCCATCACACCCGTGTTCAGTTTCATGCTCTCGAAGCTCTTCTACGAGGTGTCCGTCGGGGCTCAGAATGTCAACGCTATCAACGTCTTCGGTGGCGCTGTGCTCGCTATTGCCGCTGCGGATGGTGTCTTCATGGGTACCAAGTACTTTGTGCTCGAGACGGCCGCGATGTTTTGGGTTACCAAGATGCGTAACACTGCGTTTCGCCGCGTGCTCGCGCAGGACAAGGCCTGGTTCGACAAGTCCGAGAACAGCGGGGCGCGCCTCGTACAGGTTCTCATTAAGGACGGCGACGATGCGCGTGGACTCGTCGCTATCGTGTTGGGCCAGGCGGTCGTCGTCATCACGATGTTCTCCGTCGGACTTATCTGGGCGCTCGTCTCTGGGTGGCAGTTGACGCTCGTGGGATTCGCTATTGCGCCGGTCTTTGCGGCTACTATGGTCGTTCAGACCAACTTGGTGACCAAGTTCGAGACTCGCAACAAGCGCGCTCGCGAGGAGGTTGCTAAGGGCTACTACGACGTACGTCTAGTCGCTTCACTCGATCCTGAATGCCTGCTGACAACCACTACAGACGATCTTGAACATCCGCGGTATCCGCTCGATGGGCTTCGAGTCTATCTTCAAGTCGCGCTTCGACAGCTCTGCCGACTCGGCGCTCAAGACTGGCGTCAAGGGCGCGTTCGTCGAGGGCTGCACGTACGGTGTCGCGAGCTCGCTCATCTACATGTCTGAGGGACTCCTGTTCTACGTTGGCGCGCTCCTCGTTGCCAACGGCACGTACTCGTACGCGCAGTTCGTCCAGGTTCTTAACCTGGTCGTGTTCACTGTGTCTATCGGCTCGCAGCTCATGGCATTCAGTACGTTCTCTTCCCTTCGCTTGTCTGGGACTCTTTCTGATAGCTCCTGCAGCGCAACGCATCGCTAAGGCTACTCAGGCTACCCGCGACTGGAAGCGCGTTCTCGACCTCACCGAGAGGACCAATGAGTCTTACGGCTCGTCGCTCGCTCCCGTCCACGGCACCATCGACTTCAAGAACGTTGCATTCGCCTACCCCGAACGCAAGGACGTTCCCGTCCTCCGCGGCGTGAACCTCTCCATTCGCGATGGCGAGAGCGTCGCGGTTGTCGGTTCCTCCGGCTCAGGCAAGACCACTGTCGCGGCATTGCTACAGCGGTTGTACGAGCCTTCGGCTGGCAACGTCACTATTGGCGGTACACCCCTCTCGCATCTCGACGTCCACCACTTGCGCGAGCATGTCGCAGTCGTATCGCAGAACCCCAACCTTTTCGATGCGACTGTCGCCGACAACATCTCCTACGGTGCACCGGGTATGCCGCGCGAGAAGGTCGTTGAGGCTGCCAAGGCTGCCAACGTCCACGAGTTCATCATGAGCTTGCCGCAGCAATACGACACAATGGTCGGCGAGAACGCCGCGCTCATCTCTGGTGGCCAGGCGCAACGTCTACAGATCGCCCGCGCTCTTGCTCGCCCAGCACGCGTACTTATCCTCGACGAGTGCACGAGTGCGCTCGACGGCGCGAACCAGGCCGCTGTGCTCGACACTATCCTCGACGCGCGCGAAGGCCGCACGACCCTCATGGTCACGCACAAGCTCGCTGCGATGCGCATGTGCGATCGGATCGTTGTGCTCGACAATGGCGTCGTCGCTGAGAGCGGCTCGTACGAGGAGCTCCTTGAGCGCCGCGGTGTGTTCTCCCAGCTTGCGCTGGGCGGCGAGTGGTCGCTGTGATGATAATGGTTTCCTGCTACTCCCTAGAGACTCTTCTTTACCTCTTTCTTTCTCCTCACTCTGACTGCATGACTCGAATGACTCTTCCGGATATCACTCCTACTCCGTTCACGACGCACATGCCGCCTACTCTACCTACTTCTCCACGCGCGCACAGTGCCACACGACTCTTACTACCTACGTTCACACTTGTATCATACCAACCACGGTCTGCTCTATCTCTGTATAAGTAGTCGATACCATCTCCACGTCCTCATCATGTACTTTCATCTTTTAGTTGATTTGCCAATCCAGTGGATTTGAATGAGCTCTTGCTACGTGAACGCGTGATCTTCTGCACAGTGAACTGCGCTGCGCGCGTCGAGGCGACGACTTCGACTCGAACGTCGACGAGCGCGTCGATAACCTGACTGCGGACCATGCAGCGTCTGCGCCTCCCGCCCTCTTCGCCTGCGCGCGTTCTACTCCAGCTATATCGCGTTCTAGCGCTCTGCTTTGAATTCGCTGCGGGTCAATGTCATCGAGTATGATGTCAGAGGCAGCCTGCGCGCAACAGCGCGCAGCGTAACCAATGCACAGACGGCTCCACAGCCTTCCACGACCTGGTCCAGGTTACAAAAGCAGTCTTGAACTGGCACAGCGCTCTTCCCCACTGTTTTCTGTCGCTCCTCCATCGTCATGTCCTTCACGAACACGAATCCGCCTACGAAATTGCCATTTACGATGAATGAGAAGGCTCCCGCGCCGGTGCCGGAGCCACAGACGCCCGTGGAGGAAGGCACTCGACCCCAGTCGCGCTTCCGGTCTTTGTGGAGGACTCTGGTGGCGGTCTTGTTGCTTTGGGTTGGCTGGGATGCCTTGTCTGGACTTGGATTTGAGATGTATAGGGCGTTCCGGTACTTCCATCCCGCTCGCTTCGAGTACCATGGCTCGGTCGGGCCGGACATGAAGGTACGTTCTGTTCTTAGAAGCTGTTCTTCAATGCCTGGTTGACTTATCAGCTGTGTTAGGCTTTGCTGTCTGGTCCCAATATGATCGACTGTCACGCTGGGTGGGCTACGCGCTTCGCCGAGTCCTCGAACGGGACGCATGTCGCGCGCGCGGCGTACACCATGCCTCTCGACGCGAGCGCGTACTTGTTTGATGCTCTCAAGGGCTCGTGCGCAAGTGGGGATATCAACTTTGTTGCTGCATCTGAGCCGCGGGATGACGTGCTGGTTGATGTTGCTGCCTACTATACCGATGACCAGGCGAAGTGGCTCAGGCTTACCAGCGTTTGCCATGTCAGCCACGCCGGTCTGGGCGAGGGCATCGCTTTGGTGGTGAGCTACCATTGTTACTCTTCACCTTACGCTCATGTTGACTCAATGTTATTATAGCCGAACAAAAGGTTCCAGCACGGTTGCGCATGCAAGGGAAACCAGATCCAGTACACCGTCACTGTCCACGTCCCGGTTGGCGCTACTGTGCCCCTATTGAAGACAAACTTACCCTCGTTCACACACAACTTCGAAGAGCTTCCGGCAGACTTCACATTCGGCTCTGTTGACATCAACGCTGCGTCCGTCGTAGCAAAGGTTCGTCTCATTTCCACGTCCATCGAGGATATTGTTTAACCCGGAGCTGTGCAGGAGCTGAAGGCGGACTCTGTATCCGTGAACGTAAAGAACACGGCTATCACGGGCTTTTACAACATTACATCCTCTCTCGAGCTCAAGACGACCAATGCGCCCATCGACGTTGAAGTCGATGCATACGGCCACCACCCCGTTTGGATCCGCCTCATCACAACGAACAACAAGATTGACGCCGACATCTCGCTCCACGAAGTCTCACGGACCGGCCGCTTCGACGTCTTCGCTCACAGCACGAACGGTGCAGTCAATGTTGACATCCTGGAGAGCCCGCTCGGTGGTATCATCAAGGCAGAGACCAAGACGACGAACGCGCCCGCGCGTCTCGCGCTTGGCCCGGCTTTCGAGGGCGAGATTGCTGCTCATACTACCAACGCACAGGCGCTGGTCGATCGTACGCCTTCTGAAGATCCCACTGGGGAGGGACGTGAGCGTACGGTCGAGCTGGGACATGTTTGGGAGACGGGTTTCAGGGGATGGACGTCGTGGGGTGAGAGGAGAAACACGTTGAGGAGCCGCGCGCGCGTTAGCTCTACGAACAAGCCTGTCGTGCTTGCGTTCTGAGGTTTGTATCAGGAGATCGTGTATTTACTAAGTGTATTATATCTGAAGCGCTTCATGTACATGTAGGAGATTATGACTGTAGAAGATCATCCCAGTTTTGTTTTTCTAGGCGGGGATGGAGAACTGCTGAATAAGAGATCGGGCCGGAGCCGCCGATCCTATCCATCATCCTGAACCGGCAGCGATGCTTGCTCTCAACCTCCATGGTCTGTCTTGGTACCTGAGATCCTAAGAGGTTTCGCTCGATCTGCATCTGCATCTGCCCACGCGCTGAGCCTTAGTCGGTATATAAGGACGATTTGAGCTGCTTGACTCTCAATACATCCATCAGTTCGCCCCATGGATAACACAGAGAACGCCTCGGGAGCCGATTCGTTTCCAACTTCCCACTCTCGCCTACAGGCACTTCACTTCGACGTTATCTCTCTACACGGATCCATTGAAGAGCGCACTGAACTTGCGCGCCAAATAAATGGCGCGGCCGACGCCCTCGCCACTGCATATGCCGAGCTCAGGCGCTCCGCCAACTCCCTCTTGTCCGTGATGCGTCTGCCGGCAGAGATACTCCTTATTATCTTTACCCTCGTTTCTGAGGAAGATCCGCCGGCACCTCCTTTGCATCGCCGCAACGTGGGCTCAAATGGATGGGGGAGCACTAAGAACGGCCCTTATGGGTCGCTGGGATGGGTGAAGCTGCTGCACGTGTGCCACGGTTGGCGCTCGTTGATCGAAAACACGCCCGTAATGTGGGCGCGCCATGTATATCGCCTACCAGCAGCCGCGGATGCCTTCATAGAGCGCTCTCGCCATCTACCCTTGCACATCGATATAACTTCTTCGGACGTGTCTTGTTCTCTGTGCGACTGCTGTAGGCGCACAGAACCGTACACACTTGCCAGACAAACTCGCTCGCTCTGCTGGAGGGTGACCCATTCAAGGGATCTTGACGCTTTGATGGCATTTATGCGCCAGAGAGCGATGCCTCTCCTTCGCAACGCGGATATACAGTATGAATATGCCGAGGGGTCAGTCGATTACCGATCGCTGGATGTAATCGACGCGCCTCAACTGAGAGAACTGGTTTTACACAAACTGTTAGTCCCATTCACGGCCGTAGGACTCACGTCTTTCCGGCTGGAGAACGTCCAGGTGTCAGACGACGAGCTACTCCATGTTCTGCAGCGGTATCCAAACTTGGAGGATCTTATACTCGAAGAGTGCTTCTTGGATGCTCCGGCCTCTTCGGGACGGCCTATAGTTGAGCTAAATCGCCTCGGATCGATGATAATCCGAGAAGGGGAGCAGCTCAGATTCGACACCCTTTTTATCGTCACACCTTCAAACTATATCACATTTCTGCAAAAACTGCGCCTGTCGCGTGCCACCATATATTTGATCTCCCTGCATTCAGAATTTCCTGAGATGATGGTTCAAGATTTATCGCTGCTCTCGATCATCTCGCAGTCTATCCAGAGACACGATCTCATTGTCGGCATGAGGATTTCCGACTCCGTCGTGAATCTATTCACCTCAGTCGGGGCCATCGATCCGGTATTACTACCAGAACTGGATCGCTTCTTCATATTTGAGGGTGATGGTCGCTGCTCATACCGCGACTACGATTACTCCATGGATACATTTACCCAGTTCCTGGCCGAACCCGAGTCTCGGGACCAGTTTCAAGCTCTTACAGTCCTCACTATCTTGTGCTATGACGTGATGGATATTTGGAAGGATCTGGCTCTGGCACTGCCGAATCTACGGGTATTTCATGTGGCAGCAACAGCACCGGAACGTGTGTTGAATGCAGTGGTTCCATCATCCACAGGAGAGGGCGTCCTCCTACCACACCTCCGCCATTTTGGCGTTTGGGGTGTGGAAGGTCTACTCATTGACGAACGCACACTGTCTGCTCTAGTCCGGAGTTTGACAGACCGCTGTGAGGCGAACTCTGGCGGGAAATTGGCCAGCCACTGTGTTGGCCAGTTGGCAGACAGACGCCTTAAGGCGGAATATACCCCGCGTCTGGCTCTGTACGCGGGCCACGTAGGATGGCCAGACGATCCGGACGATGTTTCGACGTCAGGTTTGTCAGGTGTGTCTTCTGTGGAAGAGACGGACCAGTGATCGGTCTGCCTTCAAGCACGCAATGTGGAGTAAACCAGTATCAATATGTAGCCTTTTGGTCCTGCTGTAAGGTATGGCCTTGTATGAGTAAGAGTAGAGAACGTAGCATGTGTGAACTTACTCCATGCCATATATCTGCGTGGCAAGGAAGCACAGCTGTGCTCACTGCTAACTGAGACGCAATGAAGAGTGACGCATGGTGGAAGACGAGAGTTTTTATGATCGGTTGCGAAGACGGAGAGCGCACGTTGGGAGCAGAGGGAGGGGCGGCGATGGCGTCGAAAAGATCAAAAATAACATCAGGAAACGCAGGAGGTTCTTTGGTGTCTGTAAAGAACTCAAAAGAACCTCCTGCGTTTCCTGATTTGAAGTAGGAGTGGGTGCATTGATATTCAGCGGCCGCGGCAGGAGCTCGAGAGAAGGAGCTCAATGAAATCGAAGTTACCTCAGTTTGATGAATGAGGGAGACAGCGGGAAAGTAGCGATGCAGAAGGGGCAAGGGATTGACGCGATTACTGGATTCTGAGTTTAGTGAAGAGCGCAGGTGAAACAAATACATATAGGAAGTCAGATAAGTAGAAGTGAGGTTCGCCATACATAGCGACGACTACATGCCAATGACTCGAGCCATAAGTCTTGATGACTCTATGATTTTGATGTTCCTAGAATTTTTGTTTGCATTCGGCCCGTTTCCAGAGGCTGAGAGGGTTGAAGCCTATAGGTTGGATGATGATGGTGCGAAGCAGCCCGTCTTGAGACCAATTCGCGGACGACGCCGAGCACGGAGCTGCGGGCCGGAACAGCCGGTTCGACAGCAACTCATGCGGCGACTTGGCGGCGACACAGTTGCTCTCGACTTCCATGATCTGCCCAAGTATAAGGACTATGGCCTGTACTTGCGCGCATACATTTTTGATTTAGCCTCACGGATATATGGCTCATCTTCACATGGAAAACATCGACAACGTTTCCGGAACACACTGGCTCCCGACTGCACAATCGCGTCTACGATCTCTTGACTTCGACGCCGTTGCTCTCCACGGCTCCGTTCATGAGCGCACCGAGCTCGCGCACCAGATAAAACGCGATGCCGATGCACTCGCGACGTTACAAGCCGAGCTCAGGCGCTCCGCCAATTCACTCTCTTCCGTCATGCGTCTACCGGCGGAGATATTGCTCGTCATCTTCACGCTGCTTTCTGCAGAAGAGCCACCAAAACCTCCTTTGCATCGCCGCAACGTGCGCTTACATGGATGGGGGAGTATTGAGAATGGCCCTTACGGGTCGCTGGGATGGGTGAGGCTGCTCCACGTGTGCCACGACTGGCGCTCGTTGATCGAGAGCGCGCCCACACTCTGGGCGCGGCATGTATACTGCCTACCAGCAGCCGAGGATACGTTCTTAGAGCGCTCTTGCGACACACCTTTTCACATCACAATTGCTTCTCCGGAAATATCTTGTTCTCTATGCGACTGCTGCAAGAGCACGGAACCGCACACACTCGCCAGTCGGACTCGCTCACTCTCCTGGAAAGTGAACCATGCGAGCGACCTTCCATCATTGATGACATTCCTGCGCCAGAGAGCAATGCCCCTCCTTCAGAAGGCGGACATAGAATACGAGTATGCTGAGGAATCGGTCGACTGCCGATCGCTGGATGTCATCGACGCGCCTCAACTCAGAGATCTGACTTTACACAAAATGGCAGTCCCATTCATGGCACCACGGCTCACTTTCTTCAAATTGGAGAATATTCAAGTGTCAGAGGACGAGTTGCTCGATGTTCTGCGTCGATATCCAAACCTGGAAGATCTCGTACTAGAAGAGTGTTTCGTGATTGCTCCGGCCTCTTCAGGGGGGCGCATAGTCGAGCTGAATTGCCTTAGATCAATGACGATGAAAGCTGGGCGACAGCACATATACGACCCCCTCTTTATCGTCACCACTTCAAACTACATCACCTTCTTGCAGAGACTTCGCCTGCCGCGTGCCACTGTGTACTCGATAGGCATATACCCGCGAAGGCCCACCGGCACAGACATCATAACTCAGGATCTATCGCTGCTCTCAACAATCTCGCAGGCTATCCAGATGAACGATCGCATCATCGGCATGAGGTTCTTCAGATCTACCATAGACCTGTTCACCTCAGTGGGAGAAATCCACCCGGAATCGCTGCCCAAACTGGACCATCGCTTTACTTTCGAGGACGATAGTCGCTGCTCATACGGCTACTATAATCCACTGTCTCATTTCATCCGGTTCCTATCCACACCCGGAACCCGGAACCAATTCCAATCCCTTACTGTCCTCACTATCCTTTACAACAACGTGGTGGTTGATTGGGAGGACCTTTCTCTTGCATTGCCCAACCTACGGGTGCTTCAAATAGCATCAGCATATCCCGAGTGCACACCGAGTGCAGTGGCTTCGTCATCCACCGGAGAAGGAGTACTTCTACCGCTCCTCCGCCATTTCGGGGTTTGGGGTGTGCAAGGTCTACCCATTTACGGAGGCACGTTGTCTGCTTTAGTCGGGAGTTTGGCGGACCGCTGTTCTGTGGACTCGGACGGAAAACTGGCCAGCCTGTGCGTAGGGAAATTGGCAGACAGGAACATCAAAAAAGTGTATACTCCGCTTTTGGCTATGTACGCGGACTACGTGGTATGGCCAGACGATCCGGACGATGTTTCGCCGTCATCTTCGACAGTACCTTCTATCTAAGATACCGGCCATTGAGCGGCCGAACGCAGCCTGAGCGCGGCTGCTTAGCGACATTCGATTGCGTACTTATGATAGATAGTCCGTTCAACTGTATGAGTCCGTAGTTGTCTCTATAAATGGTTTTGTATAAGTTCGACCTGAAGTTGAACGTACCATCACAATCGTGGGAAATATGATCGTCAATAGCAAGCGTGTCTTGATGAGGACCTTGCGGGTGCACGAACCTAACGTAGAGTTCCCCGCCATCTCCCCGCCACATCGACAGCCTCTGGTCTCTTGGGTTTGCTTGAGGCTATTCGCTCTTTGCCTATCTGCCTCTCGTTCTGTGTGCTGAGATTCGGGGCTTCACTGGGCAAATACCGTCATCGTCGTGCTAATCTGCGTTGTGTCCAACTCGAATACACGGGACCTGCGTGATCGTGCGTAATTATAGTTTACGGTCCTCTTCTGTCTCTTAATGCAAGCCGCTTCTGCCAAACAGGTCCATCATGTCGAAAATGCACAAGCGCAAGTCGAGCAAAGAGGAGGATGACACGGTCGTGCCTACCGTGCGCGCGGAGGCCAGCGCATCAAACGGCCAGTTCAGCAGGCCCAACGGCGTCGAGAGCGGCCACGCACGGTCGCGTACAATATCCACGCCCGCAGGACTGACTTTGTCGGTCACGCCACCTTCCGCAACCACCAACTCGTACCCGGCGCCTCTGAGCCCGCTTTCGCCTGGAGGCACTCAGCGCAGCTCGACATTGCCGTATGCTCGGCCGAATGGAGTGCAAGGACATCACGCACCGAGCTCGCCCATGCGCATGTCATTCTCCATGCCTTCGCATCTGGCCAGCCAGTCACACAGCCGGACGCGCTCGGTGTCCAACTACGCGTATTCGCCGCCTTCACCGTCCCCTCTTTCCGCGTCCTTCCCTCCAATAGCCAATCCTTTAGCCTCTGGATCAATGCCGGAGATTAATCGTCATCAACGCACGGGCAGCCGCTCAAACTTCACAATACCCCCTGCTGCACCTTCAAACCCCATGCAAGATCGCGCCACACCGCCTCCACCACTACCACCTCCAACTTCGGCGAACGCACGACGCCATGCACGTCTGCACTCTCGCAACCTTTCTGTCTTCTTTCCTCGTCCGGGCGCACAGTCTCAACCCACAATCGACGAGGATGGCGGACAGGAAATTGAATACAAAGAGACGCCCGAGGTGGTGATGCCCACCGCTTCCCCACGGGGAAAACTAGGCGAGGGCTTCACATTCGGCGGTCGACCCCCGTCCGCCTCGATATCCACAAACGAGGACGAGTCGGGCTCCGAGCCGCCAGGCTCCGCGGGACCGCGTAAGGCTAAACGCGGGCACCACCACAAGCACTCGATGTCCCACCAATTCTTCTCGTTCCTCGAGCCTGGCGCCAACGGTCGCCCGCAGACGAACCTCGCGCCTTCAGAGTCGGACCGCACGCTGTTATCTGCGTCGTCTGCGCCTATTACGCCTGTTTCTGCCGTGACGCCTTCTGGCACTGTCACCGGCCGCTCGAGCCCGTTCAGCTTCCATAAGGACGTTGGTCGGATCCCATTGGACGCGTTGCTTGCATTCACAGTGCAGTTTGTGCTGGGTGCATGGTTGTGGGTTTCCGGGCAGGCGGTGGGATCGCTCGCATGTACCGGGCTGGGATATTGGACAGTGTTCGACGCTATAGGCGTCGGTGTGGGCAAGATTTTGCCTGCGTACCTTCAGCGGCCCGGGCTGCAGTCGCCGCTTGGTCGACCATATGGCAATGCGCGAGTGGAGACGGTTGCCCTCTTCTCACAGGGTGTTTACCTGATGTTCTCTGCCGTATACGTGTTCAAGGAGACCGTTGAACATCTACTGCTATCTGCTGGCGAGGGTCACCATCACCATCCGGGTGATGAGGACGTAGAGATCTCTGGGTGCGTCTTCTTTACACGCTTAGGCATGCGGGATCTGATGAATTGTTGACAGCATCGACTTTCCACTTATGTTACTCTTCTTCACCTTCCTTTCGCTACTCGTCAACGCTCTATCATTCGACAACCACTATCAACTCGTTAACAGTACGTCAATCACCATCTGTCGCTGAAACATTCCTGATCTAATCTTGATTGCAGTCACCGGAAACAGATTACCGCCTATATCAAAGTTACTGGACCCCTCACGATTCAAGTACTCATCATATCGCCCGGAACCTACAAATGCACTCGGCCGTCTGGCTGAGAACCCGTACTCGCTCATCGCCATCGCGCTGGCCGCGTTCATCCCTTTAGTCTCGATTCTTATCCCCGCGTACGCCGTTTGGCACTATCTGATTGGTGAGGTTTGACTGACCGCAATGTAGAACCGAGCATCGCGCCATCGACCTCCTGCTCGCAGCAGCCGAAGCAGTAGCAATGTTCACCCTCGCCTATCCAGCCTGTACATCCACCGGCACAGTCCTGCTCCAAACCTCCCCCCGACGCGGTCTCACACACGGCCGCACCGAAGGTTTCCTGCGCGCAATGCGTGAAATCGAAAGACACCCTGACGTCCAACATCTGCCGCCTCCTCATATTTGGCAGCTCGTACCTGTGGAAGCGACGCCGAGTCCGGGTGCGAGCGGTGTGCAGCCGCTCGTGGTGGCGTTGGAGTTGAGGGTGGATAGGAAGTTGGATGATCCGAGCGTGTTGAGGTTGACGAGGTGGGCGCATGCGAGGTGTAGTCAGGCGCTGGGGCTTGGGACGAGGGAGGCGGCTGAGTTCGTTACGGTGGGCATCGTGAGGGGCTGAGATGATGTATGTTATTTGAGGATTTGTCGCTCGTTTATGGATATGTAACGCATTGGATATATCTCCTTCCGATACGCTGTAGCAAGTCCAAAAATGGAGAACGTTGAGAGTACGTCGAGTCCTACTTATGCGAAGAATCGGAAGATGTTTGGGCGCTTGTGGGCGTTCAGTGAGCCCGGGCCGGACATTGCCGCGTGCATTCCGACCTGCGCGGTGACGGAAATATGTAGTTGCCTTCGCGCCGTCATCTTGTCGACCAACACCTGAGGGTCAAGGGTTCTGGCTCTAATTAATATGGCTGTGCGAGTCTGCGACCTTCGGTATTGGAATGACCGGTCTCTGAGATGAAGGGCTATACAGTGCAACACTGAAGCAGCGCTCAGGTGAACCTCGACATCGTTACTAGGCGCCTATCTATTTCTAGCTCTAATAAAAGATTTCGACATACGTGGAGGCTGCCTATCGTGCATATATGCTTCAAATACTGCTTGGCTTCAGAGTCTGCCGTCACAAGATCACGTCCGGCTGGGCCAAGGCTGGGCCACGTCTTTGTACCTCCAGACCCGCCGTACGATGCGCGACACCACTGTCGTCCTCACCGAGAATAGACCAAAACTTCCTCGACTTCCCGCACTGACACGGGCTGTCGTGTGCGTGATCTGGGGCAGAGCTCGGGTTTCCGAGTCGTTGCGCGGCTTGGTTCAAGGTAGCTCGACACTTCCAATAAGGAAAGGAAATGGTTACGCGGAAGCTCGGATTTCCGAGTCGTGGCAGCAACTTGCTTCAAGGTAATACAAACTCACCAGACTACTGAAGATCGCTATGCTGTACAAAGAGCTTTCGGTGTCGTTGCACTGCCTACTATGGGGTATCGACATCCAGTTTGACTACACCCTCAAGTTTATTCCTCTGCTATATATACATATGGACTCGCTAATCTCTGGTCCAGTATTCCCCCTTTCTCTTTTCCGTCTCCTAGGGACACTTATCCTCTGCTCATACGTCGGCCCCTACTCCGATTCGACATGTTTCTACCGGAGCTCTACAGATATTTGAGCCGTCGCTTCAAGAGGCATCGCGCCCAGAAGGCCGGTATACCGTACGAGGATCAGGATGAAATCGATCTTCGACTGCTTTCCGAGACGAAGCTTCCGGATGGTACACTCTTGGCTGACGCGACGCCCGAGGAGATCGACTTCTCAAAGAGGCATGGTCTCGGCGGCGGTATTGACTGGAAGAACTGGCGTAAATACTTCACGATGAAGTACTGGACGGCTCGCAAACTGAGTAGGTCTCCTCTTCATTGCCGCAAGTGCCATGCTGATCGCTCCCTGCAGTCAGCTTCCTTGTGACGACAACCATAATCACTCTCCTGATCCTCGTCTTGTCCTTCCAAGACTCTATCGTAAGATGGGTAGAGCCTATCGGAAAGAAGTGGACGAGGTGCGACTCATTCTCTGGCGCGTCATGGAACATGAGAGGGCTGACATACCGCGCAGGCTTCCAGGAGGGTGGTTGATTCCCGTCGCGATCCTCATCGTACAATCCTTTCCACCGGTAAGTCGTCATGCGCGAGTGTTGACGTTCGATCGTTACTTATTCATTCTGCAGATTATCGGACAAGAAGTCGTGCATATCCTAGCTGGAGTTCTGTACGGAATAGGTTGGTTTCACTGGTATACCTGCAGACGAACTATGCACTGAATAGTTTCCAATTACACCAGGACCGGGCTTTGGCATTGTAGCAGCTGGTACCATCTTGGGCGAGATCGCAGAATTTTAGTACGCATCTTGATATCATCGTGAACTACCCTCTCTGACAATTTGATAGCGCCTTTCGTTTGATCTGTGGCAGTCGCACCAACACGTTTGAGAGAAAAAATCTATCTTGGGGTCTATTCGCCGACATCGCTCGCGACGGCGGCTTGATCATGGTACTTATGACTCGTCTGAGCGTGCTACCATCGTCCTGTAAGCGATTTAGCTCTCGAATCGACGACTAATCTCCACGAACTGAGGTGGACCTCTACAGATACCACAGTCGTATTTGCTTTAGCTGGCACCAACTTCTTCACGTTTCTGTCAGCTCTCGTGCTGTCACTCGTGCAGCCGTTAGCCAATGTGTACATTGGGGTGTTGGCAAGGGAATCCGCAGGTGAATGCGCTGCTCTGCTCGTTATGAGTCGAGCTAACGTCCGTCGCAGATGGCCAGTCTACGAGTACATCGAACTTGGCGAGCGGAATTACCATCGCAGGAACCATCTCGATCAGTATCGCCGCGATGCTTTATATTAACCACAAGGCGAACAAGGCTAAGCCCGGATTTATTACCCGACGAAGGGTTGAGAGGTACGCGCGAGGTCTTGCTCCCCTAGTACTCCGCGCGTTGTTCTGACTCAACATTCAAAGACTTGTCTCGTTTTCAGGGAGCCGGACCACGTCCCTCACTCTGTCCAGCACTGCAAGCGACGTCGAAGTTCCAGCTTGAGACCTCCATACTCAATCCCCCGCATGACTCGCCAGCCGCCCCCGGGCTTTCCTAAAGCTGATCGCACGGTTCTCCGAAGCTGGCTTCGCATTGACCTCATCCCTTACACTTGAGCACGAACCCGACCTGGCCCTTCGAGCTGTCTTACTTCACTGCTGCTAGGATCAATGAAGGAACTTGTTATTTACCCGTGACTGGCTTACCGTTGTGTTCGTGCACGCAACGCTGCGCTCGCCCAAACTCACGCCACATATCCGACATACGCTCTCATAATATCCACTGACGAGTCAGCCGGTTTTCAGTGATATGATCAATAGGTTGTTCACGACTTGCTATTCAGTGATCGTACAATAAAACCCCGTGAGAATAAGAGCAAGACAAGCAAGACATAGGCAGACGAGGCACATACGGGTACAGCAATAAAAATACAAGAGCAAGATTCATCTTCCCCCACTCTAAAGACCTCGCGCAAAGACTACGCTGCAACCTTCTCCTTGAGCTGATCGACAACGCTTGGATCCGCGAGCGTCGAGAGGTCACCGAGCTGGTCGCCCTCGCCTGCAACAATCTTCCGCATGATACGGCGCATGATCTTGCCTGAACGCGTTTTGGGCAAGTCGGAGACGAGGTAGATCTTCTTCGGCGCTGCGAAGGGCCCGATGACCTTGCGCACCTGGAGCGTGAGCTCCTTGTCGAGAGCGGGCTCATCAGCTGCGTCAAACTTGAACTCGCTGCTTGCAAGTCAGTAATAGAGATAGACAAAGGTAGCATTGGGACGCACGGCTTGAGTGTAACGAAGGCGTAAACAGCCTGACCCGTCAGCTCGTCGGCCGAGCCGATGACAGCTGTCTCCGCGACACCAGGGTGCATGATGAGAGCAGATTCGATCTCTGCAGTCGAGAGTCGGTGTCCAGATACGTTGATGACATCTGAGAGGTGGTATCGTGAGTCTTGTGCGAGAAATGAGCGACGTGTGACCCACCATCCACGCGTCCCTTGATCCAGATATAACCGTGCTCATCGCGAGCAGCGCCATCGCCGGTGTAGAATACACCGGGGTAGGGCTTCATGTACGTGTCTAAATAGCGTTGATGATCCTGGTAGACCGTACGCGCAATCGATGGCCATGGTGTCTTGAGCACAAGCACACCCTCGACGTTGTTGCCTACGAGTTCCTCGCCGGTCTGCGGGTCGAGAATGGCAGTCTCAATGCCGAAGAAGGGCACAGTAGCGGAGCCGGGCTTTGTCTCGATGGCGCCAGGGAACGGCGTCACGACAATGCTGCCTGTCTCGGTTTGCCAGAACGTGTCGACGATGGCCGCCTGGAACTTGCCGACGTGCTCGTTGAACCAATTCCATGCTTCAGGGTTGATGGGCTCGCCGACGGAGCCAAGGACGCGGAGGGAGGAAAGGTCGTGCGGCTCAGTGTGGTGCGAACCCAAGCGGCGAAGAAGACGGATGGCGGTGGGCGCGGTGTAGAACTGCGTGAGCTTATGCTTCTCGACGACCTGCCAGTAACGAGATGGGCTGGGGTATACAGGCGTCGACTCGAAGACCACTGTGCTAACGCCGTTCAATAACGGGCCATAAACGATGTAGCTGATAAAGCGTGTGAACGTCAGCGCCACAAATCAAAGCATGCAAAGAGCAACGTACGTGTGACCAGTGATCCAACCAACATCGGCCATGCACGCAAACTTGTCGTCTGGGTGCACGTCGAAGACGTACTTGACAGTCAGCGCAGCGCCCAAGAGGTATCCGCCCGTGGTGTGCACGACACCCTTGGGCTTGCCAGTGGAACCAGAGGTCTGGATGCGCGTTAGCGTGAGCGCCCAAAGACAGCGTCTATGGACTGACATATAGGATAAAGAGCGGGTCTTCGCTGGACATGATTTCCGGAGGGCAGTAGTTCGGGACCTTTGCCGTCTCCTCATGCCACCACAAGTCGCGCCCAGCCGTCCATGGGACCTCGCTACCGGTACGCTTCAGGACAAGAACGTGCTCCACGTCAGGGCATTGCTTGAGAGCTGCGTCTACGATAGCCTTCGTCGCGATCGTCTTGCCGCCGCGACGACCTTCGTCCGAGGTGAGCAGAACGCGCGACTTGCAGTCGATGACTCGGTCCCGGAGCGATTCGGCTGAGAAGCCAGCGAAGATAACACTGTGAATAGCGCCGATGCGAGCACAAGCTAAGAAGGCAGCCACGGCTTGCCAAGTCATCGGAAGGTAGATGGACACCGTGTCGCCCTTCTTGACGCCGAGACCCTTGAGCACATTTGCGACACTGCAGACCTCGCGGAGAAGCTCGCCATAGCTGATCTCACGTCCCTCGTTCGGCTCGTCTGCCTCGTAGATGATAGCTGTCTGTGACACGCGGAAACAAGAGCACGTCAGATCGCGGGTTCACAGGACATGTACAGGGCCACAATGTTTCAAGCAGACGCGCTTCGCACGTTATCGGACGAGGCGTGTAGATCTCTGCATCGCGTCGGCCGGCGTCTCGCGCATTACCCCAAACTTGCCCACCGCGACACATCTGCCCCAATGGGCGGCCGGCACAACTCTCGGCGCATCGGCAACGGCGGCTCACCTTGTCGGGATGCTTGAATGCCCAGCGGTCGACACAGTTGTACGATGCGTTGAGCCCGCCCTCAGGGAACCACTTGATGTCGCCGTCCACAAACGAGCCAGAGCGTACAGTGTGAAAGGGGCGATCCCAGACGAGGACTTCGCGCGCTTTCTGTAGACAGGATCCATCGAATCAGCTCAGTGTCGCCCTCGTTGGCGCGATCTACTTGCTCACCTTGGCCCACCATTTGTCCGACTCATGCCCGACAGTCTCCTTGTGTGCGCTATGGTATGCGTCAAAGTGTGGCCCTATGTGCGGAATCTTGATTCCATTCTTGAGACGGGGCGCGATAGGGTGTGTAGGAACCGCGATGTGCGTGGATTCAGAAGACATGGCGGTAGAGGATGAGGGATAGGATCCAGGATGCGAGCGCTGTTCGCTGCGCCGTAATTTATGGTAGTCTCGTTTAGGCGGGCGTGTGACCTTCCCCGCGATCAATCTCACATCGTCACGAGTTCATCTCGGCGTCCTCAATCAAGTCTAGCCAGAGGCGGACACAGCGCTGTACGTAGTTACACGTCTTCATACAGAGCAAGACCAAGCAATGCGTCTAACCAGCATAACTGTGCATTGAGGCCAGAAACGAGGCTTGCAGAATTGTTGACAGTATAATCACCCCGTGGGGTAGTGCCCAATACAGTTAACATCCAGGGCTTAGCACGGTCTTAGCTGATACAGGGGCCCTGTGACTGGCTTGTAAGGGCGCTCTGCGCACGGAGGGCCGCCGACGCAAAAGGAGACGCGGCGCGGAGATGGCGGAAAGGCGGCTGCGGAGACGAGCGGAAGCGGGAATGATCATGCTAACAAACGTAGTATTCACTGGCTGCCGCTGTGGCGTATCTGTCGGCACCAGTGTCTGGCTATGGCACAACTGTCGGCATGTCGGCCAGAACCTGTGGCTCGTGAAAGCGGGGAACTTCGGACGCTAAGCACGATATGCAGTGGCACAAAGTGGCACGGCGAGGGCGCATCCTGCTATGCGGGCGCCTCCGTGGCGATGGGGGTCGGAGTGACAACGGGACAAAGTAAACGATGATCTGCCGTTCTGCCGCCCGCTTTATACCTGGGCGCTTTCCCAAATCGCCGGGGTAAACAAGATGCGGGGAAGCAACATGTGAACCTCGATGGAAGTTGAGAACAGTGCTGCTTAACTGCCACCTCGTGACGGTAACAAATCCAGTATGAATATCTTTGTATGCTCTTGGGGAAAAGTGATAGAAGAAAAGACTTGGTCATACCTTCTAGACCCGAGGCTAACACGGCATACGTGACCGCGAGTTGCGCGCGCCGCGCGACGACGTGCAAGCAATGTCATGATGAGATGATAGTCTCGAGGGTGCGGCGGGATGAATGCAGATGAAACGACGGCTCTGGATCTGCTGTTTCTTCGCGCTATGCAATAGACACGTAGCTATACCATCGCGGACGATGTCAGGTGAGGTTGAAAGGCGAAGTACATCAGGACACGGGGTCAACCTTCAAGCTTCAAGAGAAATCCGGCGCGACTGGCCGATGCGGCGAGCTCACGTTATCGCGTTTATTGGCGTATTATTTCCCTAGCATTTTCCTCGCGTTCTCTCAACCATACTGTCTCGCTGGGTAATTGTTGTCGCATCCGAGGAGACAGAGAATATGTCTCTCGGTAGCGCGCACGAGTGGTCAATCTGAGCGCTACTCTGATAAAACCCATGCATATAGTTACGACGTTTTAGTCCTCACGCGCAACCACGGAAACGACTAGCCCGATCAGGAATTCGTCGAGCCGGTCGAAGTTATATATGCCAATGAATTAGATTGTAATACAGCAGCTGGGGAAATGGTACAGTTCACAGAAGAATGACGGGCTCGAACCACTTCCAGAACCGTAGTTCTCCGCTCGCTGCCTCGCAGCTCCACGCACCGAATTGTGCACATGCCCAGACGCTGATCACATCACCGACCTCCCAGCCCGCATCCACCGCACGGATGATAGCGCCTTCGTGGTGACACATTTTGCTGCTACGTAGCTTGTTGTGATGACTTCGAGTCCACCGCAGCTCCGCCAGTGGGGCATTTGGTTGGCCAATTCCAATGTCGAACCAGCTGTAGCTTGCTGTATTTGGATCACCCGCCCACCCTTGGTCCTTAGAGTAGGTAACCAGCTGGAAGGCGGCGATGTGGGCCGTATCGAAGTCCGTGAGCGGAGGCGTGGCGAACCAACGTTTCGTCTGAATATCGCCAGTACTCGCGGTGACGCTGACCTTTCCTGGCGCCGATAAAGTCCGCGCCGGGTCCGGTACCGCAAATTCTGAATATCGCACAATCAGAGCCACCAGTTCAGTAGGAAGAGCTGGGCGATCGGAGGATCCGTGCAAGAGTGCGCGCCAGATGAGGTGATAGTGGATCAAGGTATCGTCGTGAATATCATCATGTTGATCATCGTCTATGCGAAGCCAAGACAACAGTGAGCTGCGCTGATGTGAGCTACGACGAATGTAAACTCTGACGCGAAAGACCTACTTTAGCAAGCTTGACATGGTGGTTTGGTATCAAGCAATCAGACGCGTGGCGTAGCGTGTTGCGCGATCCACGTGGGACTTCCTTTTTGGTGGAGGGCGGAGGCGCTGTACGAGGACGACTCTAACCGCCACCATCACCTTCATGGCCACGAATGCTTCGACTCGCGCGCCGTTTACCTTCCAGTTTGGTGCTTCTTCAACTGTGAAACGCACATTTGAATTTGTACCCGCGAAGTATGTGGATATCTCATCTTCTACTCGGGGTATACATTCTTCAGAGGCTGAAGCACTCGCAGAGTAACACCTCAAGACGCCTTTTTTCGCTTGTTTCCAGATGTCGCAACCCTAGTCTTCGAAGAGCTGGCTCGCATAGACCGTCCCACTACGCATTCGGCGGGCTGGATGAGGGTGGCGCAGGTCAATGGCCTATGGCGCGCGACGACAATGAATCTGCCGATGCTGTGGGCCCGCGACTTTCTTACCCGTGGATACAAGCGAGGACTTGATCAGCTTATAACGCATGCCCAGTCTTGTCCCTTGACGTTGGACCTCCAGCTCCCTCGAGAGGTGCCCGATATGCGACGAATGCTAGAGCTCCTTCCGCGCACGAAGAGCTTGCTACGATCTGGGTCCCTCCAGGCTATAACCCTTATTCTTCAAGTGCTACAGCACAACCAATTTCCGCTACTTGAAGAAGTTACGCTCTCCTGCCATGAACAGAATGCCACGTCGATACTCGAGAACAGCGATCTTTCTAAACACCCGAGTCTGCGGACCGTTACCCTGAACGGCTGCATCCTACCAATTCCTGATCATGTCACCTCACTCTTCATAACTCTTCGTGGAAGAGAGAGAGCATCGCATGCAACCTATATGTCACAGCTGTTGGACACGCTTGCCCATACTCCCCGGCTCAGAAGCTTGACGGTGCATCTTCACGAGTTTGTCGATTTTGGAATCGCCAGATTTGGGGGACTTCCCGAGCACACAACACATCTGCCTGCGCTCACGGAACTTGTACTGGACGATCCCAGCGACCGTACGGGTGGGGCTGTCGTCGCCTTCTTGAACCACATCAACGCGCCATCCCTTACGCGAGTGCGCGTTACGGAGGCATATCGATATGCGCAACTAGACCGGGACTCGTCTACGCAGCGTCAGGGCGTCATGCGAGAGCTTCAAGATCTGCTCTCGTATTTCAAATGGACCGCCTGCATTCGCAATCCTACATTTCTGGCAGTTGAGAGTTGCATGGTGCATCCCACTGGTTACAAGGGCATTTGGCCGGATGCGCACATGCTGAGCGTCCGCATTGAATCTCACGTTCCGCAAACTTCATCTCTCGTCTCAGCAGAAGATCCCAGAAGTTTGTCGATACATCTGTGCTGCAAAGGGAACCCTCGACAAGCCTTCCCTGCCACGATTCCCCATGCGCTCGGGACCGCAAATGTTTCTTTACAGCACATCAAGGTGCTCGACGTGGACTTATCGTGGTTTGGTGAACTTTCTACAAGCATAGAAACCCTCCTTCGTCAATGTTCCAACGTCGAGAAGATTATCATTGGTCACAAGAGTGCTCACGAGAGCACGCACGAGGTTTTTCAAGCGTTAACCCAATACACCTTGGGGGGCGCGGATCACTTCCGGCAGCTGCCCTTCCACATCGATCAGGAAATTCTCCTGCCGCGTCTGCGCACAATCGAGCTCCCCAATGCCAATGTCAACCGTACACATTTCCTCGAGCTTCTCTATGCCCGTTTCAGATGCGGAGTGCCGCTGCATTGCTTCATCATTCCCGGCGAGAAGCATGACTCCCAGGCTGGTATGTCTAAGAAGAGCATGCCAGCAGCCCTTATACGTGACAATGTAGTAGGCCGATTTCGGAGCTTTGCCACGGGTATTGGTGCAAAACTGGAAGCGAAAGATACGTCGCCTCGGGGTAAACCTGGGACGTGCCCCATGGAGATTATATTTAGCTTTCCTGTGACACTTAATGATACGTAATCGAGCAAAACACCTTGCTGTATGCGCAGCTCACTTCCATCTGTATCTCAGACTATGATATTGGTAAGAGCAAGGCCATACATTTTGGTTGTGCGAGAAATATCATGCAGTGACATCGCACCTCACAGCAAAGTGCCAGTGAAAGTGCCAACTGCCTCCCTTCAGACGCCTTGCGCACATTAGCCCAGATACATGAAAGTGAATTACGGAGTGATCCACCAAACCCGTACGAATCAGTCTCGCCCATTGTCGCCTATCGGCATGTTCGTGGGTAATGTTGGCCATACAAGAGCAAAGAGCGACGTGACTTCCCGAGCTGGGCCGCACGTGGACTGCGCTGATGTGGTCGCCAAACTCAGGCGCCAATCGCGTCGAGGCTCGCTCAATCAACCACCACCACCACCGACGCTATTTCCCGTATGGAAGCAGCTGCCCTACCGCAAGCGGCATTCACTTTTGAGTTTGGTACTCCTTCGAATGTTCAGCGTTCTTTTGCTTTCGCACCTGTGCTGTACGTGATCTATTTCTTATCATGGCGATGCTCATTATATTGATGCTCATGCGACGATAGGTCCTCTTCATCAGATCCCTTCTCCCGTCTTTTCCCCGATGCTGCTATCTTGATATTTGAGGAGCTCGCAAACCTAGATCACCCCAATCCTCACTCCCTTGGCTGGATGAGGACGGCACAGGTCAACCGCCTTTGGCGTACCACAATTCTAGGCATGTCGAGGCTTTGGGCCTGCGATTTTCTTGCTCGCGGATACAAAAGGGGTCTTCAGCTCTTTGTACCGCACACACAATCATCACCTTTGACGCTGGATCTTCAACTGCCTCGAGAGGCGCCTGATATGAAGCGGATACGAGAGCTCTTTCCACGAACGAAATGTCTCTTACGATCTGGAAGTGACAAGGTCATCAGTCATATCCTCGAAGAGTTAGGCGTTGCTCCACTACCATTGTTAGAAGAAGTCGTACTCTCTTGTCGCGAACAGAAGATCATGCTGTTCTATCCGAAGGACTATCTTTCCAAGCATCCGAGGCTTCGCGCTGTGGCTTTACATGGTTGCTGCCTCCCTAGTATCCCTTCCCAGGTTACTTCCCTCTTCATCAGTCTCCGAGGTTGGGGAAACCTATCGAATGCGACGAATTTGGGAGGGCTCTTGGACTCTCTTGATCATACTCCTGGACTGCAGAGTTTGACCATACACTTTCAGGAGTTCGTCCGGGGGATTTTACCGATAGGGCTCAACGAACGCAAATTTCACCTCCCAGCGCTTACAGACTTGATACTGAACGACCCAAGCGTTCATACTGGCGAGGTTGTGACTGCTTTTATTAAGCCCCTGGACATGCCATCCCTCAAGAAAGTGCAGATAACGCAGGCGTTCAAATATACGATTATGAATGGCGGCCCGGCATTACGTCGCCATGATGCGGCGCGCGAATTCCAAGAGTTACTGACGTCCTTTGGATCTGCACCTTGCTCTCGCAACGCTACATACCTGGGAATTGACAGTCGACTGTTATACGGACCCGAGTACCAAGATGCTTGGGGCGATGCTCACATCATGGCTGTTCATCTTGGATCTCACCCTCCAACGCATCCTTCACCTACCCTTACCTGGCCAGATGGTTCAACGAGCCTGTCACTTAACGTGAATTACAAGTACAATCCTCGACATGGCTTTCCCATTACGACATCGCATGCAATGCAGACTGCGCAGATCTCGCTGCAACAGGTCAAAGTGCTGGAAATCGATACCTCTCCGTTCATCGGCCTGTCCACAAGCGTAGGACCACTGTTCAATCAGTGCGCCAATGTTGAGAGGATCATTGTCGGTCGTCTAAACGATCACGAGTGCACACACGGGATACTGCAAGCATTGACACCCTCAGTCCCTGGCGACACAAACGCGTTCCGCCAGTTGCCATTCCATTCCGAGTCTGAAATCTTTCTTCCGCATCTGCGTACAGTCGAGTTTCCGAATGGCAACATCGATCGCATACACTTCGTCGAGCTCCTCACTACGCGCTACGCCCGTCGAGTCCCATTACGCCACTTCGTTATTCCAGGCGAAGAGCTCGAGTTACGTATTGCGATTTCCTTGGGGCTAACTTCCGTCCGTGACAAGGTTATCGGACGACTGTGTGGCTTTGCAACGAGTGTAGGTGCGATGATGTTCATAAGGGATACATCTCCTCAGGGCAAGTCCGGGACGTGCCCTACGGAGATTCACTTCAATTACTCGTCGCCGCCCTGCATATAATCAGTGCTTGCACTTGAGAAACGTGTACTTAGCATAGTATCATTCTTCCACATCCAGTAATACAAGTCAATATCGCTCCATTCACGCTGTTGCCACCGGGGTATGTTGGCCAAATTCGGTATTCATTAGATCATTAGAATCGTGACGTCGTTAGGTCGTAAGAAACTATCAATCAAAAGGACAGGCAGATATGAAGACCCAAAAAGTCGAGGCAGTGAGCGGCAGCCTGTGGCGGTTGAACAGTAACAGTAAGCAACGTGACAATCCCGTCCTGGGCAATCCCTGTAGATCAAGGTTGGTTTCGACTTTGGTTTGTATTCGTGAGCTCTGTACGCACCATGGTTTATTCCTGTGGATCCCGGAGTTAGCAAGCCGGTAATGTTCTGCGCAGTGGTGAAGTAGGTAACACCGCCATAAGACGTAGTCCCGACAGCTGCCGCGGCGAGCGCGTCGCGACCGATATTGTAGCCGTCGGGTACAATCGTATGGTGCTCAATGACGTCCTGTAAGGCTCTTATCAGCGTATGTGTGCACTAGAGAAGAGCTTTAAGTGCACACCTCCTCCTGTGACACAGCGAGGAAGAGTGCTCCGCTGTTTGCGCTTGTCCCGTTCTGCTGGAATACACTACCTTGCGAATCAGACACTTGCGCGCCAAAAAGGTGCAGAGACGATCGCGTACCGGAAGTGATTGCCACCGGTTATGCTTTCTTCGCAAGTCCCCAGGATAGGGTCGCGGAAGTCCTCACGCAGCTCGATCGTCTGGTTGACCTGCCCATTACCATCTCCCAAGTCCGCACTCATAGGACCGCCAAGGTGAAGCCCAAGACACTCAGTTGAACTGGACATCTTCTGTTAGATGAGAGACTCCATTGATTCTGTTCGCCGACGTACAAGCCGATGGCCCTCGCGAAGTTCTCCATGCCATCAAGAGTAAGCACCTCGGGAGAACTGAGACCGGAGATGATAACCTGAGCGTATCGTCAGAAGAGGTCAGATGTATCAATGCGCGGTATGTTCACGTTGAGTGGTTCGCCAACGCCAACGCCTGCGACGTCAAGCATAGATCCTCCGCCATCTGCTGGATTAAAGAACGTGGTGGCCCGCCGAATGGGCGTTGCGAGCGCGAGCGCGGCGTGGATGAGGAGCGCAACGGAAACCATGGCAGCGGAGACCACGCAGTGACGAAGGTGGGGAAAACGCGAAGCGGGAATATCGGCAGGGAAGCCGTCAGTTTATATAACGCCGGGCGTAGAACAGTTGCACGCGAGAGATGGGATGGCATCCATTCCCGTCCTGCTGACACGCGACAGTAGCTTCGCTTCGGTCGCATGAGCTGCATTGGTGTAGTCGGGAAAAAGTGGCCAGCCTAGCGTGATAGAAGCGCCGAAGAAGCGCAAGAACTTCAGCACGTTCATGTGAGACCAACGTGGTTCGGTGAGCTCAATAACGTAGGGAGAACAGACAGAGCTCCTTGCATTGGGACGACTGGGAGTGACATGGGCCTATTTAAGAAGTCAATCCTTGGGCGATCCGTGAGTAGTGACGGAGCGGAAGTAGCAACATGAGCGTCGCCGGCAGGTTCAAGTGGTCGAGTTGACCATGAACGTGCTCGGGCCGGGTTCCGGAGGGACACTGCGCTTGCACTTTGGATCGTCACGACCTCCATCTGATGTGGACTACTCCCTCGCTGTATTAGCAGCGTAACAGCAGCGCTGGAAACGGCCGGTAACGAAGAGACTCAGACTGCGAGTCTGGGAGCTTGTTGACTCACTACTCAACGGTGTTCGCACTGGACAGAACTTCATGATGCAAAGGCCGGTACATAGCACAGTGTTTCCATTCTCGACCGCAAGTGTAAAGGTCTGTCCTTCATTAGTATACATATGTCCGGTCCGTTGAGCAGTGATGAGCGAAGTCCTTGACGTCCCGACGGCCTCCAGTAATACCCAACTACAAACCTGGTGTTTGGAACTCCGTCCTCACTGAATAGTGACAGTAAGGAGCGTGACAATCCCATCCTGCGCAATCCCTGTACATGCAAGTCAGCCAGTCCGACTCCATGCTCCTTTACATCGGTACGTACCGTGGTTCACGCCTGCGGATCCTGGTGCTAGCAGACCAGTGATATTCTGGGCGGTCGTCGAGTACGTGACGCCACCGAAAGACGTCGTCCCAACGGCAGCAGCAACAAGTGCGTCGCGGCCAATGTCGTAGCCATCAGGCACGATAGTGTGGCTTTGAGTCACGTCCTGTAAAGAGTTATTGGATCAGCCCCTCTGTGCTGGTTTCGAGGATCGGTTCATGTACTTCTTCCTGCGATACAGCGAGGAAAAGTGCGCCGCTATCCGCGCTCGGTCCGTTCTGCTGGTAGACGCTGATCATTTTCATCAGCGACAGGACAAGCTGAACTGATAGAGAGTCGGCCCACCGGAAATGGTTGCCTCCTACTAGACTCTCCCCGCATGTGCCAAACACTGGGTCCCCGAAATCCTGGCGCAGCTCGACGGTCTGATTGACCTGTCCATGACCATCTCCCAAGTTGGCACTCTGAGGACCGCCAAGGTGGATGCCGAAGCACTCCGTTGAGCTATCTGCCTTTGAGCGCGATATCATCGACTGTACATGCTGCACGGACTTACAAGCCGATGGCCCTCGCGAAGTTCTCGACTCCAGCGAGAGTCAATACTTGTGGTGAACTCAAGCCGGAGATGATGACCTGAAAGGCACGTCAGCGGGATAAAAGAAATGTCCTGGAGCGCACGTACATTGAGCGGCTCTCCTACACCTGCGCCGGCAACATCGAGCATTGAGCCGCCTCCATCTGCTGGGTTGAAGAACGTGGTGGCGCGCCTGACAGGCGTCGCGAGCGCGAGCGCAGCGTGAATTAGGAATGCAATGAGAACCATTTCAGCGTCTACGCAATCAGGGTGCGCAGACGGGACAGAGCATGGTCCGACAGTTAATATACGCCCAGCGTACGACAGTCGCGCACATCGAACGTGAAGGCGTGCATTCCTATTTCATGACATGTGACGCTCTTCTTGCTTCTGAGGCACGGACTGCATTGGCTCGGTCGGAATACATAGCCAACTCGAGTAAGGCAGAAACTTCCGAGGATCATAGAAGCTTCAACACGTTCAGGCGGTACCAACGTGGCTTCGGCGAGCTCGGTAGTGTGTAGAGGACGAGTAAAGGTTCTCATATTGAGGGGACTGTTGAGAAGGAAAAGTGTGAGTGTCTGTTGTGAACGTGCTTGGGAAGCGCCCGCAGGAAACAGAGAACACACTGGCGAGCACGCGTCAAAGCGAATATAACCATTTATATTAGAGGTGCCATTCTCATGCGCCTGCGCAATGCAACCGACGGGGTTGCTCGGATGCGAATGGCGTAGTATGTACGCGACGCACTGGTAGAACCATGAGTATAGATGAACATGTTCGTGTCGCCGCCGTTCCTGGAGAAGCCAGTTCGGATGCAGAAGTAGTGACAGCGAATCCGCGCGACTGCCCATTTGGAGAATTTCATAGCACACCCTCCATGAACTGTACAACACCCTCCATGAACTGTACATTAGCAAGATAATCCACGTAGCATAGGCAAGATGGTCTAGTGTAGTCCGCGGTCTAGTGTCAAAGTCCGTCATACCCAGATCCCTCACCGGTAAGACGCCGCCTTTCGGTCGTCCGCCCAAAGTCGCGCGTACTCCAAGCACAATCTATACACATATGCTGCATCTCCATCAGCTGCAGTCCAAAGTATTATATGAAGAAAAACAGCGTACCCTCCATATCGACCTGCCTCCCAATCGTACTCTTCCAATGCTTCCCAGCTCTCGCGATCCTCCTCAACCTCCGATCCCCATCCACACTCCTCCTCTCATCCTCCGGCAACGCTAGAGCCGTACTATTAACCTTCTCCAACGCCTCCCTCGGCGCGCCCGAAAAGAACGCATGCACATTATACAGCTCCCTATATCCGCTGCTGAGCGGAATATAATGCAACCAAGGCTGTATCCAATCGCCATAAAACTCGCGGTGCACGCTCGATTTTATCACTGCGCTATCGGAGGCGAGGTACGCGAAGAATTTGCCGCTGTAGCCTGCTCCGTCAAGGTCTAGAACGTATTTATGCGCCCAACGGTCTCGGAGGAGGACGTTGTCAGCGAATCGATGGTCCGTCATTTGTTGCTGCAGGCCGCCAGGGTAATGGACGTGATCGACAGAACTGACAAACGCGACGTCCAATGCGGCCTGATTCAGCGTCGGCGTATCGAGTTTCGTGTACACGAAATGAATGCTCCCCGGCGGATCGGCAAAGACCAGTGTCCTCGATAAAGGCGTGGTATCCGTAGCCATCTTGACGAGCCTATGCCTCTGATACCCCGCACTGAACCCCGCAGGCGAACTCCCTCCACCAGTCGTAGCCCCCCTGAAGAAGATCTTATCGCTCTTCCTCTCCCAAGCCGTCTCGACGCTATCATGCTGCTTCAACTCCTGATTGATATCGTCCCATGCGTACGTGTACCGACGCGTCGTGCCGTGGTAATAATGAGAGGGAACGCGTATATCACCGAATCCGGGTCCTTTGGCTGGGCTGAGGACAGGGAAGGGTAGGGGTACGGTACGCCAGTCGGAGAAGAAATGACCTTGGTTGATATGTGCCCATGGATGATAACAAAAATCGAATCTGGCATCTACGTCGCGCGCGAAGCGGAAATCGGTGTCGAAGGGCGTAGCAGGCTGCGCGAAGTACGAGCTCGCGCTCTGTTTCGATGAAGCGCGTACAGAGGCGTACAGTCTGCGCGCGGGCGTATCGGGCGGACAGACACGACGGAAAGCGTCCCATACCGAGCCCTCGCCGCGCCAATCGGGGATGTGCAGTGTACGCTGGATCTCCTGTCCTATGCTCGGGTCCACGGTTGTGATGTTCGGGTACTTTTGGAGTTCCCAGGGAATCAGGACGCGACCTTCGGCGCGCGCGTTGACTACAAAGTCCATATCCGGCAGATTCTTTTTGAATTTGGAGAGCATGCGGAGGAAACCTTTGGCGCGCATCCCGGCGTCTTCGCCTTCGCCGTTCGCGCCGAGCTTGACGGCGTCTGCCAGGCCGCTTCGTATCCGCACAACGTCCACTCCAGGCAACTCGGCAGCAGCCTGTCAATATATATATAAACACATTGGAATTCCGATATATTGGGTGGTAGAGTGCACCTGAGCAGCCCTGGCCCTGAACTCCTTCCCGCTCATCTCCATAAACGGCTGCAGATCCTCCATAAGCCCGTCGAACTCGTCCACCATCTTCACCCCGTTCTCGTGCGCGAACTTCCACCACGCGTCGAACCCCTTTGGTGGTGCACGCCCGTACCGCCGTTTATACTCCGACACCGCCGCCTTCAACGACCGGCTCTGCCGCTTGAGCTTGTTGCGGAATTGGCGCTCGGCGTCGTCCATGAGCAAGACGATGGGATGCTCCTCTAGCTCACCCAACACTGCTGAATTATTGTACACTGAGACAGCATTCTTAGAAGTAGATGAAGCGGGGAAGTTGTCGGGAAGTGAAGAACGGGCGGCGTAGAGGCCTGCTTGGAAGAAAGCGAGGAGGAGGATGGAATAGAAGACGTATATCCTCCGTCGAGAATGTGGATCGGCAGGGCCGTACGACGCGGACATGGAAGTCGGGAGCAACGGTGCTGCTGGCGCTAACGCCGCGCGACCGGCCGCGGCCTGGACTTCCGTGCCACGCTACTAAATCATCCTTTCGGAAGGGGGCGGTATGCCGCTAAGGTACGATACTTAGCAGGGAAAGTATTGTTCAGTTGGGGTCGTGACAGCGTGTAGACAGGGCGCAGACTTGCTTTACGTGTACCACGTTATTTATACTTCGAATAAGCGCGCAGCGTGAAGACTCGACTTGAACTCGGGCTGGCTAGAGTAACAGCAGATGCATACACAGACAAAGACACGATACAAGAACAGAGCCTCAATTCCCAAAGTACTCCTCGACCAACGCCCGCTTCTGCAAATCCAGTAAGAACCCCTCCATCTCCTCCTTGCCTGGCATCTTCGGCGGCAGCAAGTCCTTCGCGCTCAAGAAGGGTATAAACGCAGCAGCCGCGCGTGCATGCGCTGCCGCAACGTCTGCAGGATCTGCACCGTCCATCGGGACGTCTCCAGATTTAGCGAGCGCGTCCGAATCAGGTATACTGGTGCGCGGCATGGGCGGCACAGGTGTATCTGCAGGCAAATCCAGTAATTCCCGCACGGCTTCCCATTGCGCATTCCACCCGTCCTCTTCTGCTTTCCGTTCAAATGCAACGAGCTCGGCATCCGCTTCGTCCTCGTCACCGAAATAAGAGGGACCTTGGTCCGTGAAGCGCTTGTAGAACCGTTCCGTGGCGGTCTCCTCATCCTCTTCTTTCTTGCGAGATTCGAAGAGCTCTTTGACGCCTGGAAGCTCTTTTGCGCGGCCGAAGTACCTGGGAGCATTATTAGATGATCTCTGATAGCATAGTGAAGGATCAAAAACGCACTTGTATCCTTTCGTACCGGGCACTTCTCGTCCGTCGTCGTCCAGCATGGCCACATTTCGCCTATAATTTGCTCCACCGAGCGCAACGATCTGATTCTCCCAATGCCTCTTCTCCCTCAACAGTTTATTAATCTCGTCGTTCAGATCCCTACATTCGTAGTCGGACAAGCCAGCTATACAAACCCGTCATTAGCATACTCGTTATGCGCGCTCGGGACATGAGGGCGCAAGTGGGAATACGCACAATCCTGAATCTTGCTGACCTTCCTACTAATCTCCCTCAAAATCTCTCCCCTCCACCTCTCGCACTCCCTCAGGCTCTTACACGCACTCGCCATCCTAGGTCGCCTATCCGCGCGCGTGCCCAAACCTAGCTCCGCGGCTTGCGCCTCACGGAAACGGTAGAGCATCGACTGCGCCTTTTCTTCATTACGTGCCATTTTGAAATAAAGTGAGGGGGGTAAGAAGTGGGGAGGTGGTGGGAGAAGGTAAGGGTGGATGGCGCGTATGAGGAACTCTGTGAGGGACACGGTCAGATGACTTGATATTCGAGTTGTGTACGCGTCAAGCCGAGGGCGGATCATCACCACGTGTGTTCGGTGATGTATAGGCGCCATCAATCGTTGCTTGCTTCGAGCGTCCATGACACTTCCCTCCGGAATCCGCCCGCTCAATGCTTCTTCCTCTTCAGCATAAGTCGCAAGATATATATCGTTACCTACCAGAGGCGAACGTCAAGTGACCTTGAAGATCGCATATTGCCTTTACCCTTTGTCTTCGACTTCCATGATGGACGTCCAGCTGGCGCATGACTGTTCAGTTGCTTGCCAGAACCGGGCCGCCCTTAGAGCCCAGGTGCCCAGTATTCATGCTCGTCGGTCAGCCGATGAATGTGTGATAGTATAAGTATAGTGGCCCTTGGACGGACAGATGCACTCTTTGCTTGAGGTTCATCATGCTGTTACCTGCATTGCTCGCCTTCGCGGCAACCGTCCTCGCCCTAAACAATGGTGTAGAGCGCACGCCGGCGATGGGGTGGAACCCCTACAACGCCTACGGGTCTGTTTTATCTCCATTCTATCCGTACTTCCTTCCTCTGACAATTCCGAGCAGATGTAGCACCACCGAAGCAGACTACCATACCAACGCGCAGCTCATGGCTTCTCTGGGTCTTCTAGACGCAGGATATACCTACTTTGGTCTCGACACTGGCTGGCAAGGCACCAAACGTACTTCGAACGGATCTATCACCTGGGATACGACGACTCTGCCGAGCGGTGTACCTGCACTTGCGAAATATGTGCATGGGCTGGGCTTGAAGTTTGGGGTGTACTCAGATGCGTGAGTACCATTGAACTCTAGAATAGACTGCGACTAACTTGCGCAGGGGCTACTTTGCTTGTGATTGCGCGAACGGGAAAGCGGGTTATATTGGTAGTCTGGGCTTTGAGATGCAGGATGCCGATACTTTCGCGAGCTGGGGCGCAGATTATCTCAAGGCAAGCCGTAAGCTATGACGGAATACTGTAGGTTCCCTGCTCACATTCTCCAGTACGATAACTGCTTCGCCGTCAGCAGCACGGACTTCGTCGACTACAATCCTCCTTTCAATGTATGTCACCTTCATACACTCCCATGCGCGCCTGCTGACCGCAAATGTAAACACGGCAGCTCACGACTCACTTTGCCACAATGCGCGACGCACTGAAGGGCACGGGTGTCAATATCGCCTACTCACTCTGTGAATGGGGTCTGCAAGATCCTGCGCGCTGGCCAGGCGCAAGCTACGGGAATAGCTGGCGCATGTCCAACGATATCGCCGATAGCTGGAATGACGTGGTCAGGATTATCAATGAGCTGGTTCCTATAGCTGGATTGGCTGCGCCTGGTGGATTCAATGACATGGTACGTCTGTATCCGCGTCCACAAATGCTGTGAACTAAGATCGCCGGCAGGACTTGCTGGAGGTCGGTAACAGTGGGATGACTGCTGACGAGCAGACCGCCCATTTCGTCTTCTGGGCTGCAGCAAAGTCAGTTCTCTTAACTGTCGCTGTCGAAAAGCTTCTTACCGTCTGCTCATACAGGTCTCCCCTGTTCATCTCTACGGACCTGTCGTCGATCTCAAGCTCTGCGCTTGCGCTGCTCAAGAACAAGAACATCATCGCTCTGAACGTACTTTCATTTCTATCGTGTCTCTCTTTCTACATGCTGCTGACGAGTTGCCGTAGCAAGACTCGTTAGGGAAGTCTATCACCTTCAAAAGGCGCTACACCAACATTTCCGACGTATGGTCGGGTCCTTTAGCCGACGGCTCAACTGCGGTCGGTACGCGCACACCTTCAGCTTATCTAGCTCGTTATGCTCAACTTACGCACAACGGCAGTGGTTCTCAACTGGCGGGATACGCAAGCATCGTTAACGCTGGACCTCGCTGACGTCGGCTTCTCATCTGCAACCGCCGTCAACCTCCTCACCGGCGCCAACCTGGGCATTATCACCACCTCTTACACCACTACCGTTCCCGCACACGGCGTCCTTGCCCTCAAACTCTCCAAAACCAAAGCCGCGGCAGCGCGCAAATTCACTTACTACAACGCTGCATCGTCGACCTCGATCCTCATAGGCACGGCAGCTACGCGTGCCGTGAACTCCTCCGTGAGCGTTGTAGGGTTCGTCGGACAGAACGCGGGTACATTGACGATCACTGGTATCGACGGCGGGTCCTCGGGCGGGTCGAAGCTCGTCAGCGTAGACTATATCAATGCGGATTGGACGATGACGAATACTGCGTGCGCGAACTGTCGGGTTGCGTACTTTATCGTGAATGGGGGCGCGCCGGTGGTTGCGGATATGCCCCTTTCTGGGATGGTGCGTGTTGTGTCCTCCAGTGGCTTATATCTTGTTGACAATGCGAATGCACTGTGCAGACGTGGGATCTCGTGTTCCAGGGATATTTGCTCGAGCTAGGCGGATTCAAGGCCGGGAAGAACAACACCATCACGATTTCCAATCCGACGAGCGCGTACGCGCCCGATATCTATCGCGTGGGTGTAGAGGTGTAGGTATGATGCCAATGCACAATATTTCTCCCCAAAGATTCGCTAAGCGCGTCCTATAACCGTGCTCGACCTTCTAATCCCAGCTCCCAATGGCATCTCCGTGAACTCTCGCGCCTGATTGCTTTACCAGCACTTGAAATCCCTCGGTGTTAGTGATGCGATGAATATGAAAGAGCTCCTGCTCACCTCTACGATTCGCCGATTCTTAACGGAATGACCGGTTGAAACCAGTTATAGAACCGGAGTTCTCCCCACTCTGCCTCGTTACTCCACGCAGCGGGCTGTGCGTACGGCCACACAGTAATGATATCGCTAACTTGCAAGCCTGCGCAAGGTGCTGGAACGATGGCACCTTCAACGCGAGTCATGACGTTTGTCAATCGATCGTTGTGGTGACTCTTCCACTGTAGCTGCGGTACCAGTAAACCCTGTCGCTCAATTGCAACCTCGAACCAACTAAATCGTCCAGATGGATTCCTAGTCGTCCAGTTATTATCCCTCGATACAGTGATGAGCTGGAGCGCAGCAATGTTCCCAACCTCGACCTCGGTGAATGGCTCGCTCGCGAACCACCGCTTGGACGCCTTCATAGGCTTCGGGCCCCACTGCGTGAGACATCTGCCAACAAAGACGGTGTCTGTGGCTTTCACCGTGCGCCCACGGTTAGGTAGCATCCATCCGGCGAACTTGGTGATGTACAAGACTATCTCAGGCGGCAAAGCGGCTCGGGTGGGCGAGCCTTTTCGGAGTGCGCGCCACACTTGGTGGTAGAGAATCACATCGTCGTCTGTCGGTGCATTGAGAGGTTCGGGACACGGTGCGCTGAGGATAATCTGCCCAGGTCCTGAGCTGAAACTGGCAGACATGTGGGCTTGAGCTGATTTAGACGATCATGGAAGCGAAGAAGAAGAAGAAACCACGCGGTAGTCGTACTTTATATGCGGTGAGCGCTTAAGTATCACATGGTCATGAGAAGATATCTGATCTTCTACTTGTAGATGGTCAAGTGTATTGTGTATGCGATGTAGCAAGATATGCCTACGTGACAATCCTGGACCCAGAAAACATCATTCAATTCCATGCTTTGAAAGGAAGCCGGGCGAACGCTTTAGACTTCAGATGAAAGCCCGACCATCTCATCTTTTTCGACGCTTTCGCACCGCTCTCCCGCTCGTTGATGATTGTTGCAACCTACGCCAAGGTAAGCACAACTGATGCTTCAGGATGGGAGTGAAACTCACAGTCGCTGATGTTGAGGCAGAGGCTGGGGGAAAAGCTGGCTGGAACCACTTGTAGAACTTGAGCAAGCCTTCTTTTCCCGTATTGCTCCAGCCAGGATATTGAGCGCACGCCCAGACACCAATGACGTCGCCAGCTTTCCACTCTTCGACGGGAGCGGGGTAAAGAGGTCCTTCGCGCATCGTGGGCTTCCGGCCGCAGAGATCGTTATGGTGGCTTTTCCATCGTGCCTCGGGCAGGAAAGTGCTGTCCGGTCGTTCCAGCCCGACCTCAAACCAACTATAGATGCCCGCCCCCGGATCTGATATCCATCCCTGATCCTTCGCAACAGTGACCAGCTGGATCGCGGCGATGCGTCTGATATCTTCGTCCGCTATCGGTGCGCTTAAGAACCAGCGCTCTTCCGCTTTGTTGCCGCCATACGAATGACAGTACACGGTCGATGTCTCCGCATGCACACGATCTGGAAGTACCCAGCCGCAGAAAGCCGTGATATGTAGCAAGAGTTCAGGTGGTAAGGCGGGGCGTGTGGATGAACCCGTCTGAAGTGCGCGCCACACCTGGTGGTATAGGATGACATCCTCGTCGGTCGGAGCGATGAATGGTTCTTCGGCGGTATACATGGATGAGTTGGGTAAACGAAAGCGAAGAAGATGGCATCCTTTATATCCGTGGCGCTGGATAGCACGGAAGCCGTCAACCGTGAAGCCCGCGCGCGAGCACCGTGAAGCCCGCGAGCCGGGTGAAAGTCCCATTGTATCATGATGGTCCATTCTGCTCCCATGATGCAGAGAAGACAAATGGGATGTGTCTTCTATGACCATAGTGTCAGACATCTCCCGCTCCCGTACCCCGGGCGGCTTTGACTCAGTTCAAGTACTAATGAAACGGATGAATTTGTGAGTCCAGATTCGGATTACAGCCTTCATCGTGTGTGCGCGCTTATGCCAGTGCAGACAATAGGCTAACTCAATACAATTACAGAGGTACAAGTAGATGGTACGTGCCGCCAGTCTAGAATCGCACCCACAAAGACTCAGACCGTGTATCCCGGCACTTCAACATGGATAGCTTTGACGCGGTAAAACTCACGCATCATAATCCCGTCAATCCCCAACATCGCCGACATCAACAGTTCGCCCTTTTTCGACATAAACGCTATCCCGTGCGTTCAGCTCATGTGCTTCTGCGTCGGGAGCAACGTCACAAAGATCTGTACTTACTTCTATCATTCCTGACCGATGCGTAGTGGAACAACCGGTTGAAACCACTTGTAAAACAAGAGTGCTCCCTTCTCCGCCTCGTTGCTCCATGCGTAGGATTGCGCATACAGCCAGACAACAATGACATCTCTGACTTGCAAGTGTGCACGAGGGGCTAGGATGATAGCACCTTCAACTCTGCTCATCGCCTTTCCACACAGCTCATTATGGTGACTCTTCCATTGCAGCTGCGACACCGGCTTGCCCTCTCGCTCGACCGCGACTTCGAACCAACTGAAGCTCTCCGGCGGGACAAGGGTCGTCCAGCCTTGGTCCTTCGATCCTGTGACGAGCTGGAAGGCGACGATGTCTGCTATGTCGTGCTCGGATAGCGGTTCGGTCGTGAACCACCGCCGGGAGACTTTCGCAGATTCGTCACTCGTACGGCACTTGACGAACACTCGTTTCGAGGTTTGAATCATGCGATGCGTGCGATCGGGTAGTATCCAGCCAGCAAAGATTGCAATGCATGAGACTATCTCTGGAGGCAGGGCGGCACGCTTAGGCGCCCCGTCCCAGAGTGCGCGCCAGACTTGATGGTAGAGCAAAACATTCTCGTGAGTCGGCGGCGGAAGAATTGGCTCAGGATCTGGTGCGCTTAGAAGTTTCTGCGGCATCGCGGAGTGGACATAGATGCGTTGTGGTACTGGCGTTCGAGTCAGTGGGCAGCGCATACTTTATACATGCGCCAGCCAGCGCTTGCTAGCCTGGTACAACACCGGCCTACAAACCTTTCACCGTCACCGTCCGTTATTAACGGATGGAAGTTCCAGAAGTTTCAGCATTTATGCTAACTTAATATCTATTCTCGCGTGAGCTTGAAGGTCTGCTCGACATGAGAGCCAGGCGCGCCAACACCTGATGATGACTGAGGTGCTCACTTACCAATCTACATGATTGGCGTCCAACTGCGAATCTCAGGATGAGTGTTGGAAGCCAGCATGACCGGACGAGGTCAGCTGGGTGTACATTGCATGTGCAGGACAGGCTCGTGCAGTAGGTATCGACCGTGCGCGATAACAAACAAGGTGCAAAAGAAATGGACACAGTGAGGGAAGTGGTTAGGCGGCCGGGAGATAGAGATGCGCATGCGCGATCGACGTGCTAGTCGAATGGGGATGGGGGGACAGGATATCCGAGCAAGTGATAGCAGACGTGGGGATAGTGGGGCGAGAGTGGATATCCTGGGGATGGTAGTGTTACAGTCCCATGTTGAGTCATGACCGAGTCGGGGAGGGGGAGTACGCAAGTGAAGGGCAACCTCAGAAGCAGGTTACGCCGTGGGAGTGATGGTTGGGGTATACAACACGCATCTGGAGAGATGCGAAAAAACAATGCCTGTGCGACAAGAGTGCTCATAAAGACGTGATGCAGATGCGGAAACCGTATGACGATGGGACAACCGAAGAGACGTGTCAGAGAGCGCTGTGCTCAAGGACGGGACACGCGAATGAGGGGTGGCGCCGGAAGCG
The DNA here is from genome assembly GCA_001632445.1 of Peniophora sp. CONT. Classification (NCBI taxonomy): domain Eukaryota; kingdom Fungi; phylum Basidiomycota; class Agaricomycetes; order Russulales; family Peniophoraceae; genus Peniophora; species Peniophora sp. CONT. The sequence continues at coordinate 46,677 of KV424515.1, read as the reverse complement.
CCGACACGGGCGCCCTGGGCGTCTTCGCGTCAAGCGTGCCATTCCAGGCCTCGTCGAGAGACTCGGGAACGGCGACACCATAGGTGTTATCTGCGTGCTCCTCGCCACCCCGCCAGATCCGGACGAGGTCCATCCGCAGCTCGAGCGCTTCAAGCTTCCCATGGAAATTGTCCGGATCGTCAAAGCCGCTCTCCGAGTAGTCATCGCGGGCGCCCTCCATATCAATGTCGCCCATGTTTCCAAAGTCGTCAACGACCTCAAACGCCTCTACGGGACCGACATCAGGCAGAGGGATGCATCTCGGCCGAGGCGTGGGTGGGAGCTGGTATTCGGATGAGACGTCATACGGACGGTTGTCCATTAGGCGAACAGTGTTGAGAGGGGTCGGCGGGCGCGAGTCGAACGCCGAGCTTGATGCTGTCGAGGCACCTGACAGGGAAGGAACCCCGAGGGAGCTAGCCCGGGGCGCATGAAGGGTAGGCGGGAGCTGCAAGGCGGTCAGCCTAGGCTCGACTGGAGGACAATAGTTGCTTACGCGGAGACTCTGCCCGTGCGGGTGATGCATGTGGCCAGTGAACAGCACAGATCCGTGCATGGGAGGGTCGAGCTGGACGAGGTGGTCGAAACCGAGGATGCCCTCCATCTCGAAATCAAGAGAGTCCATTGTAGCGGTACGGTCGAGGGATCGGATGAGAAGTGTGGTGGTTCGTGGTTGATTCGGTGGTTCGAGTCTGCCTCACTGACAAGCTCGAATTTGCCTGCCTTCCGGGGCGAAGCAGTCGAGGAGAGTGAAGATCGGCAGAAGGATTGCTCGCAAGAAGGGGTTAAAGGTGCGCGCGCAGAGAGCGGGCGATTGAAGAGGGCGGTGAGGTGGTGGTGGTTAAAAGCAAGAAGCGCCGATGAATTGACGTCGTGGTTTTGTAGAGAAAGAACGTCGCCCGGAAACACCGGTTCCGCTCGAGCAGCCCGCGTGAGAGAAGATCTGAGCGGATTCCAGCGATAAGGACCGTCTGTTACCTTTTCGAGAATGTATGACCTCGTAGTCCCTTCATCTACTGAAGATGATGCAGATGGGCGTCTGTGTGCACGTACCGCAGCCCCTGCGCCGATGACTCGAGCTGCGGGGAAGCTCTCGTACTGCAGTAAGAGACGAAAAGGATACTTGTCTCAAGATACTACGAATCTCAGCGCAGCCAGTACACGTACAGAACGAGCATTCAGGAACGGGCGGTGGGAAGAAAACCGCCTTTGCTTTGTGCTTTTGGCACGACACGGCACTTTCCGATCAGCACGAGGCGCCAGCGAGGCTAAAGGCTACGTAGCCTAAACATGAACGCAGATGAGCATGAGCGGGCGTTATACTGGCATTGTATTTGGGATGCAAGATATCGACGTGGCGGGAAGAGAGAAGAGTGAGTTGAACGTGAGTCATGCTCGCGCGTCGCCCGGATGTCGCTAGACAAAGCGCCGGAAAGCGATTTGATATTTGGCGTGGAGCTGTCCGCGCCGTTATTTCGGGTCCAGCGCCTGCTGCCTGTCCCGCGCCGCGCGGACCCGCCACTTGCTCTCTGCAAAATCAGAGTCATCCAGTGCGTGATTCGCTCATCGCCACGCTTGAGAACATCCTTAGGAACGTACTTATCGCCTCGGAGGACCGGCCGGATCTACACTGCCAACGAAACGAACGTCAGACACCACGGGCAGAGCGAACGTCGATGACCTCTGGTTTTTGCGGTGGTAGGCCGCTGATATCGTTGACGACGTTCAGCGGTGGCTGGGAATAGTGACTGTCGATGTTCAGCAGGCACCCGCTGCCGGAAGGCACATGCCCCTTTCCCTTGCGTGTTCTCGGTCTCGTCATCCTCGACTCGTGCTCGCGAGCTTCAGAATCAGTGCGCGCAGGATCGCTCTCGACGTGAGGGGGCTCAGTACTGTATCTTTATCGTTCCATAGCTTTAGTGAGGATTTCCTCGCGTGGAACCCGCGTGTTCGGAGTAAATCAAACTTCCTTTCAACCGTCATCATCCGCATCCCTCTCGCGATTCTATACGACTACGACTACGTGTATACTATATATCTATACCTATTCAAAATCGTCTGGCATTGCTGTCCAATGCCTCTTGAGAGGTTGCTTCCCAAACGAAAGCTTGTAGGCCTCAAGATTCCGGCGATCAACACTGTCGACGCCATCCTCCCTTGCCCCCAGCTTCAGGTAGTCACGATGAAGGTCCGCCAGGATATGCTCGCCCTGGCCGTTACTGTTAGGGCCGTCATATTGAGAGCCATCGTCGTTCGTCGCAACGTAGAAGTCGTCGTCTGTGAAGTGCTGGGTGGCATGTTCGCCGAGCGTGCACCTGACGAAGGTCGGGAAGTCCTTGCCGCCTGCGACCTCGCGCATACCGCGCTCGACTTGCGTGCAGCTGCGCAATTCATCGGGCGGCATGGAAGCTGGTCGTAACAAGGATGGATAACTAGGCAAAATAATACACAGGCGAGTGCACGCTTACCGGTGTCTGCGCCCGATACAGGCATTCCTTCGCGTGAGTGATAACTATCAACAGCTGCCCGGGCTTTACGAAGCTCTTCCTTGAGCTCGCGTACGCGGTCTTCGAGAAGATCCTCCCTGCGCCGACCAGCGATAGTGGCACTGTGAGCCTCATGCAGTTCCTTTGTAAGACGGTTGTTTTCTCCCTCGAGTGTGCGCGCCTCGAGTGTGACATCCTCGAGAGCTGCGCGCATTGTATCGAGTGCTCCAAGTGGAGTTTTGCATACAATGCAGGCTGTTTTGTCTTTGCGTCAGCTGGATTCATGCGTGACCAGCTGGATCGAAAGATCTCACCTTCACTGTACTTCGACGCCAACAGGTTATCAAGCCACTCCTGGCTATCCATCTGCGAGTCGAGCATGCCGCCAGGTGCGTAATGGCTGCAGGATATCATCTTTTAGTCTTGAACCTTTTCGACTAGGTATCGAAGCACGCACGACGCAGTTTTCTCTTTTCCCTGCTGGACAGGCTTGTAGCTCTCAGGGCGAAGATCAATCGCTTCAGCACCCAGCTCGAACTTCAACACATCCTTTTCGCCGGGCACCTCGTCCTTGTGATGAGTGCAAGCCATTATGCGAGTGACAGGGTTGTCGTGGAACGGGACAAGATTGACGACGGGTTTCTCTGACGCGCTGACGGCCGTGCCGCGTCGTAGCCGCGCATGGCAAATCGCGCCTCGACTGAATGCTACTACTGGATTACTTGTCGAGCGATCAACATGTTTTACTGTACGTGAGCTGTTACACGACTACAAAGCAGTGCTATATTGAAGCGATTCCAACCAGCTGTTTCTAAGCTGCCGTGACGGCGGCAACTTCAGTAGCACCTGCTGACGCCGAGGTGGTCTCTGAAGAAGTGCCCGCGTTAGCACCTTCCTGGTCAGTTTCATCGAAAAGGAAGCTCCCAGGCGGACGCAGGTCTTCTTCGTCGTCATCTGTTGCATCGCCTTCATCGAAGATACCGACCATACTGTCTGGGTAGCGCTCTTCATCTTCCGTAATGATCTTATTAGCCCACCTGTCGAGCAAGATCAGAGGATAGCTCTCGTGAGTTCGATAGAAAGGACATACTCAATCCACGCGTCGCTCTTGCGTTCACCGTTACCATGCAACTTCTTGAGTCTCTTGAGTTCGGTGTTCAGTGCGCCCCAGAAGCCCGTATCGGCTCCCTTGGTCGCGTTGCCATTTGCCTTCTTTTTCTTGTACAATGGCAGCGCGATTTTGCGCTAAACATGCGTTAGAATATCGCGTAGTACAGCAGAGTACAGCAGTCGCATACCATCAAAGCATGTTGGGCGAGATTAGCTCGGCGCTCGGCCTCGGTCGCGCGACCTTCTAGATGCTTATCCTGCAAGCCACCAGAGAAGCGCGAGACTGGAAGCTTGTTTTCGACGGACAGAAACACCTGTCGAGCGATGAGGAACAAGTAGAGTGAAGTCGATGTGACAAAGAGCGTACCATCTTGCGCACATTACTCTTGATCGAGTTCTGCGAGCTATTAACGAAGCCGTAGACCGTTTGCTGCTTGATCGTGTCATCCTTGTAGTCTTCCAGCTGCAAGCGCTCAGGATGCTTTGCTATCCATGCCTGGTTGACGAACTTAGCCAAAGCACACTGACGTGCAGATGCTTTCGAAGAGAACTCACCATAATGGAGGTCGTCACGGGTTTACCATACTGCGCGATCGCAGACGTCAACCAGTGCCACACGAGACGTTTCACGACTTTCTGAGTATGTTATGAGAAGATGCACACGGAACAGTACTGCTGCACCTACCATCTGAGCGTCATTCAGCTTCCATGCTGCACGGGTGTTCTTCTCGACACGAGTAATGCTGGTCTGTACCGCGGAAAGCTTCTTCTCTACACGCCCAAACTGTTCGATCCCTGCGAGCTGAAGTCCAAATAACATTAGACTACGTGTCTCTGCATCAGCCTATCGCCTGGTCAGTCCGGATAGTCGACTAAGTAACAGATACATACACGCTGGAAGTCGCTCAAGAGCTTGCGAGATTCATTGCTGAGGTGAAAGGTATTGCCGATGTTGACGAGGTTCTCCAAAGCAACAGCAAAGGCATGCTCGATAGACGATGCAGCGAACAGAGGTGAACCATCCGGAGGCGTATACTCGTCTGCATAAGGGCTGGCGATGGACTGGTTTGACGGATGACGAGACGTGGCACGGGATCCACCTGCAGGTTGCGACAAGCCAAGAGAGAGGGATCCTGAAACCGGTGTAGACGGAGTCGAGCGGCGAGCACCAGAGGGACGTTCACCAGGGGGTGGAAAGGGAGTGAAGCGCTGGCCGTACACGCCGATGGCACCCTGGCGCGCTGGCCCGCCTGTTCCTTCGGAGGCGGACATGGGCATGAGCTGAGGTCAAACGGCACTCAGACTGCACCCGTCCCGCATCGGACTTGTGGCATCATGCCTGTGCACGGACCCATATTTTGCTTCCGTCTGGTCACGCACATGTCAGACGAGGCGCGCGCGCGAAACCGCGAAGGCCCTCATCCTCATCGCAAATCCAAGTCGAATACGCACATTTGGAGAGTAGTCTAGCAGCCAGGAGTACAGCTGCAGACAGAACCATAGCCTAGCCTAGCCTGCTGTACCAAGAATAGTAAGCAGTGTGCACAGTGAGGTGCACAGTGAAGTTGTGATCACGCTTGAATAGTGCGGGGCAGGGATTGGGCACGAAGAAGCATGAAAACACTGGTTTACAGATGCGCATGATATGGCATTTGACCATAGATATCTAGTCCGCAGTCGGATAGAGATGAAAGTAAGAGGGAAGTTGTGGCGGCGGCGTCGGCGTCACTGTTGTCGCCGCGTGGTCGTGGCAACTTGCGGACCGCCAGACCGACCGAATGTTTGAGGCAAACTCGTACAGGCGCGAGCAACTAGTGTATACTCTCGATGTAGTCTAACGATGGTTCTGCTGTCTAGAGCAATAGACAGGACTGCTTGCTGATATCGGTAGAATAAATTGGATAACAGAATACGTGTGGGAAACTCAATCAACTTCTTGAGCATCATCCATCGGAACGGCATGCTCTTTCTTGCTGCCAACCACCATGGTACTGCCACACAAACACAACTATCAACTACCCTACTTCCACTTGTTCCTCTGAGGTACCGGTTTTCCGTCCGCGGCCCCGGCCACGACCACGGCCATTCTTCCCACGTGCTTGGCCACCTCGACCACCTCGACCCCGCACCCCTCCGCCTCCACGACCTCGACCGGTACTGCCTCCCTCATCTGCATCTTCAACTCCAGGTGCTACCGCAGTTCTACGTCGCTTTAGTGCTCTGGCCTGTGGATTGCCCGACTCGTTCTCGAGCGCATTGCTCGTCGCTGAAATGGGTGGCACTGAACCAATGGCGGTTGCTTTCCTTGCACGTTTTTTAGGGCGTGCTGTGAGAGATGTCGGGCGGGCATAAGCTTTTGAAGGCCAGAATAGGGGAAGTGCACTTACGAGTGGTTTCTGCGGCTGTATGTGCTGCCTGTGGGTTTGATTGCTGCTCGCCTGCTGGAGTGGGCATATCTGTTTGTGTCATGTTAAAACAACTTAAATGAAGGCGCCTCTCAATGACGAACGTACCCTTTTCTTGTTCGTTAGTTGTCTCGGGGGCAGTAGGAGGCAGGGCGGGTGCAATTGCAGGTGGCGCGACCACAATGGCGGGCTTTGCCGGGGCGGGTTTCGAGGCAGGTGCCACATACTGAGCGCGAACAATCCCAGCGATGTGCAGGTTACGGTCATCCGTACTCTTCATCTCTGGAAAGACCCGGAGCGCTGAGAAGCACTCTGCGCTACGAAGCTGTGCGAGGTTCAACACACGATCATCAGGGTTGGCTGCATGTACGATCTCGTCGTCCAAGTCGCCAGTCTGTTTGCGTTCTTGGGTTTTGCGATGCGTGCGCGTTACTACACAGCCGTTATTGAAACAGTTGTGAGCTGTATGCGCACGGCATGTGATATCCTGTACGTGTTGCGTTGTGAGATATTGCGGGATGTAGAAGAAAAGCTCGCCGGACATACCATCTGAGTAGCAATGACGTATTCGTCTGTAGGATTCACAGCAGGCATGCAGTATGGAGCGGTACGTGTACCTATGCTCCATTTCTGCAAGAGTATGGTGCGGACAGGTCCCGACGGGATGCGCAGAATCTCTACAACCCGACCCAATTGCACAGGCGCAGTGTGACACTCCGACTCCAGCTCCGGTTCCGTCTGCGAGGATCGTGTTGCAAGCGCGTTGGACTGTACTGGTGGCACGGCCTTGAAAAGTACAAATCCATGTACGTGTATGACATCATGGTTTGGAATGGCGCACGTCCTGACTGCAAGGAGATATACGTCGTCATGTGGCAAGCGAGTCGTTGGTTGCAGAGATGAAGCAGATGCGGCTATCAAAGCCCGACCGGACTGAGTCGAGGACCATGGTATGATATCGGCGTCCTTGAGAGGGTTTATATGACCTTAAAGCATAGTAAGCTCACAATTGCCGGTATGAACAGTCCAATATACTCACGACTGAGACGCTTTTGAAGGGGTTCGGCCAAGCGGTCAACAGCAAGGATCCCCATGAGGTGTGCAAAAGTGTCATTCTCTATCAGAGAGCGTACACGAGCACCTGCCTGTACCCGTATCTCCTCCTCCTCTTCGTCGACTGCACGTAGAACATAGCCACCGCTTACAAGATGTCGAACAGCGTGCATGAAGCTCATTGCTTCGGCGATGTCTCGGCCTGGCGCTTGGCGGTTCGAATGCACACTGCGTTTACGGATGACCGAGTTATGTGACTCGAAGCCCTCTGTTGCTGTCGAAAGCGATGGTGCAATGCGCCTGACGTGAAAAGGTATGTGCAGCAGTAGATGAAACTTCGGTTTGTTGAACCACTGAGTTGACCATGCAGCAGTGCACAACAGCAGATCGTCAATCCCCGCTTTCAACTGCGCCTGTCGACGGATGTTAGTTGAAGTATATATGTTTAAACCATCGAGTTACCATATACGTAGACGCATTTGCTATCGTTGGTTGAAATATGAGAGGGGCGACATTGCATAGGGCTCGCCAAGCATCCATGATACGCTCAGGAAGGAGCCCTTCCAATACAAATGGTGCTACCTGCAAGATGGCACGAAAGTCGCGACCGGTAAGCGAGCCAGCATAATGCACCAGTGTGAATCCGCGCAGCCGAGAAAGGCCTAGGTCCGATACGTCTATGCATGAGAGCCGAAGACGCAGAGTGGCCTTATCTTCTGGAGAAACCCGCGCGACAGCATCCCGCCAAAAGTACTTGACTATACCAAGTAAGATGACATGAAGGATCTCCACTGGTGTATCACAGCATGGATTCAGCTCTGCGTGATCGTGTCAATCCACTTCTATGTGATCTTTGCAATGCAAATCATACCGTCCATCCGCCAAAGCGGGTTGAGTAGCTCCGCAACACTTTTCCCATTGACGAGATCGCGGATCGCATCCTGTACACCCGTCATCTGCAGCCGACCCTCGCGTGAGTTGCGTGTCTTGATGACGCTGCAAAGTTTCTGGATCTTCTCGAACATGGGAAGAAAGTAACGGTCCTTAAGACCATCAGCTGTCCAAGCAGCCTCGACGCGCGTCGGAATACCCTCCATAGCCTGCGCAATATGACTCTCGAGCTTTGCCTTGGTCTCCGCATAGGAGCGGAGACTCGTATCCTGCACTATGTCAACATTGGCTCGTAACTTCCGAGTACGAGAAGTAATACCCCGAGAAAATCCTGGATGCGCTGGATCTCGCCATCAACACCAGCGGGCCGGCTCTTGCTCTTCCCGCAGACGTTACATGTACGACAGAAGAACTTTCCAGTCAGGCCAATGTGAGACGCCATCTCGCTTTGCATGGGATTGTCGCCGAGAAGTGCCAAGATCCATGGTAGAAGCACGACCATGTCTTCGTGCTCACAGTCCCACACCAGCACTCCCTCGTCCTGTAGACGCCTAAAAGCAATATGACCGTCAGATTGCATCATATTTATACTGTTCGAGAGCTAACTTCATCTCAGCAATGATGATATGTGCCATCTCGAGTGGCGATGAGACGTTCGAGGTGGCTAAGAAGTGAATATTGAATGGCAGAAGTCCATGTTCGTGTAGCAGGCCGGCGAGGGTGAACAACCACGAGTTGTGTTTGTTCCACTTTTTCGACAGGTTGCCAGACGTGTCGTCGCAGTACAGAAACATGGGCGCGCTGTAAAGACGCTTCCCGCCTGCAACGGCTCGCAGTGGATTGGGAAGTGGGGCTTGCTTTTCGTCGAGCACCTCCAGTATCTCATCGCCGCCATCCGACTTGGACAGAAAGTCTGGTACAGCGATCAGTGACGTGAATTGATCTGAACTTGTACTTCCAACGTACGTGTCAGAACGGGAGGAGGCAAGTTGAAGGTGTTGTGGTCTTCCTTCAAACGGGTATAGTCGAGCCGGAATTCTGAAAGCGGGAGCGTCGAACAGCTGTCGTGACAGACGACATATCCGTCCCCCGCCTCGTTGACCCGCAAACGGAGTATCTGGGCGTGAATAGCACCATCTCGGGTGAACCAGCGAACAGGCATGACGGGCTGCCAGGTCAGCTCATCTGGTACCCTGGCGAGGGCAGGCTCGTATATGAAGTAATCCTGTATCGGTTTGATGCCTTCCTGTCGAGCCATTGGTGCCGCCAACTGTGGATTGACTTCCCATAGCCATCGCGTGCCGTTCTGTGCACCGTTGATGGCCTCTCCTGCGTCTTCCGGATAGCACCGGATGTGCGGACGGACCCTTGGATTTGCCCATTCCTGTCGTCGTATCGCATCAACTGCTTGCCATGGTGCAACTACTCAAGTAATTTTGTCCGTACATGTTCAAGGATCTTCGCGAGGGAGCATATAGTCTCGATATTCCCATGAATACTAGTATACGTTTTGGGCTGAGAGCCCGCAAGCTTTTGAACTGGAGCGCGGGCATTCTTAACTGTACGTGCAGAGGGAAGACCTTGTACTCCGAGCGTCCTAGCATACCACTGCGTGACCCCGATCTCCGTCTCTGAGAAGACTGCATGTGGAAAACCCCCGAGTACGTCAGTACAAGCGACCTACAACATAGTAAGTAGGGCATATATGCTGAACGAAGTTCTCGCTACCTTCTTTGCTGCCCATGGCCACCACCCAACTACGTCGTCAACATCGACGTCAGGATGGAGATCATCTACGAAGCGGTAAGTTGTGTGTTGAGGTGTCAAGGGGGAGTGCTGACCTTCCGAGTCCGTATGCTCTCCAAAGTTCAGGTCGAAGTGCAAAGCATCGCTCAAGACGTCAGTTCCCGCCACGGGCTCGTCGTCGGAAGCCAGTTCGGGATCCAGCATTGGCTTCTCGGAACCCAACAGACCACCAAAGTCATCGTAGAGCTGATCTGGATCGTCATGCCCAGGGATAGCCGGACCGTGAACAGTTAAATGGAAGGGCTCCGTCGAGTTGTCGCCAGCGTGAATAGATTCAGACGAGGACAAGAGACGGTCGGGAGTCCGGTGCAACTCAGAGCTATCCGAGTATCGAGGCTCAGACGATGGCGGAAGCGGAGACGATCTCAAAGGAAAGTGATGCGAGCTGGGATGTGCATGGAACCCTGGATCTGAACCAGAGACCGAGTGCAATGCTTCAGGCTCCAGCGGATGCTCGATGTGATCGTAGTCGGAGCTTATACCGATGCGTCCATCGTGCTTGCGTATTTGCAAAACGTGCGCTGTATCCGCTTCATGTTGTGCCGCATTGACAAGAGTGACAAACTTAGCGCCGTCGCAGAGTTTGCACTTAGCGTACGGCGGATCTTTGGACTCGTCGAACAGGAACACTGGCACACCAGTTTCAGACAGGCGATGTGAGGTATACATGTTTGCACGTACTCGACGGGTTACTGAGAATATGTTTGGCGTCATGGCCATCCACATTCAAGTCCGACAGCATTCAGCGTACTGGCAACGCGGTGAGCGCAGGAGACAAGATGTCCGCGCGCGACGCGTTCAGCACGCGTCTTTTCGTTCGACGCGCTTCATGAATGATGATGCTTGCATCAGCATCATCTCGTCAGACGCGCAAGCTCCAGATTCACGGTCTACGATATTGTGCTCTCATTGGTTGCCGGTTACTCATGCAAGCGGAACGAGCGGCAGAGCACATGCTTACGTGCCCTGGACACTTGGAGAACACGGTCGAAGATATCTGCGGTTTTCGGTGGCGAACTCATCGGTTTCCACTGATCCCGCACACGGTTATCGGCTATTCTACTTCAGCGACGTTCTCCGACGTTCATTCCGTTGGCAGTGTACGTTGGTTGACAATAACGCCTCGCTGCACTTTCATGGAATTCCTCACAAGTAGCCGTACGAACACGCGTGCATACTTCGCCGTTATTGCCGCGCGAACTCGTCGCCGGCTTCGTTCGGAATCGTACGCGTTAGCTCAGCGCGTGTAAAACTAAGAACTTGGAAGCTTGAAAGAAGGATGCTTTCTGCACAGCCGACTACCGCCTGAGTGTCCGTACACGCCGGCATTTCAGGCTTCCACTAAGTGCCTCGGACACCCTTGAGCAAGATGAATTTCATTGGGGATAATAGGATGCAAGCCATTGGAAGCAATTGACAGATTGAAGGGTACGATGCATTGTTGAAAGACATCGAGAAAGACTGGAATGTCCGTGTAATCCACTTCCTCCAAAAGCGTATAAATGGAGGAAGGCAAGAGTCCGAGAGGAAGATGAACGGTAATTCGTGTTGGGAAGAGATGACTCTGTCTAGAACTGCCGAAGAATACATCGTTCACTAACCGTACCAGTCCAATGCTTAGATTTTCAGCGAGAAGAAACTCGCACCAGGCTGGCGTACAAACCCAGCAAGCCATGCGCCCTCATATTTGCATCAATGCACCCCCATCGACAACAACTTCGACAACGAGACATGTTAAAACATAAATGCCAGAAGAACGACTTCATTCGAGAAACCCCTCGGGTCACGGTAGCATGTAGATGCGGTGGAGTGTCGCAAGCCATGGGTAGCTGGAAATATGTTGCGTGTACATCATATACGTGAATGAACACAAAAGTCGGACGGCCGCTCATCGTGCCTCGAACTGTACCACTACAGGGACGTGAATACCCCAGTCGGCGCCACAACAACGCTGAATACATACTGCGCTTGGTACGTTTCTTGTACATGATACGGTGGCCACACTCCTTGCACCTAATAGGCTCGCGAGCCTTGATTTCATTCTCGGCACCACAATCTGTGCGTACAGAACTTCAGCAAGCCGCAGGCAAAGAGTCACAATGTACGCACCTGCGCAGAGGTACTGCATCTCTTGACGGATAGGCGGCATCCAGTTTCCACCCTGCGCCGCACCGCCCTGCCCGCCGCCGTAGCCGCCCTGGTTGTCCATTGAAGAGAGCAGGAGATGGTCGAGGACGAGGAAGGAAGTTCGTGCGACAGTTAGCAAGACGCGAACAAAATGCCGGCGTCCGGGCCGGCCACGCTTCGCCACTCCTTGCTTCGAACCTTCACGACCTGTGGGCTCAAATGTCGTCGCGCAAGCGCAAATATCGCGGGCAGCATCCCAATCAAACTCGAAGGAGATACGAGCGAGACGAAGGGGAGGGTGAGAGTTTGCAGGAGCCAGAGCAGCACTGGCAGCGTCCGGCAGAGCAGGAACACGAATATGACCCTACGCTGCACATCTCAGCACACGAGGCCGATATTGAACGCGGTCCGGGTGCTGCTCGTTCGGCGGATGCTTTGGAGGCTAGGATGGCGGGCCAACCTGGCAGCAGGCTTCTAAGACTTGGCTGGGAGGCTATGAACGGGAAGGACATTTGGGTGGATAGGTATGTTCAGGATTCAGTCTATCTCTAGTGTACTGTTCGTATCAGTATGAAATATATGGGCCTGCATTGCTTCTACGTTTGCTTTATTTGGCTACTGATGTGCATGACAAGGAATGGGTTTGGTATATTCTTCGACTCCGCTAGCGTCGGAGATGCCTTCACTGACTCGCATTGCTAGGTATGATGCACGGCTACTTCTTGACGGGCCACCGGAGATTCAGCTCGCAGAACCCAATAATACAGCTCATCCTCGCTCTCCTTCCCCCGGCTGGTCAGACCTTCCTTCGGATGCGGAGGACACGTTCTTTCTAGTTCCCGAAGACATCGTAGATTACGAGCGTAACAAACGCCGACGTGCGATTGATAAGCTACGAGAGGACCGTATGCGAGCACTTGCTGCCGATGACGAGGAAGAAGCTGCAGAAGAGGACCCTTGGGGTGATAGCGATGAAGAGGTCAGTTACATTCGTTTCTCTTAGTATTATGTATCTAAGTGTATTGCAGCCTGACGAAGTTCAACGTGGCATTATGCAACGCACTGCAAAACATATTCTTGCGTCTCCCAACGCAGCGCAACTGGAAATGCGGATTCTGGCTAATCATGGCTCGAAGAGGGAGTTCGCCTTTCTTCGCGGTCGCTGGTCTAGGGCATGGGCAGCAACCAAATCGCAGGCGAGGGCGGAGAAGGAGGGAACCTCCGTGAAGAAGACAGGCGCTGGGTTGGGAGGACTGATTGTGTACGGGTCGGACTCCGATGATGAGGCGTCTGAAGAAGCAGAAGAGCAAGCCTCTGCAATCACACAGGCCAGTCCCATACCGACCGACCCTACCAGTGACGCCACTCTGAAAGTGCATGCGACTCATGACGATGACACTGCGAAAGAGGCGAGGCGCGCTCGAGCCCGAGAGTGGGCTGAACGGCGACGCGCGGAGAAAGGTGCTGAATAACAGTAGTGTGCGTTACAGTCACCGTACCCACAGTGTACGAGCTGATAGGCTGACATATTCTTTAGGCGAATGAAAACGGAGAGGTTGTGATAGGTTACGAAGCGTATGCCTTTGCAAGCGCTCATACTCCTTGCTACCCCCGCAACTCCATTCCAGCGCCCCATTTGTATAAGCGTTTATTCTGTGACTACAGCATGATCTCGATCTACAGCGCGAATACTATTGCCGCATACGTATTGCGCGCCTTGCTTACTCGGAATAGGCGCGCGCTCAAGATCTCATAGCGTTTGACGTCATCACCGACAACTTGCTTTCTCCCTGCTCCGAGATCTCGAAAGCGCCGCAACAGTTGCATGTGCATAAGAGCCATATCGGGTCGGTTGTCATCCAACCCGTCATCCCTCTCACCTCCGGTATAAAGCAGCCATCGCGCATGTCTAACATCCTCAACCGTCTCGCCCACATCGCTCATCATACTCAGAACAACATGTCTGCCAAAGGTTTCGCCATTGACTTTGTCGGTACGCGTTTGTGGCTGCTCCGATACGAATTCTATGGTGACCTTGGCTCGCAGGCAAGTGCGTCGTCGTCACCGGCGGCAATCGCGGCATCGGACTCGCCATGAGCCACGCCGCCGCGCAAGCCGGTGCTAACGTTGCGGTTATCTACCGCGGATCGAAGGATGCACCCGAGGTCGCAGAAGGAATCGCAAAGCAATACGGCGTGAAGGCCAAAGCTTACCAGTGCGACGTGTCGGACGCGGACGCGGTTACGAAGACGTTCTCTGCTGTCGACAAAGAGATCGGACCAATCACCGGCCTCGTTGCAGTACGTATACCATTGTATGCAGACATGCACATCACTGAAGGGCGTGCAGAATGCGGGCGTCTCTGTCGTCAAGCCAGCGGTCGAGCTCACGACGGAGGACTTCAATAAGGTCTTCACGGTCAACGTGCTCGGTGTCTTCAACTCTGCTCGCGCTGCAGCAAAGTACGCCACTTTCCTCTTACTCTAGTACTTGACGCTGATCGTATTGCAGGCTTTGGCAAGAACGCAAGCACGGTGGCTCCATCGTCGTCGTCTCTTCTATGTCCTCCCAGATCTACAATAGCGCTGGCGTCGGCAAGCCTCTCACACAGGTCTTCTACAATGCTTCAAAGGGCGCTGCTTCAAACATGGTGAAGGGTCTCGCGGCAGAGTGGGCGCCGCATGGTATTCGTGTCAACGCACTGTCACCGGGCTTTGTCGCAACGGACCAGACCAGTGGAATGCCTCAGGACGTGCGCGATTACCAAGCGAGTCAAACACTGATTGGAAGATTTGCCAAGGTTTGCACTCGCTCATATCACCTCTACCTACTATAGCTAAAGCTCTCCCTCAGCCCGAGGAGATGTCGTCGCTGGCTATCCTTTTGCTCTCCGATCGCGCCAGCTACATGACTGCCACCGAGTATTTCGTTGATGGGTGCGTCTAGCTCCTCGCGATATCTCACGGGCATCTTCTAACTAAAGTGCTTCTGCCAGAGGCAAGCTTGCTCTGTAAGACTAGAGACTCGCGTGCGTGCTCCCTCAATAGAAAGTCGTTGTATACTACCAGAATATGATCTCCGACCACTCTAGCGGGGATTTTAAGTATTCTGACCTCTTTTTCATATGATCTTCGTATGTCTTTGCGCTTTCTGGGTATTTCGGACCGTCAGCGTGTTGGCGTCGATCTACCTTGCGAGTCATGACCAGAATGATAGGATTCGGATTCGGGGGTAAGCGGTCCGGGAGCCCCGAATCCTATCTGCTCCTGACAAAACCACTCTGAATCCTATTGCCGACCCACACGGCGGGGCTGGCTGGTTGAGACAGGGCGCACTTGACACGCATCCCGCCTTCGTCGGTGCCGCCGTCGGATCAATTCAACTGGACGCAGTTGGTTCAATGCGCTGTGCGCGAAAGGATGGGCGGCGCTTGCTTCCTGCCTCCACTCACCGGCGTACATACTCTACTCTACGATGTGAATGGATGTACCAGTAGTACCGACTAATACGAGCACACATGCTTCGGAATTGACATGTTGTATATCTCGATGTTGGCTTGCCGTGGTTGAATGCCAATGTGGCATGCGAGTGCGCAAGTTGTGTCCGGCTGTACTGCCCATCAACCACAACCAAAAACCAAGACGCGTTCCAAGGCTGTCCTCGAGCAGCAGTTTAATTCACCGACCCCAGACGCACTCGAGTCAACTTTGCCACAAGAAGGATCGTCCCCACCGCTCGAAATGTGCATCGAGCAAAGCTCGGTGTAAGCTACCTGGATATCTCACCGTACCCGGATCAACTGCCATGTACTGCTTTAATCATTGCCCAGTCGTGCAGGAGCCCTCGGCGCCACCTCCACCTTTGCCGATGCCTGGCTCGGACTTCGACGAAGTACGAGGCCGGCAGCAGCCACTCGACAACACGGGTCTCAATTCCGTTTGGATGGCTCTGCAGGAGCTGAGAAGCGGCCGGCGGCTAAGCGCTGGGACTATCGCGGGTCTCCCCGAGTCCGCTCGCAGGCACCTTGCAGGCACCTAAGCAGTACAGACGATTGGGGTGGACATCTCGAAACGATAAATCGATATATTTAGCTTAATGACTCGATAATGTAGCGAGGGTAGATGGTATAGGACGGCGGGAGCGGGTAGCGGGTAGTGGCATGGTGGCGAGCAAGCTGCACAGAACCCATTAGTATTATCGCTGCAAATATATTGGAGCCACGTAGCTAGCATCGTAGGAACAGTAGGGCGGTGCATAACATATAGGGTATAGGTACGTGGGTGGGCGGCCAGGTGGGGAGGACGGGGCAGGGGTGGGGACGGTAAGATGGTGGTTGAC